>JAHXMU010000009.1:3684224-3769648 GCA_019455685.1 Philornis downsi
GTTTGTAGTGTATCATGTGTAGAGATAGAAAAGAGACAGAGTAGAAGGGAGACACCACCACCAACCTCATTCTACCACTTGCCTCTGCTACATTCTTTTCCTCCTTTAACAAATCAAACAGTGATTTGTAATACGAAAAATATTATATGTATATCTAGATGATTTTGGACGATGTAAAGCTGGAAAAATCGTTGTCAAGCTTGGAAAATTTCGGACAATTATGATATTCATTGTGATAAAATACGTTTTTCGTGAATTTTGGGTGGATAAGTCAACGAGACAAATAACAGATGGCGCTGTGCTGCGTTCAATGCCACAACCCCGTTGATGGCGTTATACGTTGACTTAGGCTGAGCGCAATTTGACAGGTGCACTTTTCGCATTGTCATTTTCTATTAAACAAATGTGCTATTTTTCTTGCTGCAATTGATTCGAGTTTTGCGTTTTATTTCACTGATTTCGGATACTCATATATCGTGTATCACATCCGTAAACGGTACAAGCAGTACGATCAATTGATCAATATTTATCAATTCGAGGTGAGGTTATCTTATTGGATTGCGGGCATTTATTGCGACACATTCATTCCCTAAGTTTTTTTTAAAAAAGAAATTTCTTTTTAATAGGATTAGCCAAAAATTACTTTATTCCATTTTAGGGAGAGTTATTTGCTTGACTAATGCCACCTATTAGACGATCAAACCTTGGACGTCGTACACGTGCTATAATTAGTCAGAATGTGCGTGATAATCAAACGCAAGAGGAACGCGCGGAGCAAAATGAATGGAGACGTGCCCATATTGCACAAGTTCGCGCTGCACAATCACCACCTCAATGTGATTCAAGCGGCGATCATCAAGGGCAAATTCAAAGGAGTGGAAGTCCTTATCCCACGAATTCCGATAATTCCAACTGATCTTCCATTCCAATTCAAGCGGATTCAGTTCCTCATTCGTTTAGTTTTGCGATGACAATCAATAAATCTCAAGGGCAATAGTTGGAAGTCTGTGGGACTAATCCCGAATTTCTCTGTTATTCGCACGGTCAGCTGTACGTTGCCTTTTCGCGTGTTTGGAAATCGTCTTCGTTGTTTGTTTTTGCACCGGAAAACAAATCAAAATACATTTTTCATCATATCGCTCTTTACTGATTTCGATTCCATTCAAATAAATCGCATTGAAATTTGAACTATCTGTGTTTTATTATCTGAAGGTGTTAAACTGTGGTGAGTCGAAGTTCGCCGGGTCCGCTAGTAATATATACATTATGAACAACGCGCATCAGCATAGGTTGATTACTTAGATGACTTCTTTTTCTAATAGCAACTGATTTTGGTGCAATTGTTGTTATTAAATCGTGGAAAAAATTAAGAATTGGAAGCCCGTATAAATTGATAAACCCCCCCCAAAAGCTTCCACACTAAATAAATGAAGTAATTTTGAATGAAAACGAACACAAATTGTACAAAATTGATCTTCAGATGACGCCGAGCACCTTCTTACCCAATATAAGTAAGAACATTATTCTCAGAAGTTTGCGTACTTATTTTAAGTACTTACTATTTTCGCGCACACTTAAATCAAGTACAATTTACTCAATTTAGGTTTCACTTGCTCGTTTCCAGTAAAATTTACTAGTACTGAGTAGATATGAGCAATCGTAAACGAAATGAGAAATGAGATTTAGTATACTTATTTTCAGTAGGAGCTTTTTTTTTTGAGTGAAGAACCATGAACAGGATATTCATATAGAATTCTATTCAATTGGCGAATGTCCGCGACAAATATAAAGCTGATATCACAATAATCCACCCGACGTAAAAACAGATGCCCTGTAGAAAAGCATGAATTCTGGCGCGGAATTGTAACTAACAGGCAACAATGGACAGATACCTTGTCTTGCTGTTTGGTCATTTATGCCACCTAATAGTTTCTATCCACATTAAGACAAAGTAATTTCTTTATCGGGGCTATCATACATATGAACATGGGTTCGAATACCAATACAACCGCCTAACATTATTTGAGCGGCGGTCACCTCGATATATCTAATGAACATTTCAAATAGTCGAGTAATCGACAAGTCTAGTAAATGCTCCTTACACTAGCGTTCGGAATCGGATTCCCTTTGAAAGAATCTAAAAATTGAACTTTACTTAATGTAAGAAGCTCTCCAATATCTTACTTGTGGAATGCAAGGGTATTTGTTTTATTTTTCATTTTCTATATCAGCCTGATATGATATGATAAGATGACGAGACAGATAGATACATATTTTAAGAGTGCATAGAAGAAACTTACTGCCACTATCCTAGCCGTGGCATTAACGCTGTTGTGGAAGATTGTAATACCAAAATAAGATGCTTTTAGCCCACCAACTTGCAAAGTGAAACCTACAATAAATTTTTCTGATATTTTACTTTCGCCACAGTTAGGGGAATGATAGACATTAAAGACCAGAGTTCAACAAGCAGATCTGCATAAGACAAAATTCTCATCTGCAGACCATAATGCAGGAAACCATCATAGGCTCGATTCACCACCTGTCTTCTAAGTCCCCAAAGAAATAAGAGTCCATTATTGTCCATCCCAGCCTCATCACCAGGGCGAGGCAATTGCAGAGAAGTTGTTCTTCTTGTTCATCCCTACCGCTTCTGCAAAAGTCACAAATCGCAACCTTCAGTCCCACTGCAAGTCTTCCAATCTGACCGTGTCCCGTCATGAAGAATACAAGTAACGAAACGTCGGGTTTTGATAGCGACAGCAGTTTGTTGTGAACTCTTCAGATTTAGGCGAGGCCACATCTGTCTGAACTGATTACAGCCTCGGACATACGCCCATCTATCATTTGCTGTTAAACAAGCTCTATCTCGCAGTAGAAGTTTGCAAGTGGCTAGAGGCATGCTCATGGACTCCAACTCGGTTGGAGAGGACGTTATGCCTCAGCCATTCTGCTATTTCCTTAATGACCAAAATTTCGGCCTGATAAACACTACAGTGATCAGGTAGTCTTCTTGCTAGATTTAGCCCTAGGTCGAAATCTACCTGATTATTTAATTTTGAGCCGTCAGTGTAGATTCGACAAGCAGTTTTATACCAGGTTTTCTACATTTCCATGTTTCACTAACCGATATAAGTATATGGTGCTTCTTGTCGAATAGTGGTTCAGCCAGAGTATAGTCAATAGTGCCTGTTATGTCAGGCACCATGTTAAGGATTACACTGTGACCGTAACCACTGTTTAACCACTGTGACAGTTCTCTTAGTCATACTAAAGTAGCTGCGGCAGTCTGCTTATTAATTATGTCCAGGGGTAGTAAATGCAAATTACATTTAGTGCATCGGATGGGGTAGTACTGAGCGCAGCAGTGATGCACAAGCTAGACATCTTTTGGACCTTGCCCAGTATCCTACAGTATGTGTACTTCTCAAGAGCCTTCCACCAGACGATAACTCCATACAACATTATTGGTAGTTTTCGATAGTTTTACCGACAGCTTTCAGTAAGGATAAAAAGAAGACCTTTCAGACCCACTTTACACCAAACGTGACTTTAGACAGGACGATAAACTGATGTGCTAATTTTTTCATGTAATTTTGATATAATTATAAAGAAATCTGAGGTAAGCACTGACGTTAGGCTAATACAAGCCCAAGTTATTTCTTATACTTTTTGAGTTTACTGTTTGTTTACATGGGCCTCTAAGATTTGCCTACGAGTTAGTGCTACAGTCTTCTTAGCAATGAGAATAAGTCAGTGGGTCTGACGTTGAACGAGAACAAAACCGAATTATTTATTCCACTACTTATTTTACCTGGCCCACAAAAATATTTCACATTTGCATGTTCAAAATGCGAGTTTTATGTTAAAAAGGTTGTCGCGATATTTGAGACAGCCGCCAAATGGGAGATTACATACTTCTAAATGTTTAAATATGCCAAAGTCCTCGTTTTGCCAATCGAGGAAAACACACAAAAGGCGTAAATCCGCTTTATCAAAAATACGAACAGTGCAATGCATATAAAAACTGTCCAAATGTAGTGGAAAATTTGTCTAGTTCTGGTCGTCCTTCAGCGACAAGGTGGAGGAAATGGTAATGGTAATAACCGTTATTTAAGCTTTAGAGAGAGAGAGAGAGAGAAACTGAAATTATTGCATCTCACGAATCTCATGAATATTTGAATATGCAACGTTTTGCTGGTCTGCTATAACGTATAGGCCTGAATTTTTATCAAAACCCCAGTCGCGTGAATGTTTCTTGAAACATTCTAGCAGGAGTCAATTCAGACCTTTTACTCATAAAACTCGTTGACAGGGATTTACGGTTTTGACACGCAATCCGGTCAACAAACTTCGGAATTGCGCCGAAAAATAGTGTTGATTAGGTACTCTGTTTATCGTAGTGTTCTGCATTTGGAATACTTGCCAGGAGGTCAAAAGGCAAATAAACAATATAACTTGGGTAATAGGTGGCATTTGAGAAAACAAATACGTCGAAAGGAGTCAGATTTATGAAGAGAAAAATCATGGAGTTTGCATCAAGATAACGCAGCATCTCACAAGATTATCATTGTGAATGAAGTTTTAGTTAGAAACTCAGCAAAAATCATCGAATAAACGCTGTATTGTCAGATGAATACCACAGGCCACAGTTGATCTTCAATTCCAAAGATCAAATTATCGCTTCAAACAAGTCGTTTATAGTCGATAGAAGACATAAAAGAGAACCCACTGCTAGAACTGAAGCCTTTGGGAAAATGCGTTTAGAAACTGTGTTGATGATTGGATTTCAGCAGAGGCCTACTTTGTGGGCGATACAATACATTTGAATGATTAATACTAGGAATGAGCGATTAATCGGTTAAACAAACTTGTTAATTAATCCACATTTCGTCTAGTTAATTAATGCATTAATAAAAACTTGTGAATATTCTGATCTATAATTAATCAAATAATTTAAATTTTGGTCAATCAAATTTATATAATTTATTCAAAATTCAGGTAATTTGTATATGGGAAAAAAGAGAAAAAAAATATTCGGGAAACATGTTTTTTATGTGCAGAAAAAATTTGAGTACAACTTTTTGGGTGGCACATAATGTTACTCAAATTTAGATTATTCAATTGTTTGATAAATCAACTTATCACAAGTTATGAGTAATCAAAATAACGAATAATCGATATATCAGTTAATTGATTAATCCACATTTTGGCTAATCTGGTTGACTTAATAATCACTTAATCGCAGATCTCTAATTAATGCATATTTTAGTATCAATCGCTGATATTTTTTTCCACAAAACCCGGTTAAGTATGGAACGTTGTGGTACATCCGCTGAAACTGCATACTGACTAAATGGAATATTTGTTTCTTATCTCAAAACTTTAAATGATAATGTTGAATTTCATAGTTTTTTCGAACATCCCTCCCCCCGCACGAAGTATTAAAACTTTGCTAATATCTTGACTTGCCACAACACAAAATTAGTCTTCCGCCTAATGACATCCACGTTCGACATTTGGTTTACAGGTTCGAACTGGGTAGTGTCGGTGGCATTGCTAGGCTATCCTATAGTAGATGAGTTGGCTAGAGTCTTATCTCTCTTTCGTAAGGGAACCGCTGCTGCCTTTTTCAAACCCTCCTCCGCAAATCCTCCGTCTTTTGACAATGCGGTCATCAATTTCAATATCCACGATTCTAACCATTTTTTTTCACACTAAAAACCACTGTACATCAGCAGCAATATAAACCCAGTAATCGATGATAACACTGCAGTTGTCTCGACTAGAAGGGTGATGACGATGGTAGAGAAGCCATTGTTTCATCATCCCATCAACTGGGATGATGGCTTACTCAATCCATATTTGAGAGCTTTATTATCTCTTCACTGTTTTGCTTGTGTGCGTAATATTGTTGAGTGTACAGAAAATTAAATTCAATTGTGTATGACAAGTTAATCCTATTTTCTTCAAAGTACAGCAACCACCATATCCCCTTTCCGTTTGGTCTGCCTCCATCTACAATATCAAATTGTCGTTCCTGGTTTCAATCGTGGAGCTTGTTAGCAATGATTTCAAAAATATAATTTTGCGCCGAGCATTATGGCGCTACATTCATACACACATCTATAATTCCGGGTAATGTGTTGTCTAATCCCTTGTTGTCTTTCACTGTCGGCCTTTGTGTGTTCATTTGCACAGTAAGTTCATCTTTTATTCATTATGTCGATTTAAAAGTTTGGCCCAAGCCAAAGCCAAAGCCAAAAAGCATTAAAAACTGGGGCTTTCTGTTACATTGGAATGATGTCATACTTACGGCTAGATAAAATAAAATTATACAATTTGAAAAACTAAAAAAAAAACAAGTCAAGAAAGGGGAAGAAAAGCGAAAGTTTCGCAAATGTGAAACTATGTTAGACAAATATGAATTAAACTATGTTACTGAACTACGAAGTATAAAGCAACGAGCTGAAATGAAAGGATAGCAGCTGAAATAAATTCGCATGTAGGCAGCTTGCTAGCTACATGTTGGGGCCAAACTGTGGTCTAAACTCGCATACGATGCTGTACCTACAAATATAATGTGCATAACTTAACTGCCAAAAATTATGCATCACTCAATGATGTTAATGAAACCCCGAATGTATGCTATTGCCATACTTTGAATACTTTTGCTTTGCACACAAAATATTACTTGGTAATACTGTTCTCTAAAAGTTTAGCTCATGCGATAAACAAAATATGCAGGGGTTTTTTGTAGCATTCCACTCAGGGCTTGCTCGTTAAAATTCGTAAGCCCAGGCTTAAACGAAATAAGCATAAGTTACAAAGAGCGTGAGTTACGTGAAGTAATATAATGAACTATAAATTCGTGTACATTAAAATGACGTCTAGGCAGCCTGCAAATCACATATTAAGTGTGGCAGCAACTACCGCTAAAAATATAAATTCCATAATGAAACGGTCTAAAATAGTGCATCATAAAGACCCAAATGTAAACTACTGGCATGTTTCAAAGACTATTATTTAACACGCAACATGTGCTGACATTTTGTGTTTTCGCAGGGATAAAGAGGATACTTTTAACCAAAGTGCAAATGTGGACCCCTAAAATTATGTTTCATCCTAACAGAATAATGAAAATATAACGGTAAGCAACTCTTGTAAAAATCATTATTTATCACTTGTTAGCCCAGTTCTTCAATGTGATATTTCGTATTAGTAATGTGACAACTAGTGACACTGGTTGCATACTAGTTGAATACTTTTGTCTACTCTCCACAAGAACAGCAGTCGCCTCTCCCCACAGGTCTCCTGTCATCTGATTTCCAAATCCCACTGGAATTTCAGTGACTGAGGTATCACTCCATGGCAGTGCAGGAAATTGGAGAACTCCGTTCAACTGCACCCCACAAGAAATTCGGTCAGAAACTTTGGTCGTCTGCACCCCATACGGGCTTGATCATCTTTACCCATAAAAGTTTCGGTCGTCTCCACTCCTCATTCATTTCGGTCGTCTAAATCGCACAAAAACTTTACTGCACTGTTCTTAAAATTGGCTTTGCCTGTCTGTTCAGTTCAGGGACTTCGGTTGTTCCTTCACTGCAGGGATTTCGAACGTTTTTACTTCAAAAATAGTTAGCACGTTTGTATTCCACAGGGAATTAGTAGTCTTTATATTACAACAAATTCGATTGTTTATAGCACAAGGAATTTTGGTCGTCCCTACCTAAAGGAAAGATGATCTGCTGCTTTATAAGGGAGTTTGTAAACATATAAATAATGTTAGGAACCGGTAATCACTGAACTTGTTATCCAAATATAGCGCAATATGGATACTTATTTCGTAATTAGCTCGTGGTGCCTTTTGCAGACGCCAAATATTTTTCTTCTTAGCTGACGACTGGAATAGACATATCTTATCTATTATACGCCGCCTTCTCTTCTTCCGAGCTTCTCCTCCAAATCGTCACACCAAGTTTCGATAGTACTTTAAAAACCTGGAACTTCCAACGGAGTTTTGGTCGCCCTCTTCGGCGCCGTCCATCGAGTTCGTTGTCGAAAACTTTCCGTGCCGGAACATTTGGGCCTATCCGCACAACTTTCCGTTAACGATGATAGGTCCATATATTTTCCGCAATATTTTCCTCGTTTGGTGTAAAAGGGTTCGCTTAGATCTTTGCCTATATTTACTGAAGACTTCATGTCAGTCAGCGTCATCATACAAAGACGTATAAGCTTCGCAGGAATTCTAAACTCGGACATGGCCTCATACAGTTTTTGCCGCATCGGGCTATCGAAGTCAGTTTTATAATCGACGAAAAATGGTACATGTCGATCCGCTTTCTTGGTTCTTCTCTAGAATTTGTCGTAGTGTAAATATCTGGGCAGTTGATGAATGCGTTTGAGTTTAACTCAGCCAACTTCTTTGGAGATTTTAAATTTTATTGTTGTTAACATTCAAACTGTAGAAGTATTAAAAAAGGGCAAAAAGTGATTGTGCATGAATTTAGTACCTTTAAATAAAAGAAAAGCAAAAACCGAGTTTCCCATAAGTTGAATTTCTTCATTCCCACTTGTAGTTACAATTTCACATCTTTCTGTCTCTGCATTAACCATTAACAGTTAATAAAATTTATCATTTATGGGACAATACAATAATCTGCTAAATATATGACCTTTAGCAATCATACTTCATGTGAGCCTAAATCATTTCATGTTAATAAAATTATTTCTTCTGTCTCGGCAAATATGCTCTCCAAACTCAACATGTCCCTAAAAGTCTCTTTAATGCAAAGAATAATCTGTAATAACCATTAAATCCCAAAAATTATAATCTACAGTTATGTGAGTATAACACTCGTAAACATTCATAAAAATCTTTGTTTTATAGTATATATTAAGGCGTTTTTAATATACTCATAACGACAAAATGAAGCATATCTTTAGGTGCGTTGGCGTTTGGTAATACTCCCGTATTAAGCTGAAAATGTAATAATATTGTAGAGAGTAATATATGGATATGTGCGCTACATTTTAGATGTTAAACATTGTTACGATTAGACATTTATTATTAACAAAATACTGTACGTTATATGTTTATTTCTAGCAATATCACAGTTTCTGTCGCCTCCAATTTGGCATCTCCTTTTGGGGCATTGGGTGTTATTTGGGACCTTATACCTATTGCTGCTCTGCACTGGAACGGTGATGACTGAGATGTTAATTTTCCTCGTCTACATCGTCATCATCATAATCCACCGAATATTTGTTATTTTTATTTTATTTCTATAAACATTGAAGTGAATAACTGCAAATGTATATATCTCACCCCGTCAGGCCGTTTGAATATTTGCTTGATTTTCTTACGCCTGTCACGTATTTTGATTCGTAATTATAGTGAGTACGTGAGAAATTTCTCGAAACGTTGCTTACTCGAGTCTTGGTCGCCCCCCAAAAATATATGCTTTATAGCTGTTGTACATTTTACTTCAGCTGGCCTAAATAATGTACGAGTGGTGCCAGTAAATGCCACAAGTGCAGACACACTGAACCTTTGTCCTTACGCTTCTGCCACTGGAGTGTATTAAAAGAAATAAATATAAATAGGTTTACACATGTAGGTCTTATGCGTGCCACCAAATATTTAGTTTATTTTTCTCTAATAAAGACAAATGAGGAAAGAACCTTTCAGTTCGGAGAAAACAGAATTTTATTCTGCCTTTAAATGCAATGTGAAGGGAAATAACTTTTAAATTGTTTAAAAATGCATAATAGCAGCGCCTAAAATATATATTTTGCTACACTTTAACCTAAAAGTAGGCTTTTGCAAGAAAACAATAAAAAATTTGATATATTGAAATAATTGAACCACTTAAGGATTTAAAGTAACTGAGTTTTTAGTACTGCGGTCATTTCTGATTGCAAGGCAAGTAGAAGAGAAAGGGAATTTGGTCCATAAAATATTTTCTGAGCTCTTGACTTATTCGTCATAAAACAAATTTGTAGTTCGAATAGGCAGCAATCCTACAATATGCAGTACAGAGAAGTAGGAATTGATTGGATTAAGGTCAGCATGAGAATGCAATGCTTGGTAACTCGACCCGCCACATTATCTGGCCAATAGCAAATGTATGTGAAATCATTGGAAAACAAAATGTGTAAAAATATGAATGCAAACTAAACTTTTTAACGAAATTTCGATATGTACATAGGATTGATGTGTGATTCGGCTTGTATAAGTTTTGTACAAAACTATAAAGCTTACAGATATTAACGAAAAACTATCATTTAAATTAAACAACCACATGTTTGGTGCCCAAGACTACATAGAAAACAGACAACTTGAAACATCATCTGTTTTTATAAAAATAGTATTTCAGATTTGTTTGTAATATAAGCCATGTTAGCTTTGTTGGCAAAGCAACTTTTCCATTTAACTGACATAGGAAAGAGTGATTTTTTAACATAGTTTTTTCTTTTTAAACGAATAAAACACTCAAATTTTCGTCATATACTAAAATTTTTTATTGGAATCGATAAATTAGTCTTTGCCAATTAATTTTTAAAGATAATTTCATGTAATTATTGTCCGCGGCTCCGTCCCAAAATGTCCGTTCGGAAGGTCCAATTTTTCGTCACTTTTTCGAGCATTTCCTCTAAGACTTAGACATAGTGTTCGGATTGCCCACATAGACTAACGACTTGACATAACCCCACAAGAAGTAATCAAGAGGCGCTAAATCGCAAGATCTAGGGGGCCAACTAACAGGGCCAAATCAAGAGATAAGGTGCTCACCAAAAACAGCGGATTTTCATTGAGCTTTTGTAAGGCCAATTCACCAAAGCCATTCACGCTGTGGTAGGTTATTAAGTAGAATTTTATAGGCTTCCAAACCCAAACTGACGTGTAAAATTTTCCTTGTGGTTGAGTAACACATGCCCAATCGCTGAGACCGGCGACGAATTGACATTTTACGAACCTCATTAACGCTGGTCGCTACGGGTGAAAAATTTTTGTTGGTAAGCATCTACGCATGCGAGTCGATGTCTTTATGTCGAGTAAATTTGGTGCGAAATTTGGAGATAAAAGCACGAATTGTTGATTCAGCAGGTCGATTATGAAGACCATAATATGGTCGTATCAAACGATGCACATTTGTCACAGAGCACGAATTTTGATAATAAATTTCAACGATTTTCAATGGTTGCTCGTTTGGTAGTCTTTCCATGATGAAATGGCAGGGTTTACTTTGACGGATGACGTTTGGACGGCATTACCAACCAATGCTGCCAACCTGAAAAACTTAAATCTTAAAAAATCACCCAGTATTTGAACAGATCGTTATTAATTTTTTTTTAAATTGACAATTTTTTCCACTGTGTGGTCATCTTTGTACGAATTTACCAAATGATGTTATCTGTGGGATGAATAATACACTAATACGATTTTTAGCCGTATTTCAATTTTAGCTATTTTTCTTTCAAAAATAAAAAAAAGTAATAATAATAAAAATTTATTTTAAACATGGAACAAATTTTCCCAACAATCCGATACATTTTTGATGTTTTCAACGGTTGATTTTCCTGAACTCGGTGCGTTTTTGGCATCAAATTTAACGAAACAAGAAACGAAAGAAGAAGAAAACAGAATCAAAATTGGGCATGATTGACTATTACAGTATCAAGACCATAAACAATATTCATATTTTCAGCTATTTGATTTGCATTTTTGCCTTTACCGGTGGAAAACTGTGAAATATAGCGTATTTCACCTTTGCTGGTGTCCATTTTTTGAAGCGCACTCAATCAATATTGAATCCAGCAATCAGAAAAATGTTAAGTATTTTTGAGTATAAAATCGTATCTCTCTAAAAGCATCTACCGTAACGCCATTGCGGTCATACAACTCGATATAGAGTTAGATATCTGTTAGTAATCATCTATTGGCAACATAATATCCTTTTCTATTTACTATATCTTATATAAGCTGGTCTTCCAGTCCCTATTGAGTTAAATATTAGGTGGGCAACTAAATTCCCACTGTTTGTCAATAGATGTCGCTAGCTGAAAGTGCTAGTCGATTCTGCCATAACCTAAACGTCATGAGCCAAGCTTAGACATATGGTAAACATACCGCCTCGACACAATAGTGATTTTCTTCTGATGTCATATTCTTTTGATTGTGTGAATATGTCAGATTTTGTGCTAAATAATCGTCATATTCCGAAAAAATTGATTTTCTTCTTTCAATCGAAGAAAATGGCAGCTGAAGCTCATCGAAAGTCTGAGAACGTTAATGTTGACGTCCGTTCGCGTGAAGGAATATGAAAAATTTTCGAAGACTTGCTTGATGCTTGATGGGAATCCATGTCAAACGCTGGTAGAGCAAGCTTCAGTATTAGAAGTTACCCACCAAGCCATTTTCAAGCGATTGCATGCGCTGGGAATGATTCAAAAGCAAGGAAATTGGGTTCCTTATAAGTTAAAGCCATGGGATGTTGAGCGTCGTTTTTTCGCCTGTGAAAAACTTCTTCAGCGACAAAAAGGGAAGGGTTTTCTTCATCGCATTGTAACGGGTGATGAATAATGGATTCATTACAGCAATTCAAAGAAAAGGAAGTTATGGGGGCTGCCCAGTCACGGTTCTACGTCGTCGCCTGGGCCGAATATTTACGCTGCGAAGGTTATGCTCTATATTTGGCGGGACCAGGTCGGCGTTATTTGTTGCGAGCTGTTGAAACCAAGCGAAATCATCACTGGGGATCGGTATCGACTTTAATTAACACAATTTACCAGAGCTGTACGCGATAGACGCCCACAATACGCGGAAAGGCACGAAAAAGTGATTCTTTAGCAACACAACGCTCGACCTCATATGGCCGTTAAAACCTACCTGAAAACGCTGATACGGGAAGTCTCACCCCATGCGCCATATTCTCCAGATATTGCGCCATCCGATTATCACTTGTTCCGTTCGATGGCAAACGGTCTAGCTGACCAACAGTTCTATTCATACTCGTATGACGACATCAAGGAATGGCTAGATTCGTGGATAACCTCAAAAGACAAACTGTTTTACCGTGACGGAATTCAAGCTTTGCCAGAAAGAGAGAAAAGAGTAGTAGTTAGCGATAGGCAATACCTTCAAATGAATTGTTTATAGAAAAGTTTCCATAATAAAGCTGCATTTTTAGTTGCGCACTCAATATTTAGAAAAAAATATCAGGATTAGCGATCAGTGCGTCTTGAACAAGTCCCTATGAGTTCGAAGAGAAACAAACATATCAATGTTATGTCCAATTTTAGAAAAATTATATCAATTGTGTTTATTTACAACACAAGTCTTTGACACACTTTAGCAGGGTTTAGTGTGCATTTTTTTTTTTTTTTTTTTTTTTTTTTTTTTTCTTTTTTTTTGCAAAAATGTCAGTGTAGCAAATTTATTTAATAAAATAATAATTAATAAAATTTATTTAAAAATTCAAACTTCTTCAGAATTGTGTCGGCCCTTAAATTAGTTGTCATCAAGTCTTTCCTTTCAAAAATATCTATGCACTGCTCCATTTAAAGCTGATATACAAGGAAAAAAAATATCGTCATCCACTGTTTAATATTTTCCTCATATCCGCCAAAGAAACTAGCTCATTATGTATCCTTTCGATGTCAAAACAATTCCAGAGACCACGTTTCAATCGTCTTCCTAATTTTCTAAAGGTTTCATGTAATTAAAATACTACAACAAAGACTCCACCAAAGAGAAAGGAAATTCATCAAGTATAATGTGCCCTTGGACAAAAAAGAAACTACTCTCCTGCCGAAATATAACAGACGTGATTGTCACTCGTGCGCTTCTGACAAATGACAAAACAATAAACAAAATTAAGCCAATATTGTCTTAGTGTAATATAGGAGAGCTGGGCAGGACGTTTGTGATTTTCTCTTTTTGCCCTTTTTTCGGAGATTAATAGCAAGAAAAGTTGATTTAAGCCACAGAATACACAAACATGTGCCGCAAATGCAAAAGATTGAGGCGAGAATAGAATTTGAGGCGTGTTAGTGTTGGTGATAAAGCTAATCATGACCATTATGTCGATGATGGAATCGTGCTAATGAAGTTGGTAGAAAGGAAAAGTGATGAAGTCAAAGGACTCAATTGCTTCAAATAATAGTACTGCTCATGAATGTTATGATACATGCGGTGATAATGAATGCAGATTATAAATCAGGTATGGAGTTCTCTGGTAGTGAAGTAGATATAAATGCGAATTGATACACCCAAATGTACAGACTCAAATACAGATTAGAGTTCATCTGACATAGTGTACATGTAGATATTTTGGTATTTTCAGAAATTTTTTATTTGATGACCTTGCATTCTTTGACAGCAACTTTATTTCAGTGCAATTTTAAAATTCCACCTCGCTGTTGTGATACTCAGACATCAGTACTTGCCTTGGATCCTAAAAATTGGTTTATTTTGCTACTTAACGCTCTGATTCCATTATACAGGCATTTTAGTATTTTGTGTATTTTTTACTCTGTAAGTAAATCTTTGAAACAAACGTATTGTAGTTATCATTTTCCCCTACTCCTCAGAATCCCTAAGATTAGACGATTCACGATTAGACTCTCAGTTTCTGAAGATGTCATGTGTCGTGATAGTTAGTAAATGCGACTATTATGCATATGATCGTGGACTCAAAGCCCGATATAAACGCGTATTATTTAAGTGGCCATCACCTCGATGTGTCTGACAAAAATTTTAAGTCCAACCAACTTTCAGAATTGTCGTCAAACTGAAACTCCCGTTTAGTGAGTCTAAAAATAGAAAGTGTGTAAGCTAACTATCTGTAAAAATCCTCTCATATTCCATTCATGGAATTCATTCATTGAATTTGTTTTTCTTATAGGTAAATTTAATTTTTTCTAAAGGACAATAAGCCAAGATAGTCCAAACAGCAAATTTTTATTTGTTTTCTCATATATGATGATATTACGGTGTATTTCTTAACTCTATACTTCACAATTGCTTAAGTCATAATGACAGATGACGCAATTTTCAAATAAAATAACACTTTTCAATGCAGCAATTACTTTTGATACACCTGTAAGAAACGAAATATAACGCATGTCAGGGAGATGAAACTTCAGCAAATTTTCATAGATTTTCCTCTTCTCAGCAGAACTTAGAACTTATAAGTTTCCAAAGACTAATGCTGATAATGAGCACAAATCGTTCTTAAACACAATTCAGCTAACCGAATGCATGTTCGATGTCTGAAATCAAAGAATTTTATATCCTTTTAAAAATGCAATCCATGTATTTATTCCACCTAAAGTAAGATCAAACTTTTGTTCATTGCTTGTAAGGTCTTGTCGGTTGTACTCCTTCAAGAACCAAAACCTCTTCTATCCTACCTGTCCTTGCTTTAGATCTGAAAAATCGACTGTTGGTGAATATCTTTGCAATACGGCAAATCTTGACTAAAAACTCCAAAAAAGTAGATTTGGGTGTATCATTTTCCCGGCGATTACAAAACTGTCTTCGACATAGCGAATGTGCATACATTTTTGGAAACTTCGTCTGAAGTTTGGCATCTCTGCGAAGTCGATACGCCTTTGTGGAATAATATTGGCGAAGTCCTCAATGAAAATAGGCAAAGACCTTACTGATGATAATGACATTATTAGTTAAAAACTGCGAGATGTTACTGCTGTCTTCTCGAGCAGTGCTTTTGCAAACACATTTTTGGCTGTTAGCAAAGGCAAAATGCAGTTAATCGTTTCGGCAGTTAAATACTCTATTCCTTTGGAAAGCGCGAATATTGACCAATAACTTTGGAATGGTAGATGATTTGAATTACTTGGCTCTGCCATTAATAATATAAATAGTATCAGTCATGAAAGTAGCAAGAGAGTAAGGGTTACAAATGGGTACATAATGATCTAAACAAGCGATGAGTAAACCCTGTCTCGAAAAACACAAATCCAACTGCACAAGGCACTAACTACCTGGCTTACTGTGCTGCACAGTACTCTGGATAATGACTAAAGCAGATGAACTTGTGATTGTCTTTGAAGGGAAGGATCATCATAGCTGATCGATAGTATCGACATCGTATCAAGCATGAGTTCTGTGAGCTGTATATACCGCCGTCAGCTGAGTCATGCTGTGCGGATTGTCCAATTCGCTGCGGTACAAAAATATTTCCACAATGAACTCGATGGCTGATCCGTAAGAAGGTCCAAAAGGTTTAGTTCTTCATTGGAACGAATGCCGAGGGAGCTCAAAAGATTTAATGGACAAAAATTAACGTTCTAGTCTTCAATTAAACAAGTAAATATCATCGTTAACGGAGAGTCGTATGAAACATGAATTGTAAGAGCTGTATACTGATGTCGACGATGTCAACTGCATTATAATACACCGATCGTTCTGTGCACTTTATTTTGTGCGAAAGAACGAAATTATTTCAGAGCAAAAATTCTTCAACAAGAAACTCGACGAATGCATCACAATTCAAGTGGAAAGTCCAGAGTTCTGAAATACTCTCAAAACCTTGAGTCCGGAATTGAGAAAAGCAGAAAATATGGGAATTCTTTTCTACTTGCGGTTCACAGATAAATATTTACATTGTAATCACCATTCAAATACGTATCGTGATTAGTGAATGGTATTTGCGCCATATGAATTATGAGCAGTCTAAGTTATCGATATCGACCTGATCAAGCTCATCAAAATATCGTAATTGCAGTGGTTGGGTTACGTCCTGACCATTTTCAAAGCAGAATAGTTCCAAAGCACGTATTTTTGCATTCAACGGTAGGACTTACATTGTAGCACTAATGTAGGGGAAAATATCTCATGCAAATTGTGAACAATTCATTACAGATTCCTCTTCTAAGGCAGCAAACAGTAATGAAAATTGGTCTGCATTATCAAGAAACAAACTGTATTGCAGGTCAAGCAGTGAATATTTTCAAGTCACTATCGAAGAGCAGGTATAACAAAATCATTATAGGTTGCAAAATTTAAGGATTAAGAAGAATCGCCTTGTTTAAATTTTACATTCTGTGAGGTAGAAGACAAGCAGCCTTAGGTACGAACCTGCATCAAGAAAAAGTTTTAGTTCGTACTTAGAAGAAGTCCATCAAAACTTCTTCTAGGTACGAATTATAACGTCTTAGCACGAAAAACTTTTGCCAATGAGTTCGCTGGATTATGGAAACAGTAAATCCTAGTTGGAAAGAACCATGTTTCTGGGACACTTGGTGTAAAGAAGAATTGCAGAAGAAGCGAAGACCTAACAGTTGAAAATTCCAATTGCAGTGTGAGTAGCGAATTATAATTTTTATTGTGGTTGCCATCCAAGTAAATAAATAAATTGTCCTTTAAACGTTTGGAGCATTTTGTAGCCAGTGGATGTTACAATCTTGTGCGTGTTTTTTACAAAAGAAGTATTTTTGTGATTCTTTAGATGACTTTCACGAAAATAATGTCACTGCTAACACTTCGGTTTGCCAAAATGTTAAAATATTGCTCCTGTCGATACTGCTGAAACTGACGCTATTGCTTTGAAAATGGCAAAGAGCACGAACGATGCTGATGACGTTGCAGAATGTGATGCTAATACCTTCTCTATCATTAATGATCATAATGATTTCGAAGATTACTATTTCTGTGGCAGCTCGCCATCCTTCCCTCACAATGTCCCACTGATGAGTTGATTTATTTGTATGCATGTATTGGATTCATGTATTACCGCTAGTGTGTATACATGTGGATGTTTACAGTTATTTGTATTTGTATATGGCTTATTATTACTATACCACCCCCCGTGTCAAACATAAAAGAACCCCTTTTTGATTGTCATTTTGCTCATACAACAATAAATGTCAAATTGAAATTGACATGCTGTGACAGTTAGTCATACAGTGTTTTTACATAGGCTAGTCACTCAGTCATACGCTCGTACACACACACAAACACACACGTCTGACGACTCTCGCTCATGCACTTCAACAGCCAGCATCACTGTGATGTCAGTGGGTGGATAACGATGTGACTACGTCTGCGTCATCATTGTATGGGTACAATTCTACTTGTTTATATGTGGCTTTGTGTCTGGCCAAAATAAACGTGGCTTAAATAAAAGCACCACAAACTGTTGTTGTTCTAGACATTAGTATTGGCATTGTGCTGCCGGTGTGACTTGATGACTTTCGTATATTTCATTTGGAAATTCATACAGTGTGTCATGAAAGTTGTGAAGTCAATAATTGTAAGGAAACGTGTGGCAAAAGTGTATGTGGTATGTGGTGGGCGATACAGACATGGTCATGTTTTGGAGAGGTGGTAGTTGTATTTCAAACATGTTGCATACTTTGGGGCAGTAGCAGTTAATGTTTTTAAAATAAATTAAGTCGACAAGGCTTGAAGGGCTATTTTAAAGAGTAGTAAACTGTTAGTATTATAAGGCAGGAAAAGATTTTTTCATTGCAACGAATTTAACAAAACTATTTGTTGTAAATAACAATATTTGCTATCAGTTTACAAAAAGTACATAGAGTATATAATAATAGGTAAATATAGGTAGGTACAAGAATGATATTAAAGTTTTGTCCGAGTTTGATATGTTTGCACAACTGATACGACTTTGGAAAAAATGAGACAAAATAATGTTCTCTATAAAGAATCTTGTATATTCATTTGATTCCTGAATAGAAGTATTTATAATGGATTGACTAAAGTTTATTAAATATTTTTTCACATATTTTTTGTACAGTCAAGAGACTTTAGGTAGCGGTAAAAAAGTGCAGCCACCTAAGCCTCTATATAGTCAATATTTTTGTTGCTTTGAGTTGTTTATTACACACATGGCATTGCTGGTGCTTTAAAGAAAGGAAAAGTGAGAAATTACATGAATTATAGGATATACATTCGTTGTATTCGCAAGCAATGATCATGGAAGAGTGATTTGCTATCGTTTACCTCATTAAAATGTTTTGCAAATATATGACAAAATTAACACAAAATACTTATTTCAATAAAATTTTTTTTTATATCTACTATTAAACCTAATATTGGCATTCTTACTTTATCATTTCTATCCTGTTGCATTTTGATATCGCACAGCATACTGCTAGGCGAAATATTCCTAATAAGTTTGTGATATATCCAAGTATGTATATTTCTACCAAAACCATTCTCTTCAAAGGTAAACGTACAGTGCAATGAAAAAATTCTTAAGTTTTTATAAAAGCTACACACGAAACGTAGAACTGAAATCATGTTATAACTCAATTTCTAATACTGTAGCACAAATTCAATATACTTTAGAATTTGCTACCTCTGTTATGTTTTCCTTTAAATAATAAAATTCTTAATAGAAACTAACTTTACAGATATTTTATATATGTACCTAATACTCTCATGCAAAAGTTCAAATTATGTAGAAGTAATGCATACGTATGTAAAGTATCTTTTATTGAATTTTTGTTATATATTTGCTATATTAAAAACAATATATCTGCAAATATCTGCTTTAATGGAATTTGCTTGCAGGTATTCAAATCAACAGTAGTCTAGACTACGATAACATATCGTATTTGGATATTATCTCTGTCTGACGCTTCACACATTCAATTCTCTACAAAAGAAATAAACTAAACTCCAGATAGGAAAAAGTACATTAGTTAAATAAATTTCATTGTTATTTCAAAAGCATTTCACAAGATACAAGATTCTTTATTGCAACAAACTACTAGATGTATTGAATATGTTGATAGGAAAAGGTAACTTTTTATAGGGCAGATTTTGCTGTAATTTAAAATTTGGTCTCTTCTCTGCAATATTAACATCAAAAGATCTTCAGTATTGTTTGTATAGTATTGTTTAAAATGTCTTAAAATCTCTTTCATGCAACCAATTTTTATGCGAAATGTCTGAAATGCCAATACGAGTTTTTATCTCTCTTTACTTGTGCTAAATCGTAATTATATTATATTATATTATATAGTTCATACATTCGAATAAAAAGTACCTTCATTTATATAATAAACGTATTTCAAAGGATGAATGTTCCATATTTTATAATATTTTTGTTCAAAGGTTCAACTTCTTTAAGAATAGAACGTAAAGTCCTTATATAAGCAATGTATTTACAAATATTTACAAAGTCATTGGAATTTATTGCTGGCTTGATGATTTCCTATAGCATACTTTTAGTCATATATTTATTACATCATATTTTGATTTTATCTTTTAATATTATATTTGGATTTTTGTCTGTTTTTCGCTTCGCAAATCCTATTAGCCAAAGGAAAAAATTTTAATGGATCATGGATGGATCATCATTAAAGCAATTTCATTGTTATGAAAAATACTTTGCATTAATAGGAGAAGGTAATATTTGGTAAGGTAAGGCCATGTAATTTAATGTTTTTTTTTCTCTTCCTTGCAATATTGCAGTCAAAGAGCTTCAAAATTCGTCATTTGTGTTCCACCATAATTATATAATATTAGCGTCAGAACAAAAGTTAATATATTTAAATCTGTTGCCCACTTCTTGGATATAATTTAATCAGATTAATAGGGCAAGATTTTAGGAGTCATTTAATTGTTGATCTTATTTTATGAAGGCAGAAAAATTTCGACTGAATATTTTTTAAGCACAAGGATAAATTGAATATCTTCCTTGTTTGTCTTTCTTTCTGCACCTTGTATTCCATCATAACTAAATTATATTACCGTCACATCAAAAGTTAATACATTCAAATCTGTTGCCCACTTCTAGGAGTCAAATAATTGTTGATCTTATTTTATGAAGTCGGAAAAATTTCCTCTAAATATTTGTTTAGCATAATGATAAATTAAATACCATTGTATTTTTTACTGACACTGATTTTAAGGATTAGAAAGCATCACTTCTCCAAAGCGAAAACTAAAATTGGAGGCAGAACATTTCTAAAATGGGATTGGGATAAGGATCTTTGTAGGAGAAAGGCCTATATACATAGTTACCACTTTACTGAGGAGTTCTTTGCCACGGTAACACTTATTGTGTCAGCCAAAAATTTCGTGGCAATAAAATATAGTCTAAAATCGATTTCGACGAAAAGTATTTAACGTACGGCGAGTCTATACATAATTTCTCATAAACTCGTTGAACGTAAAAGGTCCTTCTTTGTTTAGAGTATAGAAAGCGATGGCAAAGCGGTTCGTTTTACACATGTGTTTCGTTTCTTCGACATGTGTTTTCTTTAGACCATTTCTTAACGTAAAAATCCGTCAGTCACAACAAACATTTACAACAGCAAGTGCAACTTACATACGCTGTTTCTATCTGATTTTGCCTCTACCTGCTTTTGTCTTTGCGTTACTGGATTTGAAAGAGCTTAAATATTAACTATGTAGGGCATTGTGTAGAAAAATGTGAATGATTCACCAAACGTGACACTCCTTATGCATGTGTTCAATCCTAATTAATTTATATTAGCCGCTAGAACTATCGCATAAAGGTCAGTAAATTCGTATCTGCTGCCTACTTGGAAGCTTAAAAATGTCCAGATTTATTTTATAAATATTAAGTTATAAATGTTAAGTCAAATAAATGCATAAATGCTAAGCTTTATTTAAGATGATAAAATAAATTGAACAAAAAAGTTTATTATAAATTCTATTTTCTTTTTTTATCTCAAGTAATTTTAATGGTTACACAGGAAATGGGGAAAGGCAAAATATTTTCGAATAATCTTTATATAGAAATGGTCGTCTCAGATATGACTTTTATGCAAATTACTTTGGCACAGTAACCTTTATAATTGCAGTCATAAATTTCGTTGTTAAATGGCTATTAAATGCCGTTTTGTTCAAACTGTTTTCGGTGAAAAGAAGTTAACATTTTGTAAGTGTATATATGGTTTCATACAGACTTATTAAAGGCCAAAATCTTTCATGTGATCAAAATATAAGAGGCGCTACCAATGTAATCTATGGGCTACAAAGCAATTCGCTTCCACAGAAGATTGTCCGTATTCCCCTTAAAAACACTAAGCAGCTATTTCTTGGACTCGTTTTTCCTTAGATCTTTGAACATTGATCTAATTTTTTTCCAACAAAAGGACCAATCAATTATATGATTATCATCTATAAAAATAATTGCAACTTGCATGCTGTGATTGTGTACGATTTTGCCTCTTTTTTCAAATATAGCATAAAAAAAAACTTCAAAATTCGCTTAGTAGTTTAGTGTGAAGACATTTATATGAGATTTTTTGGTGCTTCAATTTGGTGCTTCAATATTATATGGTCATGTATTTGTATTCAATCGTAATTATAATATGTTAACAACTGTCACTACTAGCCTCACATAACAATTTAATACGTTTGTATCTGTTGCCTACCTTTAGGCTCAAAAATGTATTGATTTATCGGGCACATCTTTAGGCATCAAATAAATGTTAATCTTTTTTGACATTACTTTTGCTTAGCACAAATATTGGCTTAGTGCAAAAATAAATTGAATAAGAACTTTTATTAGAAATAATATAATGCCGCATAAAAATTTAATATATTTGTATACATTGCCAACCTTTAGGCTCAAAAATGTATTGGTTTATCTCTAGGCATCAAATAAATGTTAATCTTTTTCAAGATGACTTTTACTTAGTACACATTTTGGCTTAGTACAAAAATAAATTGAATAAAAACTTTTATTAGAAATAGTAAATAGCACTATAATCTGTTTTCAAGTAAATTGATTTTGAAGGCAATAAAATAGAACTTCTATAAAGCGAAAATTATGGGGAAGGAAGGTCAACTTAGTCACGAGTTTTCTGCGAATTACTTTGCTACGGTAACTTTTATAGTTGTAGTCATAAATTTCATGCTTAAATGGCTATTGCTTTCCGAAATTGATATCAGTGAAGGATACATAACATTCAGTGAGCGTATATATACTTTCGTGTAAACTCATTAAATACCAAAAGCTATCTTTTGTTCAATTCTTGCATTTTGTGATGTCCCAGAGCAGTTCATTTCCACAAAAGATTGCCTGCATTCTGTTTAAAAGCATAAAGCAGCCATTTCTTCGATATGCCTTGACATCGAGTCTATTTATTCTATTTCTTAATAAAAGACAATCATCAATCATATAATTGTCATCTACAACAATAATCGCAAATAGGCACACCATCGTTCCTCATCACTGATGATGAAAATTTGTTTCAGCTCTCAATACTTTGGTTATTGTTCATATCCTCCTTATACTCTACTTCCAAAGGCGCAGTATTTCAAATCCTGCAGGGAGATAAATCATCAATATTTTACTGTACAGTTGCGTTTACTATACAGCTGACACAATTAAAGTCTGGACATGGAAGATCATAAGGCAAGAAGATGAGTATATTTTTAAACGAAATTATTATATGTTGTGTTTCACATTTTCCTCTCAATGCTTTGGGTTTCCTGGTAGAAAATAAGGCGCGTGTGAGTCCTTTTTAACGGAAAACTGAACGACGTTCAATTGTTCGACACTTTGTACGAAATAATTGAGGGGGAATGCGTATCAATAAGGAGACACAATAAAGTATCCTGTGTTGTTCTATGTAACATCCGTAAAGCTGGGGAAACTGTGGGCTTAATTTTCTGCTGAAATGCTGTACAGCAAACAGTGTGGCTAAATATAGCCTTATTTGCCAGGGTGCTTTTTGCCATTGTAGTAAGAGCGCAATTCATTTATCCAGCTATATTCATTTCATACATCATAATTTTTCTATTCGCTCTCCACAATTGAAAAGTTTTCTGCGCGCTTCCTTCCTTAGCAAATGTACCATAACCCTCCCCCCTTGCTCAAAGCTTTTTAGATTTAGTCATTGTATCAGTGCGGGTTGATTGGGAAAACTTTCTGTAACCAAAGTATGAACACTTCACCTAAAGTTGTGCTGAGGGATGCACATGAAGTTGAAAGTGGTTTCTTTATTACCACAAAGAAATTGTTCATTGAACAGGAAATTATTATAATATATAAGCAAAATTGTATTTATATAGAGACAATGCTTCCGTGGAGGGTTTTAGCAATGCACCACTGCTGGTGGGAGAACTTGTCTGTCAGGTTTTTTATTATCCCTCCCTCAAACCGCTAAAAAATTTAGTTTATTCCCAATTATGCTGTGATTTTGGAAATTATGCGAAGCTAAGAAATATTTAGAATTCCCTGGTGGTTATTCAAAAGAAGTTTGGTTGAAAAGTAAGATGATTCTCTTTTAACAAAGCTTAAGATATTTAATTTGAACGCATGATATCCTTTAAGGATCTAAATTATTGGCATGCTAACTACGAGTTGAGGAGATATAGAAAGACCTGATGATGAGTATTCAGTTGGGGATGAAAATTACAAAGGATTTAAGAGTCTGATGAAGGGAATTGTTACTCACCTGATTAATTGAATAACATTTGGAGTCGGTTAATATGGAAATCATAAACACCAAATTTTGGCAATTAGACACACTACGAACATGTTAAGCAAGAGATTAGGCGCACAGTTAGATAGGTTGGACAGTTTTCCAGCTGCCATATTCTAGTCGGTGAAAACCACCACGTAATTGTAAACATCATCGGATACAAAACCAACTTTAGATATTTTAGTATGTAAAGGAATTTGCATCGCATGTTAGTTAACTCATTAGTAGACGTTCGACAAACGAGATAAACGAAAGTGGACCCATTCCAGGAAAGAGAACCAGTATGGGAGAGACCGAATTTTCTAAAAACTCTAGCCTGTTTTATATTAAATTCTTATAGCAAAACCTCATGACGGAACTGTTTATGTATTAGGCGCGCAACTAAGTTCCCGATGATTGCCAATAGATGGCGCCAGCTGTAAGTGATAGTCGATTATGCCATAAGCTAAATGTCATGACCCAAGTTTAGACATATAGTAAACATACCGCCTCGACAAAATTGATTTTCTGCTGACATCATATTCCTTTGGCTGTGTGAATATGTATGATTTTGTGTCAAATACTCGTCATATGCGGGAAGTATGGATTTTCTTCTTTCATACGAAAAAAAAACGGAGGCTGAAGCTCATCGAAAGCCTCAAAACGTTTACGAAGATGCTGCTTTAAGTGAAACAACGTGTCGAGATTGGTTCATTCGCTTTAAAGACGGTGATTCTGATGTTGACGACCGTTCGAGTGAAGGAAGACGAAAAACTTTCAAAGACATTAAATTGACGGCATTGCTTGATGGGGATCCGTGTCAAACGCAAGTAGAGCTTGCTTCAGTATTAGGAATTACCAGCCAAGCAATTTTCAAGCGATTGCATGCGTTTAAAATGATTCAAATGCAAGGAACTTGGGGTCCTTATGAGTTGAAGCCAAGGGATGATGAGCGTCGTTTTTCACCCGTGAACAACTGCTTCAGCGACAAAAAAGGAAAGATTTTCTTCACCGTATTGTAACGGGTGATGAAGAATGGATTCATTACGGTAATCCAAAAAAGGAAAGTCATGGGAGCTGCCCGGTCATGCTTCTACGTCATCGCCTCGTCCAAATAGTCACGCTGCGAAGGTTATGCTCTACATTTGGGTGGATCAGGTCGGTTTTATTTATTACGAGCTGTTAAAACCAATCAAAACCATCACTGGGTATCAGCATCGGCATCAATTAATGCGATTGAGCCGAACTCAGCTCCCGCAATACGTAGAGAGGCACGAAAAAGTGATTCTTCAGCATAACAACGCTCGGTCTCACGTGATCAAGCCCTTTTAAACCTACCTGCAAACGTGAAATTTGAAGCCTTACCCCATCCGTCATATTCTCTTGATATTTCGCCGTCCGATTATCACTCGCACCGTTCGATGGCACACGGTCTGGCTGACCACTCATTTGACGACATCATGGAATGACTAGATTCGTGAATAACCTCAAAAGATGAACGGTTTTACCGTGACGGAATTCGATGGGGAAAAAGTAGTAACTAGCGATGGGCAACCCTTTCAATGAATCAGTTACAAACATGTTTTCATTATAAGGTTGCATTTTTATAAAACATAAACAGGGAGGACTTAGTTACAACCGAAAATTCTCCTGATGGTTATAAAAATCTGTATCGATTTAAGCACCTCCATCCATCCATCTACATATTTATTGACATCAGAACAGACATCGTCTTACTTGTGCTAGAACTTGAACTTGACTTAAAATTATCTCATAGCATATACGATAGTTTAAGTTTGGTATTGAACAAAGCATTTGCCCAATAGAAAAAAATTACCTACACTGCTGCTAAATCCAACCATAGGAAAAGGAAAAGGAATTTTTTAAGATTTTCTCTATAATTTTATCAGCTGAAAGCATCTACCAGCAAATAGGCGCTGTACGGAAGCATCTAAACTCGTACAGCATTTTAACTGCGGGGTTGATTACGGAAAAATACTTAAAAATGTCAGATTTCAATGGAACATCATTATTCAAACCTGAGGTTGGGGTCGCCAACGATCACTGGAATGGCATAAGATTTTGTTTCGCTGAAAGGTGTACTTATTCACCTAAGACGCATCGATATTCTTATGCCAAATTTTACCTCACTTTGGCTACTGTAAGACATCCGTCCGCAAATATAGAGTTACTCCCAAATGAATTAAAGGCAGAGCGACCAAAATTTCATTTTCAGATTCCCCGTGGATAAGATGTTACAGCACGAAAAGTCTTTCGCCGTGAACTCGATGGGTTAAGCAGAGGTCCCAGATTTGTCAAACTTTATCAAATATTAGTGCGCTGAAAGGGTAGAAGATTAAACTAACTATTTATTGTAAGGAGCTTTACAGAAACATCCTTAGATGCGGCTAATTTCCAATGTGTTTTGTCCTGGATCTATGCTAGATGTATGTAACAAATCAAATAGGGACCTGTAAACAAAATATGTGAAGAGACATTCAAATGGATGTTTAAGTGGTGATTGCTCTATTTCACAAAGCGCATACAATCGTCTTATGGTATTATTCCACGCTACAACATCTCTCATATCAATCTGATTACAAACTTTTAACAATATAAATGTTTTTGAAAACAAAAACTTTTTTCTTCCACAACATATCCTTAATAACACGTTGTGAAATGTATCTCCAAAATAAATTTTTCTCCCCCTGGCCATGCGTTAAGTTTTATTCGCTTTTACACTGAAGTATCTAAAGACAATACAAAGCCCTGCTTCCTCTATCGTAAAAGAGATCAAACTTTAGCCCAAATAGCAGCATACATTTATTTACACATGTGTTGACATTTCTCAGGAAGGAGGAGTTGAGATGAGGGGCATTTGCCACGCCCACATGTTCGCCTCTCCCTTGTTGTGGCATAAACAAACCAAACAACATAACTTCTGTTTGAACAAGAAAGTAAAACTCGGTTTTCTTGCTCTAAGGATGGGGCGAAAACATCAACAGACGGTAAAAACCAACATGTGTTCAACAGGAAACTTTATATAATTTTTGTACATTTACGCTGCTCGTAAGTCGTTATTTTTTTTTTATTTTGCTGCCTCGAAAAATGATATCAACACATACGGAAATGATTCACGTACGAAATAATTGTAGCAGCAGGACGTGATAGGAATTTTTCGTGAAAATAGTTTTTTTTTCTTCGACAGAAAACAACAGATTCTGCAACATTGAGTAGGAATGTTAGGAAGGGGCGCGGGGATGGGTGGCACATCTTTTGATTAGCGTGTAACGAATCGGATGAGCGCTTCTTCGAATGTTTTGCAAATGCCTTAGGCTGTATAGTAAGAAATAATTGGACGATGGCAACACTGTTTAAAGCGGTAAACGAAACATATCTTACATTAAGAAACATTATAATAACAAAATTCCGCATTGACTCTTTCATGAGCCGAAGCTGGCTGGCATTCATCCGAAGCTGGCTTATGAGCGCATGAGCCGACTCCATTTAAAAACACTAGCAAATTCTAGTTTACTACTGATTTTGGAAAGAGTCGGTTATCGACTTACGTAACTGGACACACTGCTCAGTTTCAAACAGCCAAGGGTGGACTCTTCTGCCCATCTATGTGAGCGATATGTCGGCTCATGACACACCAGGAATTGTGAGCAGCTCACGAAATACGAAACATAAGAATTGCAAAAAACATAAAATGAAACTATTCTGAATCGCTAAGTTCAATTATACGTTTTTTATTTAGGCTATATCAGCTTCTTATATTAGATTACATTAGGTTTAGATAGGCACCTTAAGGTGATCCAACACGGATTAGTAGAACTGTGGTCAGGTTGTATTAAAGTGTTAAAGTCAATCACTGGAGTCTTTTGTTGGAAATGTTAAGTTAGAATAACTCAAGTTATGTTAGATAAGCTTCGGAGTAGGACAGGTTAAATCAAATAAGTTCAGCTAAATTTGATTAGATTCAATTTGTTGTATTAAGTTAGGCTACGTTGTGTTATGTTAGGTTGGGCTAAATAAGGTTTAATTAAATTATGCTAGGCTGATTTTGGAATAAGTTGGATTAGATTAGATTATGAGCATGTAAGGGGATATTATGTTCACAGAAATTTTACAGGAAATATATGTTATTTCGAGGACAAGTTGTCGCGACGTAACAGAAGGGAATGGTAATTTTTTTAGCTGATGTATAGTAATATATTGAGAAAAATCATTGTCACTCAGGTTGAACATCTTCCAATTGGAAATTTCATACGACTAAGATTCACAGATTTTGTCAAGCATTATATAGTAATACAATGGTTCGAAATTTATGGAGCTCGAGCCAACTAATTAGAATTCACAGAGAAAAAATTACATTTTCAAAAATCGCTCAATTTTTGTGGGAAGTGCTTAAATAAGTGTGTCCAACATCCCCAGCTTGCAGAATCTGGCTATGACCTGACAAAATATGCGGCTGCCCTAATATGAGGAAATCCAACATGTCTGACAGTCAGCCAGAGAGACGGACTAAGTCAATCGTCATCAGTCATAAGTTCGAAATATATTTGATATTTTAAATACTTTCTGTTGAGTCAAACGTATGCCTGGTACTTTAGACAATTGCTTCAGATTCTTAATATTTTTTCTTCGCCGTATCCAATGAGACATAAATTCTTCTCCTGGTTGTATATATAAAAAGGGTACATTCGATATAACAACGGCATAAGGAGCAACACAATCTAAAAATACAGCCTCTAGTGCAAAAGTAGTACCTAAAAAAGATTCCCCCCTATTTGTTATCACTAACCCTCCAATCGCGAAAATAAACCCAGCATACCACCTATTGTAGCATATCTCGAGGACTACAATAATCCATAGCATATGATGTGCTCGTATGTTTTATGTATATGAATGCTCAAAAAAACGTACCATACTTTTAGGCTTGTGTTTTTGTTAATTTCTATAGCATTAATAAACGCAACATGTGCGTTCTCATCTAAAACCCGTTTGAATGCCAGAAACATTGAAGGATAACCAGTAACATTTGGCGAGAAAAAGTTTTCGTTAACATAAAAACGTATGTGGCGTAAAAAGAAAGTCGGGCGGGAAACACTTAAAGAAATAACGGAGGGGGAAAATTTATGAGAATAAGTTGTGAATGAATTTGATTAACGGAAGAGAGGAGAATGTTATGATATGTTTTTAATAGGAAAATTCTCAGATTAGTAGCTCAGTTAGTAGCTGGTATAATATTTGTGTTAATGATTGGAGAAATCACTACTAATTAAGAAATCATATGCATTGCTGAAAATGAGACAGGAGTTAACCATTAACAGAGTTAATGTGATATTTTTATGAGTAAAAGCAATCTTAATTTATCTAAGAAAATGTTTTAAAACAGCCCTCTAATCAGTTCATATGCGTTCTACATCTTAGTTCTTTCTTGCTTTAGAGTAACGTGAGGAACAAACTGCAAAGAGTTATTAATATAACATTGCAAAATTCTAAGGGAAATCATTAACCAGTCAATGCTGCATTGGGGTATAAAGTGAAATTTAATAGAATTCTATTTTTTTACTTTTACATCAGCCTAGTGGTTATTGGCTGTTCCAACATTAAGATTGGATGAGGTGGTCCAGTAATCAAACTTAATCTAATCTCCGAAATATTGATGACCACCGCAAACACTCCGGCCTCTTTACAGAGAAGGGTGCTCTAATCGATTAGTTAATGACCTTGACAAATATAAGGTGCTACCTAGTGGGCCGGAAATTTGAACACTAAGCGATCAAATAGTCAATGTTCAAACCAAGCTGGAGTATTTTCTTATCACGATGATTTGCATTCACGAGCTAAGGAAAGACAACGATGATGAGATTTAAGATAAATGTAATAGGTGTTCAAGAAAAGTATACGATCATTGCTGTGGCCCTATAATTAAACTAGTTCCGAGATTGCTTTATGCCAAGATATGAATGGAAGATATTTTCAGCTCGTCTGTCAAAACATTCAGAGAGGTTTCTTTCTCAACAGCAACAAAACAAGTTAGTAAGTGGTACCAGATTCCCACATGGAGGCAGTGTGGCTATCTTTTGATTATTATACGCGAAACCCGATAGATCAGTACAAATAGAAGAAAGTCGTACTTCTAATGTCATGAACGTGACTGTGATCAGTGATCACGATTGGGTTGTGGTTAAAATATGCAGGAGAATGAGCTGGCCGCAACAAGTGAAAGCCCGATGATTTGAGTTTAAGCATATTTTATCTTGTGCTCAAAATTGGCGGTCCAAGTAAATACTTACGCCAGCTATTTCGGTATCAGTCTCAAAAAACATGAAATTGTGAGCTTTCACTTTGGCCATATGAACGAAATCGGAGCCTAAATGCAGCAAACAGTCATAACTACAAAAATTTTACCACAACAATTTACAGATAATTTAGAAAAATATTTATTTTTCTGTACGAAATCAGTTGACTTATTACCTCTGACAAACCAGGGGACCAATTGACTTCATTTTGCTCATTTTCACAACTTTTTCCCCCATAAAAGTAATTTCTTTCAGTGTATTCTCTCGCACACCTAACCTTTTTCTTTTCAAATTTCATTTTATATGCATTTGTGTACAACACTTTGTCTCACATCGTGTGCTATGTCAAAAGTTTCAATATATCTCGAATTTGTTTAAAACTTTGCCAGCATGTTTTGCTTTCCATCTTTGTTAATTATTATTTGATTTCCGTGGCAAGAAATGTTAACTCTTAGAAAGCCATATGTTTTCTTAAAGTTTTCTCTCCTCCAGCAAAGTGTGGGAGTGTAAGAAAAACTATCAGGCAGTGAAACAAAATAATTGTCATATAAAAGTATGAAGTTTGTTAGGCTTCTCAAAGAAAGGAAAGAGTAATTACCATAAGGCATGACTCTGAAGATATAAAATTAAAAATTATAACAAATAGATTCCACTGCTCTCCATCAGTGAAATGTGGCTATAAAGAAAATCCATAATATTTCCATGACATTAAAGGCTTTATTTAACACTAGTGGACCCGGCAAACTTCGTTCTGCCTTCAAAGGTGGCAAATTAATGATTTACAATTTTCAGGATAGATGGTTCTGTATTTAAATTTTTGTTAGAAAAGTTTGGTTATTTAAATGAATGCTTTTAATACTTTTTTTTGGAAAGTTTTTCAAAATTATTTAATTTAAGTCAATTTAATTGAGATTTAAAATTACTGCAACGCTTTCACATGTACAACGTTCTTTGTTTGTCTGTCGGGAAACATAGAAAAATGAGAAGTGAAATGAAGTCAGTATTTGAAAAACTTAAATTTTCCTATAACAGGATCAGAAATAATGTTTTTTTTAATTTTTGATTTCTTCGGTTGGTACCACGCCTATTTGTCCAACCCTGCCCATATTTGCAGCAGAACTTACAATATGTAAACCAAACTTATATACCAAATTTTGTTCACATACTGTTAGCCGGAGCAGAAATAATGGATTTTTAATTTGTGGTTTGTATGGGAGGTACCACGCCCCTTCGTCCAATCCCGCCCATATTTGCAGTAGCACTTAAGACATATACACCAAACCTACGCACCAAATTTTGTTCAAATACCGTAAGCAGGAGCAGAAATAATTGATTTTTTATTTTTTGTTTGTATGGGAGGTACCACGCCCCTTTATCCAATTGGACCGAATTGTAAATCTGAACCATCCCGGGCACCACCCAGACGCATATACAAAAATTTATGCAAAGCAGTCCAGCCGTTTAGGAGGAGTTCACTGACAACGCCGGTACAGTAGAATTATATGTATAAAGATAGGTAGAATTATCTAATTTATCCGATTAATTATGCACTGTTTTGTTGGATAACTCGTTGGCATTTTGAAGGTAATTCTATTATGCCTCCCTCCCATAGAAATCCTCGTCGCTATCGACAATAGCAGGCACAGTCTTCAAAAGAAGCATATAAAAATCATCACAGACGGGAACTGATAGTAACCACATGGTGCAAGGTCCGGACTGTAAGTTACATGCATAATAATCTCCTAACTAAGCATCAAAGCTTCTGATGACTCACTATCAACGTTTGTAAACACAATTGCTCTACTGTTGGAAAAAGCTGGCCGCTTGGAAGTGGTTGTTTCCTTCAGGCTGTCCAATTATTGAGAGCACTGGTACGAATTGAGGGTTTGGCCGTAGGGGCAGCTCATAGTTGATGTATCCCTACCAATCCCGCCAACTATAAAGCAAAACATTCCTGACCGTCAATCCTAGTCTGACTACCATTTGCATTGGCTCGCCGCTATTCGACCATGACCGTTTTCACTTGAAGTTGTGGTAAGTAACCCACTTTTCGTCACCAGTTACCATCAGCTTATCTTATCCTACACAGAGTGAAGGACTGTATTTTGATTTTTATTTATAACTCGCTCACCGTTTATTATACACTAGGTTCAGTGTTCGAAACCATCGTTGATATATACTGAACAACATTGTAAATGTCAAGTGCAATCGGATGATCGGTCCAAGCCTTCAGAGAAAATAAAAATTTTACAGACATAATCAGTGGCTGAGATTTGTACATACGTTACGCGTATATTGCATTTATATACGATTCCAGAGACGCCTCCTTTCGTTCATTATTTGTACTACTTTGAAATATATCGAGCAACTCGCAAAAAATTGGTCACCAAAGTTCCATAGTCATGGGATGAATGGCAGCGGAACCCAGAATCTACTGCCAGAGCTTCAAAGCAATCTTGTGAACGGTTTTGGCGTCTGAATTTTCATAAATACAACGCGATTTCAGTCAGGGTATGAACATTGTTGGATTTAAAACTATTTTCAATGTACAAGAGACAAATTAGGGAAACTTTATTACAATCCCAAGTATAGTGTTAGAGGCTATACGAAACACACAGACAACTACACTTTGCTTTCTGCTTTGCATATACTACTACGCTATGGTTATGGCAATATGATATGGAAATAAATCGAAAAGTTTAAAGTCTTTTTTATGGTATAACTACTCAGAAGGCAAAATATTTTTAAAATGATTCAAGACTTCTGTTCCACAAATAACTGAACCAGAAGCTACAAAATCATTCACCTAAAAAAAGAACTTATGGACTCCTAGTTGATTTGCCCAACAACCAATTTTTACTCTATTGTGCATCGACCATTGACATATGATTGAAGGTCGGAGCTGCGGCATAAGACATTTACATTTCTTTGAGCAGCAGCGAATAAGCAGACGAGCACATGAAGTAGTCGAATAAACCCAAGTCCAGTAAATGCTTCTTAAACTTGTGTTCGGTAGGGTCGCTAAAGCATAAATGTGAGTCTGGAAATAGAAATGCTTGTAAGTTCACTGTATATGAGAAGCCTTTTCATATTCTATGCTTGGGATGCAATGGAATTTGTTTTTTTTTTTTTTTTTGCTTTTCTGCGTCTAAATTCAACACAATTATTTATGTAATCCCTAATATTATTGTAATAGTGCTTCACATTGTTCACCGACATTTTTGCATGCTTCATGCCGTATGTGAAAACATTCCTTAATCATCTTACTGAGAACAATAGAATTCGCCAAATCATCAAAATGCCACTAAGCCGACAAATCTCATTGGCGAATATAACTTTAGTAAGATGTTTTTGTCATTCCAGACACATGTTTCCTTGGCAAAATTAAAACAAAATAATATATTCTCGACGAATCTGCCAGTGACTGTCACATCTTCATGGAATCCTTATGAACTCCTCAGAGAGAAAAAAGATGTGAAGCATCAAAATTAGTACAACACGTACCGCAAACGTGATAATAGGAGGCTCAGGGTGACGAGAATGAGCAAGAATTTCACCACATATGAAGCAATAGAAATGACATTAAAGTCTCTAATTAAGTTTAAGGGAATTTTGTATACAAACTGTCTCTTAAGTGTTATTTTATGGCAATTTTATGCCAGCAGATTGAGTCTATACCCAGTCAAAAAAGTTGGTTACATGTGGAAGCGCACCTCGAACTGTCATTTGTGATTGGTGGTTTCGACAGTCAAAGTTTCTATGTATTTTTCCCCCATGGAAGGCAAGGACGATGAGAACATAGATGCACTACGCGAAAATATACTTCAGCAATTGGGGATCACTTGGTGATGGGTGGGAATCAATCATATAACGTCAGGGATGTGCCAGTGATCCAGGCAGTAACATAGACTTATATCACTACTATATATAGATGACTACTTTATATAGATGACAATGCCGCAGCCAATTCTAAAGTGTGCAGTAAGAAAACGCTTTAAAAGGTAATAGAGGCAAATTTAAATAATACGTTTTTGCATAAAATAAATCTCAAATGACGATGAACGATGTTTTTAGTGGGCCATTTTGCATCAAACGACGCCTTGTATAAAGCGTCATTCTATCGTAGTGCCTCTGCAACGTAATTTTGGATATCGTAGTGAAGAAATATGAAGTCAAAGCGACATCAACAAAAACGACATATTATCTACTTATTAGTTGAAAGTTTCGAAATGTAACTGCAGCCTTCTTAAGCTGTTAAACCGGACAAAACCTAGTTATATGTTTCGACAAACATATATTCTATTCGTTCAGGATGTTAGGTGAATGCTGACAAACTTATCTTTAGAGGGGGATGATTTTATGCCCTCGCAGAAAGACACTGGCCAATATGAAGCCTTAAGTGGAAGTATGAGAAGACTGTATTGCATTCAGAATCAAACGATGCCTTAGGTAAGGTTGTGATCTCTTTAACATTCTATATTTGTGGAAATAGTAATGAGAAAAATACAAGTCAACGTAACTAGCACAATCTTCAACTAAAATCAAATATTGTGCTGATGTTGACATCATAAGTCAATAATTTCGAAATGTTACTGCAACCCTAAGTTGAAAAAGAGGATGTCAACAAGTTAAATATTCTGACGAACAAATATTCCCATGTTTTCTATTACACATAAATGTCAACTAATATATCATTGAAGCAGATAACTACATACCCACATCTGCCATCTATAAAATAAATGATATCAGTCTGGAAATTAGAGGAAGAGTATTGCTTGCGAAACATGTACGAGCATGTGCTAAGTAAGCTTTTAATTATATAATCATTGCTCAATGAACAATAATCCAACTGTTTCAGATATTAGCCCTCCTTGCCATGTTGTACAAACACTTTGTCAGTCTTTAGGAAAAAATTTTTCTCAAAATATAAAACCCTATTATAGTGAAAAGAAAATATTGTGCTGAGCAAAGACAAGGAGTGCATAAAAACAGCGATTGCGGTAGTTGTTTCATGTTGTAGGGGCGGATTAAAATGCTCCATCACTGAGAGTCTTCGAAAATAAAGTCGAATGACTTGTGGCCTTTGAATTGAAATTGGCACTTTTGGCTTATCAATCTGCTTCCACTGCCCTTCAAACAAACAGTAGCAGAGCTTATATGGTACAAATATCAGGACAAATCATTGCCAAGAACAAATTGCCAAAATGTAATCTTTCATTAATTGTTTACATTTGAAAACATTTCCAATTTCTAAGAAGCAAATTGGCGAAACTTCTTTATAATCCAGTGTTGGAGTCATCATGAAACATACAGAGCAAAACGGAAGCATAAAATGTCTGAAATTGAACGTTTGAAAATAAAGTTCAAACCCTTGTGGCAGTGCTGGAAACTAAAATTAATTAATTAAATTAATTAAGTGGACTGACAAACCAAAAGTCATTCCACTTCCACTGCCCTTCAAAGGCTTCTAAAAATATTGTTTTATCGGCTGCTTAGTCGGAAATGTTTAGAATAAAAATGTTGGCTCTTTCTCTAACAAAGTTTAGTTTCCGTTGTCTTAGGAGAGAAAATCGAAAGTATTTCCGAGAGTCGATATTTCGGTTTACTCGTGTTTGGGCCAGAAATTTAAGTTGAAACTAAAATCTCCAGATTGCTAATTGATGATGTTTCTTCTCCACCATCACAGACACTAAATATTTAATTCGTTTGGCCAGCCATCGCAGGAATCTTAATGGTGGCTATTATATAAATGATAAATGTTACGCCACTAACTACGTCAAAACGTCTAATCGCCCACTAAATGGGCTACTTTAAGTAGGAGGGATTGCTGAAATATAAGGTGCGTTTCATATTTATAAAGCCACCCATAAATTTGCTTCATTTGTGTAACGGCACATTTTGTGCTGTTATGATGTTCTATCAAAATACTTGTTTGAATGAAACAACCATGCACACATGGTTTTGTGCAGGATAATGGTATTTGTTTTTGCCATAATCCTGTTTTTAGCGTATTTCACAATTATAATGCCAAGTTTAATTAGTGAGTGCACGCGATAAGATCATTAGTATGTTTGTGAAAAAGTGTTAAAATCAAGGACGAAGGATGCAATGAAAGAGAAATTGGGCGCAAAATCAAAATTCAAATCAAAATTTGAACCACTGACAAATTTTGTTTCAGTAATCGTTTTTCCTCTCCAATACCCTCAATGCTTTGGTCGGCCATTAGATCGGCCTTTTTTACAAAAGAGTTGTTTTGTTACTCTCTGGCAAAACAAAATTGCAAATACATACATCGGGTGTGAGGACAAATTTAATGTCTCCCGTCTTGTGATTTGACGGCTAGGCTGCTTTGTCAGCAAAATTTTTAGGTCAGTAAATTTGTGACAAATTTTGCGTCATTAAATGCATGTCCTCTCTTACCTATTGATGATCAGGTCGGCAGTTGATTTGTCGGTTTTGAAGCAGCAAATTGCTGACAGATTAGATGTCAATCAGCGAGAATAATTTACCAGACCAAATTTAGGACTGAAAATTACCACCAAATTTGGTGTCATGTGAGTCTGCCCACCTATCCTTTCCATCAAGTCGGCAGTTTGTAGGCAGATTTTGGAACAACAAAGGCATACTCTTTTGTCTTTTGGATAGTCAAGTCGGACTTCACATCTGTAATTATGAGAATAACAATTTACTGACTGATTGTTTTGTTAACAATCTAGACTAATTTTCCGTTTCCTTTATAGTCTGGCCAGCTAATGAATCATTGATTTTTGGTGAAATCAAATTACTGCCCAATTTCTGAGGTAAAAAATCGATTTTACTTGCCTTTAGCCGCTTATATCAAAGATTTCTTTGGCAACAAATTGCTGTTAACTCCTGTAGCAATACCAGAGCTTATTTTCCTAGTATTGCTGTTTTTTTCTTTTTTTTCTTTTTTTTCTTTTGGGGAAGAGGGCGTATCTTTTGCATGTTATGATAACGCATATGTCTATCGTTAGTTAGCTAGATCTCCGTCTAAGAGATCTTTCTGGGCCGCTATAGCTGATAAATAGAAAGTCAATTATCGCATTGTTGGTGGCGGCTTTTAAAGTTGTTGTCTCCTTAGTTAAATCACATTTTTCTAGCTTCTTTTATAAGCAAAGGAAGTATATTTTCATTTCTCTTCTTTTCACTCCAGTCCAACCAACTTTCGGCCATTTTAAGTTCATTGCTTATTTTAACCATAAAGTTTTTGCATTTATTTGTCCTTTTACCTCTACTTTATTACCTGTTTTGTGTTTGATGCAGTCACAGAGAAGAGAGAAATAAAAATCAAATGTTTTTTTTATGGACTAAAAACTACGAACAAAGTCATTGAAGCATCGAATTTGTTAGAAGAGTACAAAAGCTAGTAAGGTTGGCTGTATACTATCGAGGGGACGAGCGATCTGGAAAAGGATAGGATAGGATATTTTGTGTTATTGTGTAGGGTAAACTAAAAAAAGTTTTAACAACTTCCCAACGAACATCTTTGTTTAGATTAGTTTCGCCTATGATGTTGATGATGATGATGATGGGAATTCTTCTTTTTTAGTTCGTTGAAAATGTCCAAAAGCCTTGAGAATAACGAAAACGGTTCCAAAAGTAGGCTATAAAGATGTTAACAGACTGAAAGAGAAATGAAAGCAAAAAAACAAAATAAAGTTTAAAATTTCCGTAAGAACTAAAGAGGCATAAGTGAAATAGAGGAGTGAAGTGAGGTGAGAAGAAATTCAATCATTGCAAAATGTTCTTTACATTTCTTTGCCTTTTCCTTTCGTTGCTTAACTTTTAATCAAATGTAAACTTTTTAATTTATTCTCAATTTACATTTAATTACAACAAAGTCTGCTAGCAAAACAAATAGCAAATGTGCGTATATAAAACTGTAAAAAAGGGCGCCCAAATATAACGAAAAGTATCATCCCCTTCTTAAAAACGCCATACCCTTTCTCTGATATCTCTGGGCCTACCCCTTGCTCTTACCTCATCGTTAGCACTTCATCATACCTGAAAAAGACTTTAGCAAACACAATGGAGCCATATCCTGTCAACATATTCTTATGCAAATAACTTAACACAATTTGAAAGTGTAAGTTAAACCCTGGCAATAACCAGCCATCTGCCTTATACTTCAGCCATTTGAACAAATGAAATCCTGATTAAGCACCCCTATGCCAAGTTCTCATAATTCCTCATTTAACCCATGCAAATCCTGCAACACAATGATAACCTCTTTGTTCCTTTGCCAAGCCAAATGAGCTGTAGTTTAATTTCAAGTTGCTAAAGGGGGGTTTAGGTGCTTAGCATGCTTGGCATGACCTTAAATTGAATTACAATTGTAATGTCATTATTCATAAAATTGTGAAAAACAAAAACTCTCAAACCAGTCAGGTGGTTGATTACTGTCTGTTTTTAGGCGTTCACTGCGCCATACACAAAAGTTGCTTTGGAGATAATTGTCGATTTCTGTGGAACGTTGGAAGGATTTTAGCGGCGTCTGTTTATTTCACGTGGAAGCTAAGGATTTGATTTCAAACCCTCAGGTTATCTGTTTATTTGAGTGCTTAATTAAAAGCAAAATAATTTAATTATACACGTATTTTTAGAAATCATTTACCTGACATTGACACAAACATCTTGTCGCTGATAAAGGCAACGTATTTTGTGGTTACGAAACTTTGGCGTTAAAATAGGCCCAAGGGCGCAACAACATGACACAGACAATTGGCAAAGACAAATGTTTAGAAAAGAAATACTTGGTTAAAATTAAATATGCAAAGTAATTTAGGCATAATCTACAAATCTAAAAAGCTTAAGGAAAGCGGGCGGAATATCGGTAGGATGATATTATATGTTTCAAATTGTGTGTGGTAGAGATGATATCATTCCCCTTACAGAATTTTTTGGAAATTTGAACTTTTACACGCGAAAGAGGGAAGAAATGAAGCAGTAAGGTCTTGGTCGCAACATTCATAAACTACGCTGTATAGACAAACATCTTGAAATATACTTTTTGTTCAAATAAATGTCACCGGAAAAATACTTTATCATACCTCATAACATTTCATTTCATATACTTAGAATTTGGAATTTGATAATACTTTGAAAAACACTCTTCGTAGAGAAAAATGTAACGAAACGCAATTTTCATAGTTATGAAAAAAGTTGTCTGGAAATAAATTTTACTTATATAAAAGTCTTTTCGTCGAAACGAATAGAGTCTTCTAGCGCACCTTTCATGTAGAAAATTATTCTGGAAGTCACATTTCATATTGTAAGAATTGTTGGTAGGCAGCTTTCATATAGGCAACTGCCTTGAAAGACGCTCCTCATATATACAGATGACTTGAATAACTATTGCGAGGACGGAGGTCTTCACTAAACCGGCAGGCCTATGTTCTCAATCCTGATCAAAGACATGTTGTTCTCATTGTATCGAGTAAATTGGGATTCAAGATACACTTCGACACCTGATGTCGCAGTTATACTGAAAGTTTTTGAGGTCAAAATAAAATTAGAATCTTGAGAGCCGAACTATACAGAGATACCTGGATAATCAGATACATCAAAAGACCTCTCAATTCAACCCTTTAGAAAGCGGAAATTTTTACTAAACCACAATACCTTTGTCCTAAGTTATTACACTAAAGAACCTGAAAGACTTGAAAGACCTAAAAAGTTATATGCTTTATGATCATTTCTGTTTCAACTATACTGAACGAACACGGATTTCAACTCTATTGATTGATCGAGTATTTTAACTAAACTAGAGGACCTGAAGATTCAACTATACTGAGAGATTTGTCATTCCATACTCAACTAAGTTGTGGGAGATGTCCCCACTAAGAGTTTTCATTGTAAATAGTTGAAAACACGGATTTTTTCATTCCCTTAATATTACCGTTCTCCCGTACTGACAAACCTGGGTCTCCGATATATTAGCAGACATAAAGTTTGAACTTTAGTGAAAAACCGGATCGGAACAACCCTACGGATAATTCTAGGGTTCCAAACATATTGCCATAACTGTGATGGAAAACTTGTATTCTTGGCTATATGGAAAGTACTGTGACTCCAACTATATGAATAGAATAAAGGTGTTAGTGAAAATGAAATGCATAAATCACTGGTGTTTTTAACTAAAGAGAAATATCAGTGTTTTCAATTATAATGCATAATATAATAATTTGCAGCTACATAACATTTGTTGACAGACCTGGAATTTTTGCCGTACTATGTCAGTGTGGTACGAGGCAGTTACGACCTCTGTGGGATGTCGTTTGACACAATCATGCCAGCGGGTAATACTGCTTGCTTCTATGCCAATATGTAGAACGGTTTCCACGGATATCCTGCAGGTTTTGATGGGAACTGTCCCTCTTGACTTGCAGGATGGTTGATGGCTGATATACACCTCGTAAGGGATATAGGGGCCATAGAAAACCTGAGTGAAGTAGAATAAGTAGAACATAGCAGTTTTGGGGAAGTGTGTGACAACCAGATGGCAGATCAGTCGCACAAAGGTAGAGCCACATACGTTTTCGTGCGGGACGTTTGCTTCGTCGGTGGAAATCCTGACTTCAGTTTTAACTTGAGTCTGGGCTTCATATTGACAGGGCATGTTTCTTTGAACGAGCTTTCGTTCAAAGGAGTTCCGGCCGAAAATAGTTCTTGTGACTGTGGGCATCAGATAGAAGATTGGAAGCATGTTTTACGCGAGGTTTGGAGGCAATTGGGAGGTGATGGACATATTGTCTTCGACAAACAGGCTGGTCAAAGCACGTCGCTTTGCAGGCAACAAAAGGTCACTTTATGCCAGTGACTTCAAAGGTACTTAGGCTGTGAGAGGAAGCAAGCCCTGAGATAATTTTCCAAGGAGATATGCTTCTTACCTCTAAGATGTTTCGACTAATACTTCCGGGAGTAGTATGAGTTCTCCAAAGTGGCGATAACTGTCGCAAATGGAAATAAAAACTGTACCATGTGTGATGGAACACCGTGAGCAAGGCTTTCAAAGCGAGACCCACGTTAAACTGCCACAATTGATCGATTGATTTTCCGTACTACGATATCTGGGCTTTCAGTTATATTTCAATATCTGGAGTCCCAGTTATACCGCAAGACCTTGGATCTCGGGTATACTGAAAGACAGGGAGGCTCAACACCACAAAGGAACTGGCTGTCTTAACTAAATCGCAAGACCTGTTATAAGAAAAACTACAGTAAAAGACGTGATGTTCATGAGAGACTCGATGTTTTAACTCCACAGCGACACCTGCTGTATATTGAAACAGCCTACTTTCTACTATACTGATAGAACGTGGCTTAAATGTAATGAGAGACCTATCTTTTTATCCATATTGCAGTACATGAGTTTTTACGTAGATTGATGGATGTGAAATATCGAAAATGAAATGTTACAAATTGTAAGGAAATACATATTGGGGATCCTGAAGCTGTAGGCCCACTTCATACTTCTATTATATAGAGAGACGCATGGCTATTAACTGTGTCCCCAGCAATATTGAGCTACTTTGGTGTCACATATATGTATATTGAGACCTGAGCAGAGAATAATACAATTAGCTTACTGCAAGTCAGCAATGAATATAAAAATGTATTGCCGGTCAAACTTTAAACTTATTTAGTACTGCAACAATTGCATTTACCAAGTAAATCAAATTGTTGTTTGTTGTGTAGTTGTCGTTTTGTCACGGAATTGTTGGCCATTTGGAAAAGTAAACTTTATAATATTATAAAGTTGTTTTTTTTTTCAAAAATTGTTGTTAACATTTCAATTAACAGTGTGCTAGTTCAAGTTGCAAAATGTTCACACAATGGCTGCGAGGAAAAAAACTTTTTGTCTCAACTTTATTCACTTCCAGTGCCACCGAGTATTACCTAACACCCCCAAAAGTGGACTTCATTAAATTAGAAAACAAAAAGATTACTTCATACGAGTGTATATGTAGTACGTGTGGCAGCACACATATAAATGCAAATGCACAGTTCACTAGTGGACTCAAACACATAGGGCTCTTTAATACTTTCTGTGATTGCAAGCCACAGTTGTTGGTTGGTGTGTTGGAGTTGTCAGTTGTTGTTGTGAGATTTTCACCAACATTTTCCGTCGGTGAAAAGTTCACTATAATGCAATTTGTGTGTGTGTGCGTGTGTGTGTTTGTGTGTATCCCACAGCAGTTGTTATTTCATTTAGTCCATACTTTGGCTGTTTAGCCTCAAAGTTTGCAATGAATTTTGCCCCTAACGGCCCCTTTTAACAATGCTTTAGTGTTTGTTGAAGTGACAATTTAAAGCTAGTAAAGAGAGAGAGAGAGAAGGAAAAAAGATACATCGAGCAGAAGAGTATGGTAGATAAGAAAGCTTCACTCATAGTTGTGGGAAAGTGTAATGTTTTGTTCGTTCTGTAAGGCGAAATACTACAGTAACGTGTAAATTAATTTGCGTACTTTTCTTTTTGTTTTGCAACAATAAAGTCGCTCGTTATTATCTAATAATCTAGATCATAAAATGAAAAAACAAAAAAGTTTTTCTGAAAACGGATAAATGGAATGAATATACGAGTAAAAATGGAAAACAAAAAAAAAAAATTTTAATTTTATTATGAAAGGCCTTAAAGCAAGAAACTCTTTAAATCTTTAGAAAATTCCATATTGCCAGCAAAGAATACAAACAGAGAAAATTTTTGAAAAGTCCTACCGTATCGGATAGTAATTGATCCTGTGTTGAAGTACAAGGCTGTGAGCAACCATCGTCATCATTAATATATCATTGATATGTGAGCAGTATAGGCTTTTGACCGACATCGGCGTGGTCTAGAGCGCCAAAATACAGCATTTGCTCCTGCGTCGAACATTTTACAAAAGAAAATCAGTTGGTGGCGCAGAGGACGGAACAGAGCGCTACACCAATGACTTTCATCAAATATCCATTATCTAACAATCTTAGGTTTTTGTTCCAATAGGTTAATTTATAAAAGTCGTTAAACTGATAAAAATCAATGTAATTGAAAAATGTGAAAAACGTCATATCTGGGAAACGGAGCATCCAAACTCGACACTTAGTTGTTTTTCACATTGAGCCAAAAATTTTCCCAAATTCGGGGAAACCTTAATATGTACATATGCAAAAAAAATGGATCGCACTTTCGTCAAAATTCCATAGTTTATGACCTCCGATAAAATATGTACATCAATCGGCAAGATTGTAAAAATGTAAAGTAAAATCAAAATGTGATCGAAGGAAATATGAAATTGATAAAACGTCTTCTTTTTTAGTCATATTTTAAGTGTAGTGATTTCTGCTATTTGAGATTTTTATTGTTTTAGCGATTTTCTATTTTATTTATGATTTTTTACCTTCTTTCTACTTCTTTCGCATTTATCGTGGGCCTCCGTTGGAGGTATTAGTAGTATTAGTATTGGATTCTCTCTTACAGATCTATTTACAATTATTTACAACTTACATTTTGCAATACACATTTACATACTTTTTACATATTTTTATATTTTTAAGGCCTGAAAATGAAAATTTCGGAAAAAGGTTTTTCACAGCTCGTCTATTCCTCAAAACATGATTTCAACGTCGGCCGTTTGTCTTAAGCGATAGTAAAATTTTTGTTCACTTCTCCGTTTTTACCTAATAAGCACATGAATTTTTAAAAAAGATATATTTTCGTTTGTTCTGATGACTGTTAACGTTTTGATTCTCTTTCTTCCCTTTCGTTCTTCCACGTTGTCACCTGGTATAATCTATTGATGAACAAATACGCTCAAAAGCATGCAATATTTTTGTTCTTACTGCCATTTTAAAAGGTGCCTTGCTTTATGCTATAAATAATTAATAATTACACACCCATCAATATTCAGTGAAAGCCTTGCATTTACATTTAGCTTTAAAATATTTGTAAATCCTATTTTGATATTAGTTCTTCCATTCGCCTTTACTTGTCTAGTAATTAAGTACAAGCATAATATTTAGAAGCGCAAATTCAATTATAACGTCCTCTTATTAATCACAAGAAGAAGACAAAGACGACAATGAAAAAGTAAAACACTGAATCTTCTTAAGTAATGAAATTACGAAAACAAATTGTCGAAATTCGGTGTCGTATTTATTATAACGTTTTTGCGAAATAACAGAAAGTGGCAGCAAATGTCTATGCCCAGCTCTTTACTTCACTGTCGAAGTCCACAAGTGCCTTGGCAGGAAGTGTCCCTTTGGCAGACGAGGGTGCTACAACCTTTACGCGCAATATGCATTCATAATTTTTCATATTTAATTGGCCTCAACCCTTTTATTGCCGTAGCTCGGGCATAATTCAAATTTTCTTTTGCTCATCCACCACCACCAACAAAGTGGAAAAGTTTTCCACTTTTAAAAGGTTGTTGCTTTTATTGCACAAAGGACCTGCTAATTTTATGAATTGCTAACATTAATAAAAATTAGCTAAGGTTTACACCTTTAGATATGGTCGGGCCATTAACACTTTCGCACTGCCAGTGTCTGGAGTCAAATAACCAACCAACCAACCACTCTAGTCGGAAAAAAACCAGCTGGCAAGTCAAATGGGAAAAAGGGTGGCGGTACCTGGCTATGAAAAGTTAGGGGGGAAGAAATCATAAATTGTACTTTAATGTAATATAATGTAATTTTCAACAAAAATATAAGATGCAGCAATGAAATGTTAAGGTTAAATGGTATTTAAAGTGGCGCAGAGGAGGGGTCTTAGATGATAGGTTATTAAAACCTTCATAAATTGTAATCTATCTCGAAAAGAAAATGGCCAAAAGGAAATTGAACTCTCTTAAGGCGGGCTCTGATAAATGATGTATAATATATTTTAGAAGATATAAGCTTTAAGTAATTTTTCAAAGAAGAAGGATTCTATAGAAACTTATTGACCCAATGAGCTCCACAATGTCTTTTTCTATGAGCAGCTTATGCAAATTTTAAAATTGCAATAAATCACATAACAATGTAAGCCCAACAATGGAATTATAATCACCTAGGCATTAATTATTATGATAACCCAGGCATGTGTAATGCCTAAGAGGATACTATAGATCTGGTGGCTTCTTTAATACAAGTATATAAGTTTCTTTTGGAAAGTTAAAAAAATCGGCCTCAACTGCAACCTCCGACCCCAGCCCCAACTACACAGCTTTGCTTTTATGGCAATAACTGGAAAAAAATTATACATGACACAGAATCAAGATTACAAAAGATACTGATTTTGATATCGTAAACAAAAAAAGTTAAAAAACCAACCTATGGGAATATCGGCTAAATTGCGCCCTTATTACTAAGCTCTTAAATATATATTCAAACTGTTTGTAGAGTTATATTTAAGCTGCAGTAATCAATAAATAAAATGAAATAAAAAATAAATAAAATACATATGAAATCAACATAATTTTAATTTAATTTAACTAAGTATAAATCTCCTAAAAGTATGCAACATTTCAAAGAACCCCATAAAATTTGTCAGGAGCAGCAATTGAGAATAAACACTCAGAAGACCGAATTGCTGTGTAAGACGTGTGTTATGTCAAATCGTTTCTAGAGTAGACCATGATTGAGTCTACGTAATAACGACGTTTTTTGAAATATCCTCCCTGAAAAGAATGATAATTTTCTTCAAGTATGTCCAAGTATAGGTTAGAGATTGAAATAAAACAAAAACAGCAATTGAACTTGAAGAAAATACGGTTGAAGAATGGTATTAAGCTATTGTAGTATTGCCTACTACCGCATGCAGTTTGTGTTCAGGACTGCATTGCTGGGCATCAACGGCCGTGAAAAGCTGCTATTATACAGCTAACTAGCGCCCTAAGGACTACATAATTCATTTAAGCCAAAGACTGTGATTTGAGGAGAAGTATCCAAGAAAAAAAGTTAATTTTCTCATTTGCAGTTGTAAACGGCAGGACTTCAAACCAATCGACAAATAGCTTCACCCCCACCCAAACATATGGGTGAAGCAGATACGCAATGTAACTAAGGAAGAAGTTTATTAACGCTCTCTATGCCTGGCCAGAAATCGCCTAAGCTAGATGGTGTAAAGCTGACTTTAAGTTATGAGCGTTATTATGCAATCTATTTTGAGGAAGCCACAATAGAAATACACAGGTTTTGATTTGGTAATCATCCATTTATAAGCAAAACTAATTCACTGATTCAGTAGTAGGTAAAGCTAGTCTGGGCAAAAGCAAAATATTAACTGGTTTTAGTTTCAGTTAACAAAATTAGAACTACGATCGATTTTCAATGGAGCACATAAATAAAAATTAGGTTCACTTTGAATTAATTCTCTCACGCGATTCAAAGTTTTACAAATCCGAATCATGAACTTCGAACTTGATTATAAACAATTTTGATTCTCATTCGGTTTATGAAATGTTTTCATATTAAAATATTGGGATTCGTTTTGACAATTTCAGTTCGAAAACGAGTAACTTCAGGAAAGAGATTTTGGAAGCAGAGCCCATAACCGCTTTATTGAAAAAGTGAATATAAGTTTTTCCAACTTAAAGTCAAAAATTTGTATCGTTTATTTTTTTCCTACAGAGTATAAATATTACCTAAAAATATTTATTTCTTGAGACTTTTAACAAAGGAAAAATCTATGACTTGAGTTTTATTTACCTAAAAACATTTATTTCTTGCGTCTTTTAACAAACGAAGAATCTGTGACTCAAAGTTTGTTTATAACTGCAACTGATGGCAGTAAATCAAATGTGGTTCCTCATTCGTTTTACAGCAACATTGTGGCATGTGTAGGTCTGTATGTCGTTTATAACGTCCTATAATATTCATCTGATTGTACCAACATTTTGGCTGTTTATTCCTAGAACACGTGAAATAAATTCTAGAGGAGTTCACTAATGGTCCGAGTATGGTCAATCATATTCTGAGCTACTCCCAGCATCAATCTAGACATTTAAGAAACAGCAAGTTTGAGTTTAATTACTACAGGATGGACGGAATAGTTTCTAAGATGGTTTAGCTCTGTACGAAGGTTATAATTGTAAAATTTAAGTTTTTATCCATGGCTCATTTTGATGTTTTTAAAGTCGATTTCAGAGGAACAAATATGTAGGATCTTGTATTAACACATCCAACTGAATCATGAGTTTTGGCGTTTTTAATGTCAATTTTACAGGAGCCAATAGACAGGTACAGATGAAGCGTATTAGAGTAGTATCTCACATTAATAATTTCGATTAAGTTGTGGAATCATAATGCACACGGCTTAACTATGCTTCATTGAACCAGATCAATAAATTCTGTACCTACATACAGTACCATTTTAGCTCATAGAAAGACATCGTTGCATTAAATGAAATTAAACCAAAGAGCAAAGAATATTCTTTCTAGACTCACATTACTAGGGGGAAACTCGTTCTAGATAGAAGCACAAATTAAGCCCAAATTACAGTTGTCAATCTTCAGGCAGCATTAAAGTACACAAAACACTGGTTTGGTGTAATCATAACACAGATAACTCCTTATTCATGCTTGAGAGGACTGCAGTAACCTCTTGAGGTTTTCTGTGGTTTGTGTATATCAAAAATTTTCAACGCTCACGTTGCAGTTGAGGGCACATCCTCAATTTCAATGTCCTCAATTTCAATTCTTCTTATCTAGTTATCATTTCCATTCAAATGGTAAGAACATCTCACAACAGAGTCTCACCTTGTCGAAGAGCTCGCTTAGTACCAAAAAAAGAAACAGAGACATAAAATCTGCTGTCTAAATCGAAAATGTGAAATAATAATAATAAATGTGAATAATTTTTCCGCTTAGAGATTTTCAAGGCTGCTTTTATTTCGCTCAGCTAATTGAACCAATTTGTTTTTGATGACCAACTTCTTGGATCTGGCAATACCTTCCTCCAATAATGCGATCTCTTCAGCATACTTATGGAGATGGTAGTGTGGAAAGATTTGTGTAAGAAAAGTCAGAAGTGGACACACTTAGAGGAAACTATAGAGATGTGGTTTGGCGGTGGCTGCTGACCAAAAGCGCCATCAACAAATAAATTAATCGACAACTGACAAACGATAATGCGACCAGATCTGCATTTGGAGGATCTTGGTTTTAAACTATTCATAAAACTTATTGGGAACGAAAAGAAGGCTTATGTTCGATATCATTGCACGAGCCATTTTTGTAGGTAAGTTTAGTTCACTTAAACATTTCTTTACCTGCCACTTTGTAAAGATATGCTACAACCCAAACTAACTTCTATACCCTCAATTATAGAGCACATGTTTATTATAGTATTTCCAAAATAAAATCTGTTAATTGGCATATTCTCTACACTACTTTAATAAAGATTTTGCAATGAAATAACGTATATTTGTTATGTTTCTCACATCCTGACAGAGACACAACAATTTTTTGGCAAAACACACAAATCTTTAACATAACTACATTTCTGACGCTTCAAGGTATGCAATAATTTTCAGTTTAATGTATTATTATCATTCATAGGGGAAAATAAAACATAACTTTAGGAGAACTGGTAGAAAAACGACTACATGTAGTATAAGGTGAGGTGAGGTTGTTTTCCTAAGGATGCAAAGAAAGGAAAAAAATGATATCTGTATATACACTTTAATGTGTTTTCATATGAGCTACTCTTGCACGATTCTCTTTAAAAAAAAATATTATATATTTAGGTATACACCGTAACATATTGTGTTTAATACTAGATGAAAGCATATCTTTAAGGCATTTATATATGATTATATGAGATTGGTGTGCATAAAACTACGCTCAATTTTTTTTATTTATCTGTAAACAAAATTTCCATATATTTTGTTGATTTTAAATTATGATATGGCACAGGCAAAGGGCAGTAAACTACGAAGTGTTAGAATATTGGTTTGAAAATTTTTGATTCACAGAAAAAAATGCCAAATAGGTGCTCATATTGAAAAACTTATTTGTTTCAGCAAAGTTTGAGTTTGTATTAGCGAATGCATTGTTCTCGACCCCTTGTATATTTCTATCACTCTTAGAAACAAACCCCCTTTTATTAGCTTCTCTCCAATTTCACATATTTATTAGATTACTTGCTCGTTAGATTTATGTTCTTTAGAACCATATGTGTGCTTCTTTATAAATTGTAGATATGCAGCCTGTAACTATGCTGCGTCTTTGTGAAAAATTACTTTCAGTCTTATGTGATTTGTAGTTAAAGCAGATGAATACAAGTTTCATTTATATGTTACAATATTTGCACCTTATTTTCACATTTGGATTCATACTTATTTACGACTTTTCTTTTATTTATTGTCAAGTTGTTTCCATTTGTTACCTAGAGGGAAAGTGAATTATTCATGCACAGTTTTTTGCAAAATAAATCCACAAATAATGCGTTAAATATTTAAATCTTGTGTCAAGATTTACATATTTCCAAGATAAATGTATATGATTTACAGGGAATATAATACGATAAAATGCTTTGGGACACAATGAAATGATAGACTGACGTCTGTTCGTTCTTATGCCCTAAAGTAGGCTATAAAATATGTTAGCATCTTATGCATAAATATATGTCATGCAAGTCATATATTACTAGTTTGTGAGTAAACGAAAATTTCAAACTAAAATCGATTAGAGTTTAAAAAGTTTTTATTAAACATATTAGTAAGCAAGAAAGTATCTGCGAGTCTAAAATAGATAGCAAGTAAGTTCAATGAATATGAAAAGTTTTGCTAAATGCTGTCAGTGGGGTGAAAAAAATTAGTTTTTTTTTTTTTATACAGAGAAATCGCTATATTTTAGCAGAATGAACTGCTAAAAATATTCGTTTATTAATATTTAAACTTTACAGGATATTATATACATGACAGTGATTGCTTTTCGTAGTCGGACAACTAGGAATAAGCGGTTTGGTGAAAAATGATGCACAGTCTTAAGGGAAGACCCATTACATAAAAGATAACGCTGCAGGCATTTCTAACGCATGCTGTGTGGGGGAAAACGATTTTTTGTGCATATCGGAAATACGTTATTGTTGAAAAATACTAAAAACCAGTACAAAAATTTCAATTAGGTGAGCTGACTAGTAAATATCTTCATTCTAAGTCTTTTTTCGAAATTTAGCAGGTTTCTTTCGTAATTTGCAGGTTGAGGTAACAGTCACTAGAAAGACTACCAAATAACGTTATCGTGTTCACATCCAGTATTGTTAAGACAAAAATATTAATTTAGACTGAACAATTAGTATAAATAACAGTTGCTATTTCACACATCTACAATCTAATTTTGACCCACTACTGCCTCCTCGTTTGACATTAAATATTGAGGTTCCGCATAAAATAAATATTGAATTTTTATTAACTTGGACGAAAACTCTAAATTTCCTACATCAGCTGTCATGATAACAGATTAACTAAATATATATAGATCTACCGTACCTTCCCTTTTTGTTCACCAGATTTCAAATCAACATGAATTGATATATCTTAAATAACTGGTTTGCATACTTTTAGGCATTCTGGTATATGCCAAGCAAATCTCTTACTGTCATGTCAAAGTTTTTGGTAAATATTTTATTCAACAAATTAATTCCATTTTCCGTTGCAAGTCAACCATAATGAACCTCAATTTTGCTGTTTTAAACAAACTTTTCAAATCTTTCTTATACCACAGGTTTCATTCTCTGATTTTTTTCAACTACGTCTTCTTTGTGTTGTTGCATACTTTGTGGCTGTCTAGAAAGTTTTGCCACGCCAAGTGTTGAAAATTACTTGCCGAAGATGAAGATTGAAATGAAACGGGAAAATAAATAAGAAATAAGTGAGAATTTGTTAGAAATTATATATATTTTTGTTTCAAATTGAAAAAAATTGCGGAGTGGGAAAATATACGAGATAACAGGATGTTTGGGTAGGCTAGCAGTGACGGGCAAAACGCTTTGCCGTGTGACATTTACATTATAATTTTTCTAACATTGAATGCCCACAATTTAAAAATCTCCAAAACAAAATTGCGGGTGAATTGCTTGCCTTTGTTCTTTTTTGATCCTGTTTGTGGGTTTCCATTTCCAACAGAAGCGTGAACACGACTATTGACGTTGTTATTGTCTGGCACGTGTCATGTGTATCTTAAACGACCGCAATCCTGACGCCATCAGGATGTTGCTGGAGATCATCATCCTGCCTCTTTGTGTGACTGTATTGCAGTAGCGGTGGAGGTGGTTGTGGCATTGGCTGTACAGTTTTTTTGTTGTTTGCCTTCCTTCATGCGTGTTGGCTTCCTTGAGTTGCCTTTATAAAATATGCATAAAATCTTGGTATTCCAACGACTTAAGCTGTGACTTCACTCTGATATTCCAGATAGGGAATTGTGTCTCGTTTGCCGACGAGTGAATATTCATTCCCGGCACATGCCAACGATTTCGTCAGACGCGCAGATCCTTTAAGCTCCTGTTAAATATATGTTTAAACATAATTTTGTAGTGTGTGGCATTGTAAAATCAATACGCTATTGATAATGGAAACAACGACTACACAAAACCTACGAGGGATATAAACGAAGTTTCGATAATGAGGGAGAATTGGCTTCAGACTCGAATATGTGAATTAGCTTTCTATGAGTACTTAGTGCTTTTGGGGATATTAGGGGAGATTTACCATGACAACAAATTTTTCCGTTTTCTAGCTTGTATGTAAATTATCCCTTCTTAGTGTTGGTAGAACCTCTAACTTTTGTCTATCCCCCTCGCATTCACATGGGTCTTTTATACACCCTTTGCAATCCTTTGCTTCTTTTTAGCTCGTACCAATTTACAAGCTCTTTGTGTTCAACGCACTTGTCTCACTATTGTATAGTAACAGGAAATTTTAACTTAACTAAGTGGTTATTGTTAGCTGTCTATACAACAGAACCGCATACCCTCCCCTTCCTCATCAAAAGTCTTGAAAGGAAATGGGCTCATACTTAACATCCTTCCCCCAAAAATTTCCATACTCACATACACGATAAATGAGAGGAGGTCCTGTCACGCTTAGGGGTGTGCGTTCGTAAGGTTTGGAACATTTCGCAACAATAGGAAGCCAATCAATATTTATTTGAAAGTAAATCGAGGCCATATTGCATTACTATGAAACAGCGATAGATTGTTGAAAATCGTATAAAGAAAAGAAAGGATGAGTAAAGTAATTCAATGAGTGTATAAGTGGGAGGAGATTAAAGGGGAAATATATCAAGAATATGTATTATACATGAAACAAAACTTCGTATTTTCTTTTTTTTTTTTTTTTGGTATATGGTTCTCAAACCATAACAGGATATCAGGTCTTCTGTTATATAGAATTCTGAAAGAAAACAAATATAAAAAGAAGTTTTTTCGTATGTTTATACACCAACATTTTGATTAAAAAAATTGATTTAAAGCTTATGACAGGAATATTTTCGTACTTTCGGTTTGTTGTAAAAAAATCTCCTAATGTTTACAAAAAGAACACTAATTAAAGGAAGTACGTAAATAGAAACTTTAATCTGGTTTATCTACCTATATAATACTATCCATTTAGTGGTTTTAAAACCGCCAATCTGCCAAGGCTATCAACTGTTAAATACCTGTCATCTGAAGTGTTATTTATTTAGTGAGATAGAGTGGATCGCTTCACAACGGCAAAAGTTAAAACTTACTACAAAAGTGATGATTCGAACGTGATTCAATACTTCCGATTTTGGCTTTATTGCATGAGACATTTCCAGAAAGCGTAATTTTTCGTTTATGCGGCATCAATTGGCCACCAAAATTATGGGATTGGACGCCGTTAGACTTATTTGCTGTGAGGCTATATCAAAGACCATGTTTACGAGCATAATCCCCAAACGTACCGCCAGAAGTGTTCGAAAAAATGGTCGAAAACTACCTTAAAAGAATCCACTGCTGCAACCAATCCAGAAGTGTTCATTTTAATGATATTGTACTCCATAGGTCCAAAGTCTAAGCATTATAATGAAATAAAAATTTCGTAAAAATCATAACTTTATGTGTGTTCTATTTAACTTTACTTTTGAAACCGAAAAATGGATAACCTTGTACATGCGGATTACATAAAAGGTACCAAATGATAAAAATGATTAAGGAACAATAAGTAAACAGGCCCAAAGTTGGAGGAGTCCGCCAAAACCGACTATAAAATACCCTACACCATCGAATTTGAAAATACTCTAGTAGAAAGTAAGACAAGTATGTTGCACGAAGGAACTGTGATGAAAATCCTAGATTGTAGAGGATATAAAATCAAATTTGAAGAATTATATTTGAGGACTAAACATTTTGTCAAAAAGTAGAAGGTATTGATTTTTTAAAAAGGCCCCTTAAAGGAATTGAAAAAAGTATTTTTGTGGCTAAGTTCGCACAGCTGTGGTCTACACTGAGATGGATTTTAATCACGATCTAACATATAGTTTGTTTACACTGCTTGAATTTGTCAGTCCATTTTAAGTGTGTTTTCCGATTTTTGCAGTGGATAAAAGTATCGAATTAAAAGTTTGTCTCAAATGAGATTTCGTGTGCCGAAACACTGATAACATAATAATATTATATCCAATGAATCGAGCTTATCAAAAACACATGCAATTTTCCCCGTTCTTGTTGGTCATTAACGTCGTCAACTGAAGTTCACATCGATAGAGTGGCGGAAATGGAAATGGTGACTCAAAATCATTTTTTAAGTTTAGGAGAGATAGCTGCTAAACTTTGTGCATTTCAGAAATCAACTTCTACCGTTGAATGCGATTCTTTGAATATGAAACGCTACGCCGTTTGACTGGTCTGAAAGACCTAAATTTTCTTTAAAATCTCAATCGCAGAAAGGCCGCAGAATACATGCTAAACCGAATCAATTCCGAACTCACATTCATAAAACGCATATATAGGTAATGAGACATGGGTTTACTACTTTGACATTCACGCCAGTTAACAAGTTTCAGAATAACGCCTACCAACTGAGCGGACCAAAAAAATCAAATAATGTCAAAGTCGATCAAACGCCAATATATAATATTGTTGACTGTGTTCTTTGATTATCGCAGCATTATGCACTCGCAATTCTTGTGTGGGAGTCAGACGATAAATAAGGCATATTATCCGGGTATTACACGCCATTTGAGTAAATAGGAAATTCGTCAAAATTTGTGAAAAGAGTTATAAAAGGCCAGATTTGTGAAAAGAAAACATATGAATTTTGCACCCCAATAATACGTCATTTCACAAGGTTATCATTGTGAACGAATCCTTGACCAAAATCTCAATAAATACCTCATTTACCGCAGTCACTTCACATGGCCGCGGTTGACTTTTTCCTCATTCCAAAACTCTAACTTAACTGTAAACTGCCACTGTAAAATTAAAATTTTCCCAAAAAAAATGTTTTTATGATAGAAAATCAAAGGACGAAATCAAAGTCTACGTGCCAGCTTTTTTATAAATTGGTATCACTTTCTGTATCACTTCAAACTTATACATTTCAGAGGAAAAGACAAATATACAGACAGACGGATATCGATAGATTAAGTTAGAAAGTAATTCTGATTCTATAGCTGAACATTTTATTTAGCCTTCATTTCATATTTTTCGGCAATAAAGATCTCGCCCAAAAGGACGACGGTCTACACTATCGAATACTGGCAAAAAACATCGTAGGCAAAGTCTATATTATCAAGACAACTATCTGGAGTATGTTCAGTGGTCGTAATCGCTTCCTCGTCTGTAAAATCCCCACATATGGCTTACCAATTTAGTACTGCTACTCCACTCAACACAGCTAGATAACTCAGCAGTCTACTATTCATTGTAGATCACATTAATCGAGTAGCTAAACATTTTATACTTTTTGAACACGTTCATTTTGGTGCTAATATAGTACTCTATAGCTGTGGCATCTACTACAGCTTCTATGCAAGAAAGGATGAATTCGGATGTGGATTTGTTGTGGGTAAAAAACTTAGACACTTTGTCTCGGAGTTTTACCCTTTAAGTTACCTCATAAGTACAATCCGCATAAAGGCGACGTTTTTGGTTTTTTTTTTTTTTCACGCTACCGCTTTATATGGTGACAGTAAACAGTGCCAAATACCTTCAGAAAGATATCCACAAGACACCTTGGCTATTCTATGATCACAACACGAAAGACCAGATTAATCAAGTGGTAATAAATGGAAGTCATGCTTCCAGTGTCATGGACGAGCAGAAGTTCCTAAAGCTAATATAGGCTCGGATTACTACGATACGCGTGACGTGACTGCCACAGTAGGTAGTAACTACTACTTCACCCATTCAATGGCAACTGCCAGTGACGCGCACTCTTTCCTTCATTACGACAGTCCGATACTGCAAGAACTGTATGCGGCAGTGGTTGAATTTGGTATTCCTGCAAAGTTTAAGCTGATACAAAGCTTACGTAAAAATCTTACCGACCTAATTTGACTTCGACAGTCCGATACGGCAAGAACTGTTTGAGGCCATGGCCAAATTTAGTATTCCAGCAAAGTTTGAAATGATACAAAGCTTGCAGTAAAAATCTTGTCGACTTACTTTGACTTCGACAGTCCGATACGAAAAGAACTGTTTGAGGCCATGGGTGAAATTGTTTAAATAATGCGAAGCTTACAGTAAAAAGCTTACCAACTTAATTTACATTAAAATAGGATTTTGAAACAGCTACAACCCATAGTGTGAGCTTTTCTATAATTGAGAGACCTCACTACAGTCTTCTCAATCATTAAGAAGGAGTTGACAAAAATAGTTCTGATGAAAATAAATGGACGGGGACAAAACCAAGTTATTCATTTCGACGATAAAGTCTACTTGTTTGGACGTGTTGACAACTATATATTTGGAGACATATGTGCTGGTGGATCACCTATTTGGGCTCCGCCATAAATAAACTGATGGTGCCAGTGGGAAGATTAGCAGCATAGTATTGCTCGCAAACAATTGTTATTATGGCGGTGGCAATCAGTTAGGACCAAACGCTCTTATCCGAAAAGTCTTCTGTGAAGAATTCGATGGGCAGAGCAGAAGAGGGCCAAACTTTTGAAACGCTGCCAAATTTACTGAGTACTTTTACTGAGACCTCACGAGGTATTAAAGAAATCAGCGTACTTCGATTTTCTCATTAAAACCGTGTTTTCTGTGTACGGTTACTTCTAATCCTTAGGAGAATTGTTAACAATACATTACTCGTTACACATTTCTCGAATCCTTCACGGTAATCAAACAGAAAAGCAAACCTGCTGAGTAGCCTAAATCAATTATGATCCCCCAAGCAACTAAAACAAATTACTCTAATCCCTCAGGATTATGAAAAACAGCCAAAAAACAAGACATGTGAAGTTGTTACAAATTGTCAGCGAGTGAAAGCCCCAAAAGATACTAAAAATGAAAAAAAAAACCACGAGGATAAAAAGGAATTCATCACAAAATAATAAAATTGTAAGCGAAACCAAATAAAAAATGTCATACGTTTACAAGCCCCAAAAAATCAACAGGATTCATTTTACAGTGGCTTCTAGTCACTCCTTTCCCTCTACCAGTAGTCACTGAGGACCATAAAAGCTATCGGCCCATATATCTTCTAAGGATATTGATAAACATAAAGTGAAAGCAATCATCAAACATTTTTTATGCGAAGTTTGGGATATCCTTAGAAGCGCGAGGATGTGGAATCCTTTGAGCTGCATTTTATGGTAAAGGGTATGAGTTTCTTTATGCTCAATAAGACAAACAAACGCCCTTTTTATTTGCTTAAGTTTAACAAATTGCTTACCGAGTATAAAAACATCAAACCGCAAAACAATTTGTGGCAAATATACGATTCCTCACAACAAATAACAACAATAGCAATTCTAAAGTAAACAAAATCCCATTAAGGACAATCAAAAGCGGGGTGGAAAGACGAAAAAAGGATCTGTCAACAGGATGAGGTTCACATGGGGGGGAGACAGGAGCAGTTAGTTTGGATGGAAAACAATTTCATAAACTAAGAAACTCATAAATTTTACATGATTTAAGAAAATCGGTGACATAAAATTTATGTACCCTTCCTTTGTGGGGTTTACCCACCTACTCGAGGAAAACAGGTGTTAAAGTTATAAAATTGGCACAACTTTTCAAAGAATTTTATGAAAATTCGATTGTTGGCAGACATTTTTCTCCAGGATACAGAAAACTTTATTACGTTGCCATTAAACTGAAACACGTAAAAGGAAAGTTATGGAATTTATAGAGCATAGTAAATCCATAGCAGTAAAATTGTGGATTTACAAAGAAATCGACTGGCGGAAAGCAAATCAAACATTGTTTGGAAAGTAAATACTATAAAAGCAGTCAAGTTATAAAAAAAGTCTAAAATACTAAATCCTGGGACAACGAGTGCATTTTGTTTGCGTTTTTTTATCCTATATAGGATACCTGTACAGGATACCAAAAAAAAAAAAAAACAAAACGCATCGGCGCTTAGCAAAAGTAACTTGGCAGCATTCCTACTATTGAAATGTTTATTAATTTTGTTTTGTTCTCATTCGTAATCATTTTATCATCCATTTATAAAATAAACATAACTTCTTGGTTTACTTTTGCGTAAGAGAACATGGTCGCAGTGTTATTTTCCATATTTTTCTACTACATTTTTATACACCTTATCCTCGTTTAGCTTAGCGTTTGGTATAAAATACCAAAAAAACGCAAGCTTTTTCTCTACACGAAAGATTCTTGATAACTTAATAAAAATAGTTTGGCGAGCCAATTCACCTCATATACACATCAATTTGCGTTTCCACCAGATGGCTAATACAGGGAGTCCGTCGGGAAGGTATACTACTTTGTTTGTTCATAATTTTTGATTAAATGAAAGAAAATAGATCTTATATTGATCTATCAATATCAGATAAATGTCCGCCTCTGTTAGCCTCACAAATTTTTTTTTTTTTTGGATTCTGGATTTATTAAAATCTGTCCTTGGACATTCATTAATATTCACATTGGCCTACATACTACTTATATACTAAAATATTATTTTTTTTATTCGGGAACACTTTCTTGAGTGTCCCTACTGCTTTATTCGTCCTGAGTAGCCAGGTCCTGTGTGGTTCTCCTCCTTAGTCTGGTAAATAATGGTGTTTCGTTCATCAGATTGGACGCCAGCTGATTCGGATGTTGTTGAATACGATTCATGTATCTAGCGGAGTATTTTTGGACTTCTTCCTTAACGAAGGGTGTTTTCAATTCTCTATGCAACTGTTTGTTCGAGAAGTATCTGGGTGCACCAGTAATGGTTCGCCTCACAAATGAGAGCCCTTTCGAACACATTTTTTATTACATTCTCACACATTTCACGCTGTATTTCAAAGGGTTTCTGGTTTGTTTGCATAAACCTTGCTTTGCAGATATCCCCACAAATCAGGCGACCTTGAGGGCCAATCAACATCACCATTTCTTGAAATAACTTGTTGTGGAAAGAGGTCTCGCAGTAATTCCATTGTAATCCAGGCTGTATGCGATGTGGCACCGTCTTGTTGATACCACATGTTAATCAAGCCTAAAAAAGCATGCGTGGCGTTGAAAAGTTTTTAATCATATCACGATATCGCTCCCCATTAACAGTTACCGTTGTGCCGTTTTCAGAAGAAGGCGAACTGTAACATCCTATTGGCATACATATATGTACAGCGGTGTAAATGGTCTTGTGTGAACTGAATCTTAAATGGAAACAAATGAATATCATTGTGCAAAATTGCGGCCAAAGTTGTTCTTTGAAGACGAAGCTTCTGCCACGTCTTTACTTCACGATTGCGAAATATGAACTGTCAAGACTAATGTTTACCAAAAATGGCGGCAAAACAAAGTAGTATATCTACCCGACGGACACCCATTACTTGTGGCTGATTGATGTAATTATCGAGGATTCAAACCACGTTATGTGTACCTTTATTCCCATTATCTGTGACCATTTCTGCAAACACTAGTTGTCCACGTAAAGCTCCTGTTATTCGTAAGGCCGAGTTTTACACGGGATATATTAAATTTTACACTAATTTTTACAAAAGAAAATTTCCGCAGACGCTGAGCAAAAAAAAAAAAAACATGATCAATGAATAATAAGTTCACTGCTTTGCTCTGCTGTGATTTTCAGTCGGAGGGCAATGCATTTCAAGAAAATGTTCTATATGGAAATCATTTTCCACTACCAGTTTCTATGCTTTCAAAGATACGAAAAAGGCGCCTTCTGACATATTAAACAATTTGCCAGACGTAAAATGGTTTAATAAAAGGTCGGCTAGACTTTCTAATCACTTTTTAAGGTGAAAAGTATGTGGATTTATGTGAAAAGGCAGGACATTTTTTTTTTAAATGGAGTGTGTCATGTAAGTAAGAATCGTATTTGGTGAGCTGCGCATGTGCTCAGAATTCAGTATTCCGCCTACAATACAGCACATTCCAGAAGATACAATAATGTGAAATTCGTTATCGCTGACAAAGAAAGTCGACGCAGAGCACTGAGCTCACATCTTCTTCTAAACAGTCAAGAGCAGTCTATTCTCCATACAATATCTCGGAATCCCGCTAATGCGTCTCAAAAGACTTTTTCATACATAAACAAAGTTATCAGCAAAAAGTGTTCATAAAGAAAAATGTCTAAGTTCCCCAATAAAGGTCTTTTTGGGAATGCCTCATATAAGAGGGCGTTATGGAAAATGATGTAGAAAAATACGCTTCACGACAGAAGTGTCCTTAGAGAAACTTCCACAACACCTTTCTGTTAGAAATGGGTCATCCCCGAGGTATCGCGGAAAACATTTTCACTAAAGAAAAGTGTGGCGAAAAACACTTTTGTCGTAGAGGACACTTTTTGTTGTACAAAAGTGTCGCCAAAGACGCTTTTAATATACAAAAGTATCCTAAAGGAAAATTTCTTATAGAAAAATAAGATGGAGTTAATTTTTCTACTAGGAAACAATAGTGTGGAACACTTTTCTTATAGAAAATCTGAGGATATCGAAAGATACTTTTTTCTTACAGAAAATTGTCAAGGAATCGTCTTAGAGAACATTTTCACTAAATAAAAGTGTGGCGAAGGACACAGTGTCGAAAAAGACATTTTTAACATACAAAAGTATACTAAAAGAAAAAAAATCCTTATAAAAAGATAAGATAGAGTTAATTTTTCTATTAGGAAACAATAGTGTAGGATACTTTTCTTATAGAAAATAGGAGGATATCGGATGATACTTTTGTCTTACAAAAAAATGTTAAAGAATCGTCTTAGAGAACACTTATCTTATAAAAAAAGAAATGCCGTGGTGGACATTTTTCTTTCGAATAGATCACTTTTCTCATAGAAAAGAGTAATAAAGGGTTTCTTACAGAAGATATCGTGGGCTTTACTTATAAGTGAAGTTCATTTATAGAAAAAGTATCTTTTAGAAAATGGTCGAATTGACACTTTTCTTGTAGGAAATTGGAGGATATCGGAGGATACTTTTGTCTTACAAAAAAAATTGTCAAGGAATCGTCGTGGAGAAAAAAATGTCGTGGTGGACATTTTTCTTATAGAAAATGTCATGAAGTTCACATATAAGTGAAGTTCACTTATAGAAAAAATAACTTATAGAAAATGAACGTAGGGACACTTTTCTTATAGAAATATGTCGTGGGGGGAAATGTGTCGTTACAGAAATGTATCGTTGGGGGACGTTTTTCTTATAGAAATATCTCGTGGGAAACTTTTCCCCTTCTTTTAATTTTCAATGAAAATTTTGAGTGTTTATTGAAACTAACATAATGCAAAGTCTTTTGAATAGCTGATTTCAATTTACAATATGTTGTGGTATACATTGTTTATACTTTTTCTTTATTGAATAATTTTTTGAACAGTAGCAAATTTTTCCTCACAATGTTTTTTTCTCAGAATGTACATGGAAATATTGCCCAAATGAAACTACTGCATTCTAGTAGGTACCTCCTTGTACATCAAGATAAATTTATGATAGCATTTTGGAAAAATGTCACAACCATATCAGACATCTCATGTTGTACCAATCAATCTTCTCTTAACCTTTGTTGCTATTTGATACAATTGCTATACGAACTGCTACTGAACTGCAGGCATCTCCTTCATGTGATGCATAGTTTTCATCTCTACATATTTTCAATAAGTTTTACAAGTTTTAAAATGTTAATTAATTAGTAGAAAAGACAAGTTTTTCATATTTTTATGCTAGCCAAATGTAGTATATTTGTAAAGGTTTCTCTTGTAGACGGACATATTAAAGTAAATTCTGTACGATAAAAATTACGGCCATATTTCATACCTTAACACACCTGAACCATACTACTTCCCATTTGTCGTTAAAGTTTGATGCTGTTTTAATCACAATTCAATTAAATCACTGCCTACTGTTTGGCTGCTTGAAAACTTTTGTAACATTGCCTACATTTATGGTTTATATAAAGAAAATATTTTCTATTACATTTACTGGACCTTTAACATGCAGAAACCACAAAAGGCATATAATGCCATAAATTTGATTAGATTTTTGTATACTTCTTTCTTACATCCCAAAATCTGCCTACCTCTCGATTTATCCTAAAACTTAAATGACTCCTAGAGAACTTTGTGCAACTTAATAGGTTATATTATTGAGGTCATTTATGGCTTTTGTCAGTTTTTCGTGTGGTCAGCATTAAAATGAATTTAATCTAAATAATAAATAAGTTGTAGAGCTTCTCTTGTCATGGAGTAAGTTGAACCAATTTGGGTTATAGTTTGATAATATCCAAAGTTTGATACCACAGACTTCTCGTGGTCATCAGGATATGGCTTAAAGTTTTTTTACGTTTTTTTTTTTTGTTGCTTTATTGCAAGTGTTCTGTGCGAGTAAACTATAGGGCTGTTTATGAATTATTAAAGATTAAAACTTTTGCTAGCCTTTCCTTTAAGGCGGCCTTCCATTTCATGCGGGAGGAAGGGAGCCAATTGTTCTTAAGCGATAAACTTGTGTAATTACCGTTGGCTATATCTTTAACAATTGAACGTCTGTGGCTCCTGTCAAATAGTGTAATTATGATTAACGTAAGAATTTGAAACTTGGATAAACTCATAAACTCCCCCACTGATCATATTTTGCGTTTTAGGCGAAAGCATATTTATGTTTACACTTTAGCAGGCGAAAGAAACACAAAATCCAAGAAAACAACAAGTTTTCCAAGTTTGACAAAAATATTGATTACTTTGACTAAAATTAGAGTAACTTTTTCTTATGGCTCCAATGGCAGCTGAACAGACCACATTCATTTGTGTTCTTCACCAGCTTTGATTAAAAGCTAAAATGAACTTCCATTATAATTACACGCATGAAGCATCGTATTTCCCGAGCCGTCATCCATACAATTTTCTAATTATTTCACTATTTTATTCCCACACACATTCGCGTGCTTACGTTCGCTAATCACATATTCATGAAATATGCCTTAAAATATGCAACTAATTTTGTGTGCTCACTTTGTTTGCATTGCACTAAATCATTCATTATGCCATATGGGCACAAAATTCATAGACATTTTGTTTAGAGATAATTTTGTCAAAATCTAATCATTATATTCATGGCATAACCAAAATGCGCGTAGAAATCTGCATACTGCAGGAGGTCAGTATGCAGTAACAACAATCGTAAATAATTAAATAAACATTGAAAAAGCTAGGCATACATTTGGGCGCCAACGCAATTTGGCTACTATGCTAATAAATGTGAACGCAATGGATGTGTGGCACTAGTATGACACCAGAATGCTTCCTACGGGGTTTGGGAGTGTGAATAATTGCAATAAATTAAAAGATAGTAGGTGAGCGGGAAATATTTATCAAATCAGTGAATCCATAAGTAGGACTCTCAAATAAAGAGGTTTGTGTGGCAGTTGGTATGTTAGGAAGATGGTCTACAGCTTTGGTCTACAGTGCAGCTTTGTAGCTATCGACATTTCGCTCTTACGCCTAGCTTAGGTCGTTCAAACATGTTCGACGGTCGTCGTTGTAACTACGGATTTGTTTTGTTTGAACTACAACCGATAAATTGAACATAATCTCAAAGCCGTAGCCTCATGTAATATTATCACTCAATTGATCACACATATTAATAACTTGTCAGATAAGAGTGTCACTACTTAGCGAACTTCTTGTTGTAACACTTTCAACTCAAATTAAAGTCATTAAGAGTTTTCACTTTCCAACATCTTAAGAGAGTTTGTTATGAAACTGCATTCAAAGGGTGACATAAGAGACGATTGTCAACAATTTCATTTGAAGTGATTTATAATCATAACAATGCACTCTTAATATGAATGTGTGTGGATATATTTACATCTACGTATACAAATTTATCTCACTAGCTCAATCTAAATAAACTTACAGAATATTTAGTTATCACAGAACGTTTATCTCATTATTTAACATCACGATCTATTGGAATTTTTCTGAATAAATAACAAAAATAATAACAAAAAAAAAAAAAAAAAAAAAACACATTTAAAAGCACGGATTTTAAACAAGAATATCAGTTTATTAACCTCTTTATAATTATCTTAATAATTTTTTAAGTGACCAAACTTCGCATGTCTGACGAAAGCGAGGCGACGGTTCATTTGAATGTAGTGTTTAATTATACGGTTTTTCTATATAAATGAACTACTCAATACTTGATAACATCATTATTGTATTGCATTAGAGAAACACCGGAAATTAACAGTTTCTCCCTACCGCGTTTTTCGTTTTTGTTTTATTATAACATCTTGTATCTGAACAATAACAATCCAAATAATTTTGGTCGCAATTTTACTGCCTGTTCATCCTTACGATTAAATATTTTATCGTTCGAGATTTACTTTATTTTCCTGTAGTACTTTTGGACAATTATTTTGTTTCTTTGATCTTGGTACCGACTCTTTTATTAAAAATAGAAATTTAGCAACCTTGCTTCTACCATGGCCGAGTTAAACGCTTTTATCAGAACTACCGACCGCGTAGTGGAATTTGAAGCTCAATTTTCATCCATTTCTGAAGGGGATCATTCCATTTATACATTAGAGATATACAAGGATGAAATTTTGCGCCTTTGGGATACTCTTAGATCAGCCTACGACCTCCTTTTATCCAAGCTTGAGTCACTTGAGGAGGAAGTCGATTTGGTCAGCGTACGGGCTAAATTTTACGTTGCTTTTGAAGCTCACTTAAAGAGCTTGTCAAAAGTCAATGAACTAGTTGACCGACTGAAGGCTTCATCTAAAAGTTCAAATGAAAATAAGAATATGTCACATAACCCAGGACCCAATATTTTGCTACCCCCATGCGACACGGACATTTTTCACGGCGACTACGCCTCTTGGCCTTGTTTTCGAGATATGTTCTCAGCATTATACAAGGACAATCCCCGTCTTACGCCGGTTGAGAAACTTTGTCATTTGTTAAAAAAACACAAGGCGAGGCCCGAGCCATTTTGAAAACCTGCCCCCTCACAAACGAAGGTTTTGAAATGGCTTGGAATAACCTGGTGGAACGCTATGAAAACGAAAGAGTTGTTATTAATGCCCAACTCAAGGCACTTTTTATTTTAACCCCAATATCGAAAGAGACAGGGTCAAACATAAAGACCTTACAGCGTACAATTAATGATTGTATCGCTAATCTCAGCCTCCTTAAGGTCGACACTAGCAACTGGGATATGATATTTATATACATTTGCTCAACGTGTCTTCCAAGTCTTGCTCTAAATCTCTGGGAGCAATCCATTCAAGAGAAATCCAAATTGCCGACATGGAAACAGATGAATTCATTTTTAACCACCAGGTATCATACTTTAGAATCCGTAGCTGATATTAGAGGCAATACAGCATCCACTGCATCCTATAATACATATGAAAAATCCTCGGTTAGAACCCCTCAAAATAATCGCGATACCAGGAAATATACGTATCACAACAAAATTTCAACCAATATGAAGCAATGCTCTATTTGCATTGGTTCGCACCCCTTGAGACTATGTCCGGATTTTTTAAAAATGTCTATTGACGATCGTTTCAGCATAGTCAAAGCACAAAAGCGCTGCTCCAACTGCTTTGCGACTTCACATGAGTACAAGAAGTGCAAAAGCCAACACGTTTGCTCTCTCTGCGGAAAGAAACATCACTCTCTTCTCCATCACACAGGACATTCAGAAGCAGACCAAGTGCATAAATCAGCAACCATCTTACATAACCCACCTTCAACTCCCAACGCTGAGCCATCTACATCCTCTGCCAACGGCCAAATTCGTAGAACATATTCCACTTCTATACAGTCCACTGAATCTACACAAACTGTCCTCGGCACAGCGAATGTTGATGTTGTCATCGGCGAGACTAGGCACACCGTACGTGCCCTGATTGACCCCGCCTCTGAAGCATCCTTCGTTTCGAGACCGTTACAAAAGGCGCACAAAGGCTAAAACTGGGGTGATTGGGTTGAATGAGTCATTGACAGCTACGTCAACTAAAATTTGCTCTTTCAAAATAGGATCCCCCAACGATCATAATTTTACTACTGTAGTAGACGCGTTTGTTGTGAGAAAGCTCACGGGTCAACTTTCATATCAGTCCCTGCTACCCACTATGCAGTCCACTTTCAGTGATTTACTCATGGCGGATTTTCAATCAAGACAAAGTTCTTCCGTCGATATTCTCCTCGGAGGAGATGTATATCCACGTATTTTGTTGGAGGGAATCCGATGGACAGATGATCAACTCCTTGTTGCACAGCAAACAGTTTTTGGCTGGAATGTGACCGGCAAAATTGCAACCCCTAGCTCTCGTCAAAACATATCATTTTTCTACAACTGTTACAATACTAGTATTTTTATTTTACGTTAAGTTTTTTATAAAAAGAAATGTTCAGATTTTAAATTTGAATTAGCCGTTTGCACAGAATTTTATTGCATGTAAAACACCAGTATTATATTATAATGTACATATGTATGTTCAGAGGAATACTTATCGCGATGTTGCTGCTGCTAATGTTCAGAAAGAAGAGACCGAACCAATCAATATTTTATTCTCAACAAGCTGCACTTTGCTTGCATTGAGTGCTTATTGATTTGTTCTAACATATTGGAAAATATTACCGCTTCAAAAATACACCAATACCTCTATCTCCTTGCATTCAATTATGCTCATAATATTTCGCATTTTAAACCAAAATGATTTAAAAATGTATAAGAAATGCAATGAGTAATGAGGAATAGGTGTATATTAGCATTGTGCAGTCAACAGTACATTCGATCGGTCAACAGCATAAACAATTGACCGCACACTTTTGAGTGAAAATGTTGTGCAGTAAATGCATTATGAATATTGTCACTCAAAAGTGTTCACTCAATAAATGCATGGAGTGTATATGGCAATTTAAATTGTACACTATATGCAAATAGTGTACATACGTATTTTAGAAAATAAAATATATTCTACATAATAATAATAATGAATAAATGTATAATTTTATAATTATAATTAATATATAATTGGTTGAGAAATTGAATAATTTCTCAACAACAACGAAATAGCCCTTGACAGCCAATTAAGGCGGTTTTGGGAACTGGAAGAAGTCCCTAACGATTACCACATATCTGACGATGACATTTACTGTGAATCGTTGTACAAGGCTACCACAAGGCGCAATGTTAATGGCCGCTTTGTTGTAGCCCTCCCTTTTAACCGCGAATTTCCTCAATTTTTACAACTTGGAGATTCTCGTCCAAGTGCTCTTTCTCAATATATGCGGAATGAGTCCCGTTTAAACAAAAATACCCCGATTAAGGTCAAATACGATCAGGTAGTCACCGACTACCTATCCCTTGGTCACATGACTAAGGTACCACCCCCGATTTTGCCAGGTAACAATAATGTTTATTATTTACCTCATCATGCCGTATTAAAGCCCGAAAGCACCACTACTAAACTCCGTGTCGTCTTTAATGCGTCTAATCCGTCGTCAAATGGCAAAAGCCTCAACGACGTGTTATACCCTGGACCAATTTTACAAGCCGACTTAACCATCCTACTGTTGCGATGGCGGTTGTTTAGATATGTTTTTAATGCTGATATAGAGAAAATGTATCGGCAAATTCTCGTAAACCCCGATCATACCCCTTTCCAACTGATTATATTCCGAAATTCCACCACCAATGACATCGAGGACTATGAGCTCAACACAGTCACCTTTGGTGTAAACTGTGCCCCCTATCTGGCTATTAGAACATTGCTGGAATTAGCCAAGCAGTGCGAGCCCAAATACCCCGCTTTTTCCAACATTTTGCGAAATTATATATACGTCGACGATGTCTTAGGTGGAGCCCATGATCTTAATTCCGCTCTAGCAGTTCAGAAAGATCTTGTGCACGTTTTAGATTCTGCCGGGTTCCCACTGAGAAAGTGGACCGCAAATCATGAATCTCTGCTGCAAGATATACCCCCCGATTTTCTCATCAATTCTGACTTTCTGAAACTATCTGAATCTAGCACAACGAAAACTCTTGGGTTGCGCTGGAATGCTGGCTGTGATTATTTTTATTTCAGTCCCGGAGAACAATCAAGTTCATCTTTTACAACGAAAAGAGATGTTTTATCTCAAATAGCACACCTGTATGATCTAGCAGGGTGGCTAGCTCCAATGATTATTGTTGCAAAAATTATAATGCAACAAATTCAGTTTCTCTCAGAAAAGTGGACAAAAAACAAACATGGAAAACTGTAACCACTGTGACTAATTAATGACTTTCGATTTGGATTTCACGAATTTCAAATTCATTTAGATAGAGTATCTTGGTTTGGATTCTCTCAGATAGATGGCGTACTGATTAGGTTTCTTTCAAACAAGGATTATCTGAAACGCGAACAAAAAGTGCGACGAATGCGCCTGTATAATGGCTACCGCTTCGGATTTCCTCAGGCAGTTTTTACCCATTCTAATATTAAGCCAACGATGATGGCCATCCAATTACAAGTTTGGATTCTCTCTTGTAATGGTTTATGGTTCTCTATTATACAGGACCTAGTACTACTTTAACAACAATGACATGGGATATGCTAATGATTATCGATTCGGTTTCCTGGAGGTAGAGTGTAATACGATGAGTTCACTTAGTCACGACAACCTTGAAACAAACACTAAAATTGAAGCAACTGTTTTTGATTGATGGCTATTAGCTTGGATTTCCTCAAGTGTCGCTGAACAAATACTAAGGTAATGATGGCGAAAGCTCTGCTAATGAGCGTTGTGTGTTTTCCGTCCTCACAAGAGAAGCCTATAATCTGCTGACTATTCTAGAAGTGCGGAAATTAACTGGCAGTGTCAGCCCCTAAACTCAAATTGCCTTAACGCAGCATATCCGATCCCTAAAAACCAATGCTTGTTTTAAACAATATAGTTGGAATGTGATACTTCATTTGGCAGCCCTCCATGGTGAAAACTTTATAAAGTCATATTAAGTTTTGCTAACTGGTGATCAGAGAGCAGGATTAAACCATTTACTGATAAATTTCAAAGAATTGGAAGGGAACTGCTCTCAATGAGCCCTATTCAGTAATTATCCGACAGAATCGTACACCCCAATAACAATTGGATGATACGGTTTCGTAGCATACGAGACGTGTTCAAAAAATAAGGCGAATTTTCAAATGTCGCGGGCCACGTCCATTCGACTTTCGATTATTATTTTTTTTATGTTGGTACACAAGTTTTAAAGATATGTTGACGGAGTTATCCATACTCGTACATTCAATCGAATACTACAAAATTTTAGCCTTATCCAAATTCTCAAGTGACGTTTTATTTTATCCATTTCTATAGGAAGTAGTCGTATAGGAAATCATAAACTCATAAACTGAAAGCTACACTCTGATTATGATAATCTATACAGTACCAGGTGTTTGCAAAACTCAAAGAATTAAGTGCATAGATTTAGGCGGTTCAAAGTACACATTTTTTTACTTCCATTGGGTCCAATTCGGGCTTGCATTAGGAAAGGAGATACGAGATTTACTAATGTAAACCCGAACTGCTGCCAGTAAAAGAAACAAATGGTATCCTTATAGGCTACCATACCATATCACCCCATCAGCCTAGAATCATATAGTAAACTATGAGGATACCATTTGTTTTTCTATTGGCACCAGTTCGGCTTTACATTAGTAAATCTCGTATCTCATTATCAGTCTAGAATGATTTAGAGGACTATAGGAATACCAACTCAGCATTTGAGAAAAATACTCAACATCCTCCAACTACTCACGGTTTCATATGCAACATACTAAGATTTTTGGTATGAAATTTTTGTATTCTCAAGTAAATTATAGAATGTATTTACTGCATATTCCAAGCTTTGGTTCCTGGCTTCTGCATCAAAGTTGTATCTTTTTTTATCCATTTCAATCTATTGGGCTAAGCCCTTCAAGATCCGTTCTTACGACTATGTACTTAATTCTTACTTAGGTTTCGATGACTTGAAATTCTTGTTAGGTAAGAATTGTCTCGTCCGTATAAGGATTTACCAACATAGTGGGAACATCAAATGAATTATTTCTACAATGTCTCCCTCTCTTATCTTTGAACGGACTTTGAACGGAATCCTTCCATACCTCTCAAATAACACTTCGTGAATACCTCCTCTCAAATACTGTTTTATGTTTCAGTATTTATTCTTTCACCCACTTATAATGAAAAACTTTCTCATATAATCTCTGTGGCAAAACTGTAACATGAAATACGAAAATTGTTGCAAATTTCTTACCTTTGAAATAACACGACTATGTGCAACAGAAAGAAGCTTTCAAGTAATGCACACAATTAAGCATTGTTCACCGTGACATATACCACAAGAATTGCATGTTAAGTTCCATGTGAGGGGAAGGGCCCCTTACAGCGATGATGGACAAAAAATCAAAAAAAAAAAAAAAGAAATTGTGGTGGCAGCAGATTGTTATGAGATGATAAATAGATGTATAAAATACTGCTAAAATTGGAAGACTTCGAATCAAAATCTTCAATTTTATATTTCTCAAATCTGAGTCCAACTTCGACTCCAATAACAAACGATATACTGTTTTCCTACTTCGATGGAATATTTTTCGTAAGGCCTCGTTGTGTATTTTTGTGGATTTTTGTCTAATAACACCGGAATTTGCGGCAAGATAATGATATTTTTTAATACGAAAAGTATAACATTAGATATTTCTGCAGTTAAGTAATTGTTCTGTAATTTGTGAAATGTTTTCAAAAATGTCCCCAAAATTTATCATGTCTTACTCAGGGGTTGGACGTGCAAGCGACTGGTTGCAGGTTGAATAAACGCTATATCATACTGGAAAATGACAAAAGCATGGACAATCAACTGCAAATTTCTTGATTGCTAAGACCAGGAAAAAATTCCACAAGATATTGTTCTCTCCAACACTGAAATCGGAGCAGTTTAAGTCATGATATGTTCGATGTTACATTTGTAAAATTATAAAATTGTACCTTTCATTATTACAAGCTCGTTTCACAAGTTTACAATTGTACTATCGAGCATATTATTACGAAAAAATGTAAGTTATTCAGATTTCAGAATTGAAAACCTGTAAAAAAAGAGTTGATGTTGCCACTCAAAAATAGTTTTCCTCGCAATAAAACATAGTACCGTCTGGAGGGTGAAATTTAATTAAAAAAAATTTCATAGTCATTTTTCTTACATGGAGTTTCACCACGAAAAGTCAACATAGTATCTGCCTTTAGCGAAAATAAGTGATAGTATTGGCCTTAGGTTTTAGACGGAAATTTTTGGCCACAAAAATTTGTCTTCTTTCATAAACGATTAAATATATTTCTTTGCTATTTCGAAGAGAGAATTTGTGACTAAGAAAACATATATTGCAAATTTCAAGTACATCTACTAAAAATGTCAACAATTTTCCAAAATTCAATGGGACTGGAAAGAATATTCCATAGAAACAAATTACATTTTATTGGTTTAATTATTATTTTTAAAATAAATAACAAGAATTTGAAATTTTCGTGTCTCAACTTTGATAAACGATATTATTTTACATACATCATACACATACATACATCATATACATCATACATATAGTACTTTATAGCCGGATTTCTTATCTCAAACCTTTCATTTCATTCATTTATTTTAAGTCTATGGTCTAACAATGACAAAACAGTAATATGATGTGATCAAAAAATATCCAATATTTTCAAAGTACGAGTATTTTTATTTATTCATCAATAACTATCTTGTCCCCTTCGAACTAATTCCCCTCAAATATAATACACTTATGCCAGCGTTTCTTCTAATCCTCGAAACACTTCTGAAACGCGCTTTTTGGTATCGCCAACAGCTCCTGTTTCGAGTTTTCTCTTATCTCCTCAATCGTAGCAAAACGCTTTCCTTTCATCAGTGTCTTCAGTTTTGGGAAGAAGAAAAAGTCAGCGGGGGTCAAGTCCGGTGAATATGGTGATTGAGGCATGATTGCGGTTTTGTTTTTGGCCAAAAACTCACGCACAAGCATCATGTGTGAGCTGGTGTCTTGTCATGATGTAAAATCCATTATTGGGTTTTCCACAATTCTGTGCGTTTCTGACGAATTGCTTCTCGCAAACGGCGCATAAGTTCAAGGTAGTATTCCGTATTGACCATTGCAATCGAAGAAAACAGTGAGCAAAACCTTCACATTTGACTGAAGTTGACGTGTTCGGGCGACCAGGGCGAGCATCGTCATTGACATCTTCTCGGCCTTCCTTAAACCGATTATACCACAATTGAACTTGTGTTCTGCTCATAGTAGACTCGCCAAACGCCACAGTCAACATTTCAAATGTCCTGGCACATTGAATTTCATTTTTTACACAAAACTTAATACAGTTTCTTTGATCCATTTTTTGGAACAGTAAAAAATTGAAGAGCACACCAAAGCACGACCAACCTTTTTATCAAAAACAAACTGTCAAAAACAAACTGACAATCCAAAATGGCTGATATTGTCAACATATACGAATATAACAGACATGTGTACCAACAGAACAGAAAAAAAATGCGAAAATCGAACATGCGTAACTCACGAAGTTTGAATATAATGGTTATTTTTTGATCATACTCGTAGACTCTAACTCCAAATCCGAGTAAATCTGTTGAATTTCGGTCATTAAAGTCCAACTTTCATTCCCTCTTTATAGCCTTGTTACATAAGAAACATTTACACTTTTTCTCCCAGTAACTTTTCCAAGCAGTGATCCCTACTTCATCCACACAACCTGGCAATCAAATTTGTAATCGAGATTTTGGCAAATTAGCGGCCGATTATCTAGAGAACTAAGAATTGTACCAACTTTTATATATTTATATATATAAATTTGCTGAAGCATTTTGATCGTAGTGCCATGATTGATTTTTTGGAAGATTCTCAACCCTCTTTCTTCAATCCGGTCATTCAGCGACTGATTTATAATAAAACTACGTAGACAGGCAGATTAGCAAACTAACGCCATATGGGTTGAACAATTTCAGCAGTATCTGTGCGAAACCTCTCCGGAAAATGGTCAGGAAAAGGGATACAAACCCCCATTTAGTTATTGAGATAAATAGTCGGAATACAAAATAACTTCTTTGGTTTTCGCAGTAATTATCTCAGTCGAAACCCATTACATTCCCAAAGTTTACTTGAAAACGGTAACTTTCATTCTTTCTCTAACTCAGTTGAAAAAATGTTACCCGGTAAGTGATTTATCTTAGGGCTTTGTATCAAAATTATGGTGGAATATTTGATTATAAGGGTTAGCTCCTGATTTTTTCCTCAGACTACGCCATGTACGTTCTTAACAATACATCCCCCAAAAGTACGTTTAGGATGCCCTCCCTTCTGTTATTATTTGAACTACATTGTTTTAGGGGAAATTTTCTTCGTTTTGCTCAACCTAAAAAGTTTCTATGAAAAGGAAACATATGCAGGGAGAGGAGCAACAACAAAAAAAAAACGCTTGTCTTTCGTCCTCAACATAAATGCACCTTGAAGCATAACAAACAAAAGAAACAGAAAAAGTATTACCGCTCCCTCGAAATTCGTTGATGCTAGTGGAATTTTGGTGTAGTAAACAGGATGTTGTTGCTTAGAGGGATAAAAACCACAGGATGTATACAATTACACGGTATGTGTGATTTATTTAATTGCTTACTTGCAATCCTCATTTTACACACAAATCTTTATGTTTTTCCCCTTCTCATCATATGAGAAATATGAAAGGAACCAGCGTTAGCATCATGTTCGTCATAATAATGACCATCTTCGGCGTTGTTTCCATTGAATGGGCAATATGCAAACTTTCTTCCTTAACATATGACGAACTTCAGTCAGTCAAGTCATCCTCATCATCATCTATAATCACACCCATGTATATCACACTCACAATGGCGCCCCAAAGGTATGCTTTACTTTTAATTCACACATGCATAATGGTTCAACAAACACGTATTTCATACGTGTTGAGAAGTAGGTGAGGGAACCAGCTACGTGTAAGTGCGTTTGTATTGCAAGGAAATCTTACACTTGTGAAAGGAGAATTATTGCAGGAGTTTTTGTGGATTTCATAAGAATATGACTGGTTAGATTTACTTTCGCTTCAATGTAATATTTCATTCTATTGTATCTGAGCATAAGTGCCTCCTCGTCATATGAGAGAGTGTGCGTGTTTTTTCAAAAGATGGCCATTGATATTGGCGGGGCTGGTAAGTAAATTCCAATTTTTCTATAACAAGAGTCTGCTTGTTCCTGACTAAGGTTTAGTTCTAGGTATTGTAACTAATAATGAAGAAAACTGTAATTGTTTTGCCGACTATAGATAAAACTGGAACAAACAAATAAATATAAAGTGAAACTAAGCTGATTCTATACATTTTTGTACACTACTTGGAGAACTTGGCTAATTACTGTATTACAGCTAATTAAAAGTCGGTGTTTTATAACTAAAATAGAACAGCTAGGAACTGGTGGGTTAGATATCTAGAACTAAGATGGCATTCGCCTGAAAACAATTGATTAAATGTAGTAATTTGAATTTCGACTAAAGAAAAAGTCAGCAATACCAGGTGAATACGGTAGTTGTTCAATGAGCTTTAGAAACAAATTCGTTCCTTGCGTTATTGTGATGCAAAATCCGCAAAAGTTACGCTGCCTAATTCTTTTTTAAGCTCGCCATTCTGCATTTATGCCAACAATAACTTCTACTTAATTGTGTCTGATGGAAACATGCAATAAAAGAGTCATATTTGCCTTGTGCTCTTCGTTGAAAACATTTTCATACCTGTGGGCAAAACTTCTGCATTGTTTTGTGAACTTTAAGGTGGCGATGATGTTCGAGAAAGCACAAGCAGCTAAGGGTGCTGAAGATGGTATTTTGACGTATACCGAAATAGCTATCCGTTTAGCCAACTGTCAATGTTGAGAAATCCTTCAATTTCTCAACCAATTATCAATATTTTACTTATAGTTATTCATTATTATTATTATTTAGAATTTGTGTTATTTCCTAAAATACGTATGTAAAATTTTTTGCATATAGTGTATACACTTTGATTTACCATATACAATTCTATGCATTTATTGAGTGAACACTTTTGAGTGACAATATTCATAATGCATTTACTGCACAACGTTTTCACTCAAAAGTGTGCGGTCAATTGTTTATTCTGTTGACCGATCGAATGTACTGTTGACTGCCCAATGCTAATATACACCTGTTCCTCATTACTCATTGCATTTCTTATACATTTTTTAAGTCATTTTGGTTTAAAATGTGAAATATTACAAGCATAATTGAATGCAAGGAGAAAGAGGTATTGGTGTGTTTTAAAAGCGGTAATATTTTTAATATTTTCCAATATGTTAGAACAAATCAATAAGCACTCAATGCAAGCAAAGTGCAGCTTGTTGAGAATAAAATATTGGTTGGTTCGGTCTCTTCTTTCTGAACATTAGCCGCAGCAACATCTCGATAAGTATTCCTGTGAATATACATACATTATAATATAATACTGGTGTTTTGCATACAATGAAAATTTGCATACGGCTAATTCGAAATTTGAAATCTGAGCATTTCTTTCTATATTTATAGCATAGGTTTTAAATTTTTGCTGCTAGCTTCTATTTTTCTTAACTTCAACCACAATGAGGTACAGTTTAATGCTATCAGATTGAGCTATAACATTTCGAGTCAAATTTTCTAGCCTATACGCACGTCTTAGATGGTTCCCCGGAAGATAAGACGACAAAAAATTTCTTGATATACCTCGTGGCCACTCTTTTGCGCAGCTTACCATTTCTTTCACGTTTAAAACCAGATATTATCGCTATAAAAACCAAAGATTTCGTCCGAATTTTACCACATTTTGATCACAAGACATCAGTCAATAAGCTCTGGAACCAACAAGCAAATACTATCTATTCTGTGTAGAAAGCGGCTACCTTCAAATAATGCCTTCCAAAAATTTCTTGTCATTTCGCAATGCCTTGAAAACTCTTAAAACGAATCTTGTTCGTCGAAAGCAGACCCCAGCGAACAGTTTGCTTATTTTAAACTAGATCGTACGGGCACCGTGGTGGTGAATACAGTGAACGTTCAAAGAAGTAGTTATATCAGAAACCACCAAGAGATTCCAAAGAATAGCTGCTGTCAGGAGCCAGTGTATTTACTATTTTGTTTTAAAATTTGTACTTGAGGATTGTTCTTTCCAAATGAGTATCTTGTTTTGCAAAAGTGAAACAAATATAAGAAAGTGTTACTGGTTTGGAGTAGGTTGAGTGCAGTAGGAAAAATAATTGCATACGATACAGTGCATGGAACATGGAACAACCCGAACTGAATCGGCAGCAAGTTGTATGGAAAGGACATAGTGGAAGTAATCACAAACACCACATTCACTCGAAATTATATGCTCTCCGTATTTTCAAAATTTAATATGTTCATTGATTATTTTGAAAACAAATTACATTAAGCAGAGAACAACCTGAGGTTATAAGATATTCCTAAGTAAGAAAGCTTCGAAATGACAGAGAAGAGTTTAACTGAGTGTACGAGTATCTCCCTTGGTCAATCACTCGACTTATTGACCAATGTTGTTGCGCATTTGTGAGCCAAAACAAGCTTTGTTGAAATTGGTCCATGTTTTGATAAACTCCTCATTCAAATTTATTGAGGTGATGCTGCCAGAAATTTAATTTTTTAGGTCTAGTAGGAAATACATTGAAATTGGGTTTTATCGCTGTAGGAAGGCTGGGGTTCAGTGTCTCCAAGTCACAACTTTTGTCGGCAAGTTTGGTGACATTGTCAAAGCAGTGTCTAAAGTTTGTATTTTGTTGAGTAGACAAATTTTTTACAGCTGTAAAGTTGTGCTTCTTCTTATTTTGTACTGTTCATTTTGTTCAGTTGACATCGAACGTGTTTAAGTGTTTTATAAAAAAAATAAATATAAATAAATATAAAAACAAATTTAACGTGTATTTTTAGAAATATATAAGGTGAGCAAACGAAATTACAAATGACTTGTGAAAAAACAAGCAAGTTGATAACAAAAACAGAGATAGTCAGAAAGACACCTTTTACGATATAATGAAAGTGCAAACTTGCCTGATTTAGAGGAGTCTGCTGATGATTTTGAAGACCATTGTGACGATTTGTGTATCCCTTCTAAATTGAATTTAGCGCAAGAATTGAAAAAATTATATATTGAGATAGCACCTACCAAAAAATGTTTGGAGTAGCTCTTGGCAATATTACAGGAGGAAGGCCTGGAGGTTTCGCTTTCAGCAGCAGCATTGTTGGGGAAGGAACGTCAAGTTGCAATAACAACAGTTTTTCCCGGAACTTATTGCCACATAGGAATAAAAACTTAGTTAACAAAAGCTTGGACATGTTTTGAAAAACTACGTCCTCTACGTTTGTTAGATCTTGATAACGTTTTCCAAGAGCCCCTCAATTCTTGCGAATTAGGCATTTTCAAACCATATCTAGTTTTAGGTAACAAAGAAAAATTTTTAATTACTGGTATTACTGAATTTTTATGTTAACCTTTTGATAGTAATTTTACAATAATTCCAATTCTACACAGCTTCCATTCCAAAGCAAATTAAAGTATCACCCCTCCACAAAGTAAGTTTTACCATTTTAACATTAAATTTTGTATTGATCATATTCTTTTATTTCAAGATAATCGAAAGTGCCATAGTTGTGGACTACTGCCAAAACAATTAAATTTATGTAAAGGTTTGTTTACACATGCAAGTTGGCCAATACGGAAAGAATATAAAAAAAACCATGTTATAATGCCCGGTCTATAATGAGCACAAACTTATATTGAAAAATTCCTGCAATAAGTTAAAGGCACAAAACGCAGTTGCCACAAATACATGTATAATGTGTATTTTTCTAAATAGTAGTTGAAAGAACTACTACGGCAATGTGTTTATGGCAATGATGGGTAAACAAAATTAATCTGAGAATTGCATACAGTTATAAGCGGGAGCCACTTTTTAAAACTTTTTTAGGCAATTGCAATCCCGACTTGCTTTCGTAAAGAAGTTAAGCTCTTTGTTTTCATACCAAAAAAATTTGTCATTAATTTTCAAAAAATCCAATTTGAGTTGTATTTAAAGATCCTATTTGTATTGCAGGAATTTTAACATCGAGTGTAATCCAATAAAGCACACATTTCTACAACGTTTGTACTTGGTGTTCACAGCCTTTACGTGGAAACAGGGAGCCAGGACATTTTCCTCCTAACAGATGTTATATCAAGTTTTACAGAATCTTGTGATAAAAATTTGAGAGCTGCCTTTCAGCGTTAGAAGAATAGTTAAGCAAACCAGTCGCTGCAAAGCCAAAAGAAAAGAAAAGAAGATGAAAATGGAGACAAAAGTGACTCTTCTAAGAAAGAGCAATAATTTTTTCATAACGATTTAAAAAGGTTTAGCCAACCTTGAAAAAATGAAGTCCATACAAAAAGACTTTTGCATAACTTGTAACTCTTTAGTTGTATGAAGTTTTTCTTTAATAAAATGTACAACTTCATCAAAATAAATGCACCTGTTTGAATTTATACTAATTATAATATTTTCTAGTGTGGATATCTAAACAAAAATTTGCAAAAGTGTAGCCTAGAAGTGCTAAAATGAACTGCAGAATCTCTGGTTCCAATGTCTCCAAGTGGCCCCAGAGGAACCACCTAGTCTACTGTACCGCGGTCAGCAGTGCATTCTGAATGACAAGCACATCGCACTCACACTCTGCACGATCAACTAAAGAGAATTATTTTTAGTTGCATTTACGTGCTCAAGAACGACTGATTACTTTTATTACAGATAAAGAGTTTTTTTTCGAGTTCTGCCTCTATCACTGTAAAAAGTGATAAATTTCGTGGTATATTATTTTGCATTGTGCGTCTTTTGTTGTAAAAAGTGAGTTCAATTAACAGTATTATTTATTTATGTGCCTTCTTTGATTAAATAATCGTGAGCGTCGTAAATTTTATAATTTTTTTTTTTTTATTTTAAAGTAGAAAAAAGAATTAAATGTTAATTATATTGGTATTAGACATTTGTTTGTTTACTTATTGTGCATACCTTTTGTAAAATCTTAAATTATTTGCAATAAAAGATGGGCTTCGCAAACTTAATAATGCCTTTTTCTTTGAGCTCAACTCAATGCCTATTAGAGTGTGTAAGACTTTTTTTAAAGCAACCCTTGATATAAATGACAAGGTTATACGAACACTTAAGAAAAAGAAGGACGAATGTGGTTTTGTTGCGCTGGATCTTCGTGGAAAGCATGATAATCATACTACAGTAAGCCCAGAAATCAAAAGCAGTATGAGAGAATTTATTCCAAATTTTCCACGAAGCGAGTCTCATTATTTACGTGCTAAAACTTCTCGCGAGTTCATTGAAAGCAGTAAAACTATAGCAGATCTATACGGAGACTATAAAGAATCTCGTGAAGCTGAAAATTTGGAGTTTGGGAGCAAAATTATGTTTTACCGAATATTTAACACAGAATTCAACATTGCTTTTTCCAAACCAAAGAAAGATCAATGCGATCTCTGCGAGTCTTTCCCATATGCTAATGAAAATGAAAAAAGAGAATTGGTGCAAGCTTACAACACACACCTCGAAGAAAAGGAGCTATGCAGAACCGAAAAAGATATTGATAAGAAAAAAAGCAATGTAGCTGTGTATGACTTACAGGCTGTTTTACAATTGCCAAAAGGCTTTACCTCTTGTTTTTACTACAAAAGTAAAATTAACTACTACAATTTTACTGTTAGTCACCTCAGCGCCAAATATGTAGAATGTTTTTTTTTTTTTTTGGACTGAGTTAGAAGGAAAACGTGGGAGTAATGAGATCCGAACCTGTGTGCTTTTAGATATCCAAAATCTGGTACAAAAGGCAAAAAATGCTCAAGATTTAGAACTAATTTTTTATTCTGATACTGCTGTGGACAGCAGAAAAATAAGTACGTTCTTTCAATGTATGCATATACTGTAAATAAATATAATCTGAAAAATATTACGCATAAGTATCTCATTAAAGGTCACTCTCAAAATGAAGGAGACAATGTCCACAGCGTTATTGAGAAGCAAGTAAAAAGGCATTTAAGTAGTAATCCCATTTATACGCCAGACCAATACACAAGTCTCATAGCAACTGCAAAAAAACTGGCCCCCCATATAAAGTTCGAGAATTGCCACATGAAGCGTTTTATCATTTGAAGTCTTTTCAAGAAGAGTGGGGTCACAATTTTACTACAAATAAAGACAATCAGAAAATTATATGGCGTGATATTAAAGTTATCCAAGTCAATAAAGAAAACCCAAATTCATTTTTTTATAAAACATCTTATAAAGATATTGACTTTCAGGAAGTGTGTGTAAGTAACAACTTAAAGCCTTGGAGTTGCATCAGGTAAAAAGCATTTTGTATTTACTTTATTTCGCTGTTATTACAAACATTAAACATTTTTTTACCAATGACAATTTTAGCTTATGCACCATTTATTCGGAAAGGCTATTGGAAGCAAAAGGATATAAAAGAACTGGTGAATAAAAATCATATTCAAAAAAAATTTTATGAGTCATATTAAAAAAATTTATTTATAACATAGATTCAATGGCATTTAAAAACGAAAACATTTGAAGATTCTCTTCTTTAAATATAATGAACTATTTGGATTTCTACTTTGTGCTACTTTGATATGTGTTAAAGAAATGAAAAAAGCTTTATTTTAAAATAGAAAAATTTAAATAAAAACATACATTTTATCACTCCTGTGAATTTTCTTATTATTCTTATTGTTCTATTCAGTCGACGGTTAGGAAACTTACAAAAGTAAAACATTTTATCACTTGAGATAATATCACTAGTTAATCGAAAAAATTTCAGTTAAAGAGTCATAAATCAAAATTTTGTTTTATTTTCGCAAACATAATATAAAATTGAAAAAAAAATATAGCAGAATCTTCTTTAATATTGCATTTTTTTCATAATGGAACAATATTTTCTTTAAATATTGCAACCATTTTTACATAAACGGTTTTTTGCCTCTACTGAATAATAGAGAATTTTGTGTTGTGCCCCTTTTGTATTTAGGGTGCGACATGTTAAATGTCAACAGTAGAGAGTATTTCACGGGGTATAGTGAGTCCGTACAGATTCACTACTGACATTTCCTACAGGGATTGGCCACTGATTCGATGTCACTCCCATTCTGCTGGACCGACAAGACTTGAATTTACTGCTTCTGATGGTTTGTATGAGCCTTAAACCTAGGCGCTTATGCTATCCTCTGATACAATTCTGCATAATAGTTCTTCAGGCCTTAGAACATTGGATAGTACATGTGACTATCATTCTTATAGTAATGGCTTTGAACCCTTGCTATTTTACATTTGCAAGGAATGATCTGCAAAAATTTCATCACAGTAGGATTAAATCCACAGTAGAATACAAACAAGAAACAACCAAGTATTGTAAAGACTTCCACGTACCATTAATTTTTACTTTTGTCTATTCCAAGTATATCTGAAAGGGACCCACTGTTTAATTAAGATTTTGAACATCAGTTTGATGAGCTTTGTAGAATATTTTACACTTATTGTCCCAACAGGAAATACTCAATAAATTATGATTTTACTAAAAGTCAATCTCTTCAACCTGCATAAGCAGAAAAACATATAAATCACTGCAATAGGTTGATCCCAAAACAAAACGAAAGCTTACAAGAGAGTTATGCTCAGGAAATAGCTGAAGAGTGTGTGAAAACACAAACACACATGAAAACCGGTGAGGCACAACATTCGCAAACATTATCCGTAACCACATCTTATCCTCAACCCCGCACTTAGCTTCTGATACACAGCTTTTGTACGTAACCTCTTCCGTGACGGGCGAAAGAGTTGATTTACTGCTGGCTTTGAGTCGAAGTGTTAGTGTTTGTGTTTCATTTAACTCGTAAGTTTAAGAGTTTATAAATCATGTTTATTCCTATACTGAGGTTGTTATGGTTCCGCAATTGTTTACATTTCCTCTGGCATTAACAATGTTGAAAGGCTAAGGGAGCGAAAGGTTTCTCATATATCCTTTTCTTTGGAAAGTTGGGTAAAGTTTTCAGGCAAGAAGAAAATAGAAGAAAAACAACTTAAGACAAATACGTAACATTTCCCAAAATTGCTTTATGCTGCTGTTGGTGTTTTTTTTTTCTAGTGTTTAAAAAGGCTTTTGTAAAATTGCTTACAAATCTTAACGAAATGTTTACGTTTGTTTACAAAGCATCAATTTTTCCCCTTTAGGTTGACTGTGGCCAGATGTGTCCATGATGGCTGGGGAGCGTTTAAGATGTTTATTTTGAATATTTTGAATATTTTGCTAAAGAAAGTTAGTAGAAAACTATTTTAACCAAATATTCATGTACTAACAACTGTCTAGATAAATAAATGGGGTTTATGTTCAGCATAAATGACTTAGCATTAATGAAGTTTTGTACCCTAAACCACAAATGAATATACGGTTTATAGTATTGAACAAAACTGTAACAAATTATGCTTAACATGCTTAAGTAGGCAAACACTTTTGCTTCGGCTACCATTCCGCCCATTAAGCTACCTGCCCTCTTAATATCCTTTATCCTATCTTATTATTCTCAGATGTTAGTTAGTATGAGATTGAATTCGAACAAATAACGAAAAATTATTTAGTGGTCAAAAATCCAGTGAGTGGAATTCTGTGGTGACTTAAATTGCAAAATGTAACCCTAGATCGTCCAATACTTGACAATCTTCCAGGGCGGCACAGATTCTTAAATATTAGTACTTCTGACAAAAAATAAAAAAAATAGCGATTGTGATGATCCTTAAACTTTCTGGGTTGCTCAAAATTTCATATAGCTAACTTTCAAGGTTCCCAAATAATATTGGCGACAGCATTACGAGGTAATCCTGCCCCAAACAACAAATCCCTTTTTAAAGTTCTGTGTAATCGAATGTTTCAATATTTCTAGATTTTCATGGTTTCAAAATGATAATAAAAATAAGTCTACGACATTTCCTGGATTACACTTACGATTTATCACAAGTTTATTTCGATAATTAAGCTTTCCTTAATTAGATTTTTTTTTTAAATTTTGACGACTTCAGCCTTCAAAAGACATCTTGAAAAGGATCTTATATACTTTCTTAGATAGCGACTAAACTAGAAATGACCATCCCTTATTTGCCACACATAGATAAGAATTCTAAGCGCTTTCTTCTTCTGTCCATCTTTTGTAATTCGGTCTTATAATATAATCTGAATTTCTTTTTTAAATAACGACGTCTTCAATTTACAAACTACATCTTCAAAAGGATCTTACTTACTTTCTTAGATATAAGATAATCTTTCCAAAGAAATATACAGTCCTCTTCCTTTTTAATCTAAATCGTTTATGTTCATCAGCTCAAAACAACCCAGCCAATGCAGCACTGTATTTTAAAGCGCTCCATCACATCACAGCTCACGATTCACAGGATGTCGATAGTCTTTGTTAATGGTGATGAGTAATATAAGCCTTAAGCGGCCGTAGCACGAAGGTTAGAACATCTGACTATTATTTGTATAATCTTAAATTCGTTACCCTGTGGTGCTTTTAAATAAAGGCTGCAGTAGCTATACAGATAAGCTGGAACGTTAAATCAGGGGTTTAAATGTCTTCTCAGGACTCGCTGGGTAGTCGCGGGGCTCTCTAAACTGGTTTACTTTCCAAAGCCAACGTATGTTCAGTTCGTTAGTTCTTGCTCTCAACCAGCATACCGTAAACAAGCTATTTTCCACCTCTTACTGAAGAAATACAGTTTTTGCCTTCTCCTTTCCAAAACATTAACAAGGATCTCCGAGTATGTGCTACTAACTGTCGTCTATTGCTTAACGCGACCCAGAATTTACCTAATCTAAAAAAGGCTATAAAGTTGGAAGCCATAGTTACAGCTCTTTCATCTTGGTATATATAGAGAACTGGGTCTCTACAAAATTATATTAGTAATGTAGATATAGAACTCTATGCTGTAATATGGATCGGGCAGAGATCTATTCACCAGTTAAATGACGTTGACACTGAATATATTTAAAATTCTTACACTCAGTTACACTCAGGGTAAAAATTAAATATTCTGTACTTAAACAGTTCTGTAGCGGTTTCAAAATTCCGATGAGTACAAAATCCTTGATTTAAAACCGGGAACTTTTAGCGTTGAATTCTTAATTTTAGCTACCGTTAAGCCGATTAGCTTGATTTATAACCGAAAAGAACAAAGCAAAGTTGATAAAACCGGGAACTTTTAGCGTTGAATTCTTAATTTTAGCTACCGTTAAGCCGATTAGCTTGATTTATAACCGAAAAGAACAAAGCAAAGTTGATAAAGGAATTGAATTGAAGGTGAAACGGAGTTGTATTGAGAACTTTTAGATTAGTTTAAGTTAGAAACTAGAAAACTAATCGCTCATTTTCCATTTTTACATTCTTTCTAAGAATGTTTTTGCTTGATTTAAGTACAAGTTTGTACTTAAACTTTGATTTTCTCACTTAATTTTTTTTCTCTGAGAGGTTAACATAAGATTTTTTAACTTACTTTAAGTGAAATAAGTTGTGATTTATTTCTGAGAACTTTTTTCTTGATTTAACCACAACTTTGTATTTGAAATTAAATTTTCTTACATATCTCAAGAACTTTATCTTATTCTAATCATACTTGCGTCCGATTTTTCGATTCTATCCCGTCTTCTGAGAATAAATCGAATTAAGTTATTAAGAAAACAAGAATTTTAAACTGAAATTTAGAATGACATATTTCTTTCTGTAAACAACTTACAAGCTGCAACCTACAATGACTATTTGAAGAGGGCTGACGAAAGTATCTGATTAATCAGATTTTCTATGATCACTGCACTGAAGAGAACTGCGTATTCTAAGATCCACCCTTCTCTTTGGTCAGGTTTTTTGCTTGTTATTTGATGG
>JAHXMU010000009.1:3770048-3801595 GCA_019455685.1 Philornis downsi
CATAATGGCCATAATCAAGTTGTGGATCGGGAATCAGTGCTAGGATAACACGAGACAGGTCCTATAAACCCTTAGACTGCATATTGCACAGATGTAGTGCCAGAGTGCCAGAATGCCAGAGTGCCAGAGGTGGGGGTGTTAAACCAATAACTTGATATTGCTCTGGCAGCAAATATTTGCCGTTGTGTGTTTTCTCTCGTGGTCCAGACGATTTATGTTAATCAACATCAATCGTTTATTTTCCACTTTTATGGAGCAGGAAACTTTATATTACTGTCGGCTGCCCCATTGTATGATGTATTCAATTTTACTCTCATGGCCTCGAGAGTATGCTTTCTCTTTCAGTGGTTAATCGAGTTAACATTTTCAGGGCCGTTGGAAGTGAGACAGTAAACACACATAGGAAAATGGTATTAAAATATTTCTGCCTTAGTGCCAACTTTATGGATGAATTCACCAGAAATTAGTTTAGTAAAACGAAAGGAGGTAATGTTTAATATATGCAGAGCTCTGTTGCACGACCAAAGTCCAAAAATTTGTGTCACAACCAAGATGCGTTCTTCGGAAATCGTCTACCCAATTAGTTCCTTCTTAAAAAATTTGCAGCACGTTACCATTGTCTTTCGGAATATTCGTAATTTCGTAATCGACTAATATGTATCAGATATTTCGCAATTCCACATAAGTTACTATACTCTTCACCACTTACCAAAGCAAAATTTGAAATTTACAGAATTTGTGTACGCTAATAAATTTTGAATATTCATGGCCCAACCAAGATTTATCGAAAGAAAATCTGTTATTCACCAAGTTCCAAGTTTCCAGCACGGAAGACAGTTCTGTACCAAAGTAATACATTACACGTTGAGTAGCATATCTGTATACATCCCAGAAAAAGAAATGGGAACACTCCAAAGGAGAGAACATTTTCATTAGTGACAAGATAACAACATGTGTTTCCAGATTCCGGATTGCTTTCGATAACATAAATCGGTACTATTTCAATATTAATAACGAATTGATGTAATGAAATGTTTTTCCTTCAATAGGAATACTACTTCAATAATACGATAAGAACGAATTGATGAAATGAAATGTTTTTCGTTAAATAGGATTACTATTTCAGTAATAGTAACGAATTGAGGTAATGAAATATTTTCCTTTAAAAGGAAGTTGCCATCCGTTGGAAAGTTATTAGTAAAACACATTTTTTGTGGCAAAAATTGTCAATACATCCATATTAAGTTAAAAAAAATTAAATATACGTAGAAACCTAACACGCAGATATGCACTTCGTCTCAACTTAACACAATTTAATGTATTTCATTGCCATAAATTAATAATTTAATATATATATACATAATTCAACATAATATACCTATGTATACATATATAATAATTTAATCTATTTTATTATATTTTCACCATATTTTTCTACATATACATATATATATTATACATTTGCACTATATAATCCTACAAATTAAAAAATAAATTATTTTTTACATATATATCCGAAAATTTAGGTACGCACCTAAGCTCTCGCTGTTTTGTTTATAAAAATGCAACTTTATTATGAATACAAGTTAATAAGTGATTAACTGAAAGTATTGCTTATTGCTAGCTACTATCTGTTCCCATCTTTGTGACAAAACTCGAATTCCATCACGGTAAAACTGTTTATTTTTTGAGGCTATTCACGAATCTAGTCATTCCTTGATGTCGTCATAACGTGGCGAATGAATCAAGACTTCCCATTTCAGCGTTTCCAGGTAGGTTTTAACGGGATTGGCCACGTAAAGCCGAGCGTTGTCATGCTGAAGAATCACTTTTTCGTACCTATCCGCGTATTTTGGACGTTACTTGCGCGGATCTGGGCTCAATCACATTAATTGAACTCGATATCAATCCCCAATGATGGTTTCGAAATACAGAGCGTAACCCTTGCAGCGTTGGCCAAGGCGATGACGCAGAAGTATGACCGGGCAAACCCTATGACTTTCTTTTCTTTGGATTGCAGTAATGCGTGCATTTTTCATCACCCGTTACAATACGACAAAAATTCTTTTCCTTTTTTGTCGCTAAAGCAGTTGTTCACAGGCGAAAAAACAACGCTTCAACTCATAAGGGGTCCAAGTTCCTTGCATTTGAATCATTTCCAAAGCATGCAATCGACTGAAAATGACTTGGCGGGTAACTCCTAATCCTAAAGTCTTGCTTTTGACACGGATCCCCATGAATTCAGTATCTTTGAAGGTTTTTCGTCTTCCTTCACTCGAACAGTCATCAACATCATAATCGCCGTCTTTAAAGCGACGGAACCAATGTCGACACGTTGTTTCACTTAAAGCAGCATCTCCGCAAACGTTTTTAAGCTCTCGATGAGCTTCAGTCGCTGTTTTCTTCGATTGAAAGAGGAAAACCGATACTTCCCGCATATGACGATCAATTAGCACAAAATTATCCATATTCACACAATCAAAAGAATATGACGTCAAAAGAAAATCACTGTTGCATCGAGGCTATATGTTTACTGTATGCCTAAGCTTTGGTGATGATGTTTAGGTTAAGGCAGAATCGCAACAGGTGTTGCCTATTGGCAAACAACGGAAACCAGAACCAGAACAACATAACATCACTACATAAGTAGTTCTGAATCGTTGTCCAATTACAAGTACTTGCCTCCTATAAGAACCAAATGTTAAATGCATTAGTGTTTGAGACCAATCTGCACCAAAACTGAATGAGTAATTTTGGTGAACATTATGATATTCTGTATTTAATGACTTTATTGGATCATAATCTATTCAAAAATTGCCGTACTGTGCCACAGTTTGCGATGCAGCTTTGTAGGGTAGTTCAATTAATGTACTATAGGAGGAGCTAAAATTGTTGAAGGAAATGCGTTTTTTGAATGAAATAAAAATAATAGAGTTTTTTTGGTATATTATTATAATTGACTTCCATACAACAATCTGTAATAATCCCATCAATTCGATGGTAATATATTGGTCAATGATTTCAAGAACGACCACAGAGTATGTGTTACCTCTAACAAATAAATAATATCTTTTTTAGAAAGTGGCAATGTTCAAACGTCTCCTCTGATAATTTCATAATATTTCGTTCGTTTGCATCTGAGTTACAGTGCTATTTAAAGCACTACACTGCACACTACTTTTGCTTTAGTGCATACAATGATTAGTTAAGCAATATAACATTCTTCTCAGTAATTCTTGAAAGTTTTTATGCTGAATCCTTTCACTTGAAAGCTATAATTTTTTGATGATTTATTTATTTTAAACGAATAACGTAATAACATCAATAGTGCTGAATGTAATAGATTCATAAAAAGGTGGTTACACCAGAAAATACTACAAAATTTTGCTCGGCTATCGAAAAGAGAAATCAAAAGAAATAACTAACATTCTGAAAATATTACAAGTTACAGTGTATTAGGTGAAAATACTGGTGGTTTTTTTTTTGTATATAAACGAGAAACGAATTCGGAGCGTTGACTTAATATTGAGTTTAGAGGAAAAAATAATGTTGAAACTCAGCAATAGCTTGAAAAATGAAAGGATTTTCTCCCACCGAAAGGTGTTCTTTACTGCTGGTTTGTTGATTTTGAACGTGATCGTAACAGCACCGAGAAAATGGTTACACCAGAAGCCATCGTATGACCTGGATATTAGTTTTGATAATTGAAAAGTAAAATTTAAATAAATATTTTCTTCGTCGGTGGAAACTGGAATCGACATCCTTATCTATTATACGCCTCCCGTAGAAAATAATTCCAAGCGCTTCCATTTCCTGCGCTTCTCCTCCAATTCATTACACCAAGTTCCGACATTATTTCAAAAGCTTGGTCCTTCCAATTGGATTTTTGATCGCCCTCTTCTGCGCCGTCCAACCAACTTTCCGTGCCGAAGCATTTGGGTCCATCCGGACAACATGATCCAGCCAACGCAGTCGCTGTATATTAATGCGTTTGATTACGTCGATGTCGGCATATAGTTCATACAGCTCATTGTTCATGCGAGGGCGATACTCTTCGTTAACGATGATGGGAGTATTTTCCTCTCGAAAACTGTCAGTACTTATTCATCGGCTTGCATCATAACCCAGGATTCTGCGCAATATAACAAGACAGGTAAAACCAATGCCTGGTACAGTCGGATTTTTGTTTGTCGAGAGAGGGCTTTATTATTGAGTACCATCTGATAGCAAGCAATACGCTCCTTTCTATCTCCATGCTGACGTCATTCGTTTTGTTTACAGCGGAACAGAGGTAGATAATAAATATCTCACATCCTGAATATGTCAAAAGGCTGTGTATTTCGGACAACAATCTGGGCATGAGATGAGTTTTTCCCAAATACGTCACACAATTGTTAATAGTGGAATAAAACTTTCAACATGTTAGTTATTCGCAGCGCTGCTTGGAGCAGTTTAAGCACAAATAAAAAGAATTTTTATATATAGTATAATATGAGGCAACGAATGGTATATGATTTCATTACTAATTTCCTGAACAGAACCGCAGTCTATTGAGTTTAAAGGATTTGGAAAAGTCACAAAGGCGAAAGTTCGATATTTCTAAAATAAATCAACGCTATACCAGATGCAGATGTATTTGCAACATTCCCTACATCTCTAATTACATTGTTTTCTGATAACACTGCTTCCAAAATTCAAAAAGTATCTTCTTATGTCCCACCATTCAAACTATTGCAGTTTTGTCTAGGTGGTGATACAGGAATATCCTGACGATTTGAGGAAATGTCTGGTAGCCGAATGTTATACTTTTAGAACTTTTACTGCAGAAAAGTGTATTTATTAGACTGTTGGTATATTCCAATCTATTCTGATATTCTAGAAATGCAAAATTACTATGAAGGAAACTTCTAAAGGAATCTTAGATAAAAATAACTGATTTCTCTGGAATCTTGTTCTTTTTAATATATTAAATATACCACTGTCAGGCAATTTCATGTGAAAAATCGTTTTGTGAGAAGCCCTCTTATACAAAGCCCGCTCGTATCAGAAATATCTTATTAGAGGAAGGTTCTTTACAGTAATTCGTCGTAGAGATAATCATTTTCCATGTACTTTCATGAAGGATAATATAGCTTCCTCAAATCGTCTTTGTGTACAAAATTTACGGATTTTCTAATGAAATTTTATTTAAGATTGCTCAAAGAGAACACACATTTGAATATTTTGAAAAAAAAAAAATCTTAAATTAGCTGCTCAACATGCTACCATAACCAATCGACAAATCAGATATATTACAATTTATAACGTAGATGTCGAACGACTCTTGGTCGAAAACAGAAGAGTTCGAAGAGAGTGGCAACAATACAGATCTCCCCATCTTAAAAAGAGACTAAAATAATTAACAAATCGACTTAGAAAGCTTATAGAATCCCGAAGAATTTCATCTTTAAAAAAGTACCTAAAAGATATGTAGATGCAACCCCTCAGTCAGGATATTCATTATGGTGTGCAACTAAAAACCTTAAGGACCTGTCATAAGTAAGCCTCCCTTGCGAACTTCGTGCGCCGGTTGGGCAAGAAATGATACTGAAAAAGGAAATCTATTTGTTAATAATTTAAAAAATGTATTTACTCCAAATATACCGACTGATATAATTGATTTTGAAGCAGCTGCACCCCTAAGATTTGAGATTCAGGAGATTGAAACGACCATAAATAGTTTGAACTCCAAAAAGACCCCTGGTTTTGGTGAAACCAGTAATCAAATGCTCTTCGATTTACCTCGTACAGCAGTAAGATTTGAATTCAGAAAAAAAACATAATACAATCGAACAAACACACAGACTAGTAAATGCCGCTAAAAATGATTTTGAGGAAAAGAAATATTGTTCCGCTATTTTCATCGACGTTTCTCAAGCCTTCGATAAGGCATGGCATGAAGGCGTAATATGTAAATTAAGACAAAACTTGTCTGCAAACACTCATAAACTATTAGAAAACTACTTAACTGGCAGAAAATTTATTCTTGAAGAAGGAAATTTCTTAATTTCACCCCAGCCAATTGTAGTCAGAGATTCTCAAGGTAGCATTTTGGGGCGTACTCTACGAATATATTTAATTTATACATCAGACATGCCAACTAATGATCATATTCATACATCAACGATACAGCTTTTCTTGGTTCTCATGAAAATCCTGAAAAACCCTCCCGACACTTACGGAATCACATTCATCACTTGGAAAATTGACTAAAACAATGGAGAATGCGTGTTAATGAGCAAAAATGTACGCATACAAGGTGTTCAAAAAATAAGGGCGTTTTTAAATTTCGTGGACTTTTGATTATTACTTTTTTTATGTTGGTACACTCGTCTCGAAGATATGTTGAAGTTCGTTCCAAAGCTGCTTAATTTTGACTAAAAACAACGTCGCATGAGCATCGCTCAGGAATTGTTGAATGATGTCAACTATAATCCAGAATTGCTTAAAAAGGTCATAGCTAGTGACGAATTATGGCTATATGGTTATGACATCGAAACCAAAGTGCAGTTGTCCCAATGGAAGAGTCCTGGAGAGTCAAGTCAAGCTAAGTTCGATCAAATGTCAAGGTTTTGCTCTCTGTTTTCTTCGATCACCATGGAGTATTGCATCAAGAGTTCTCACCATAAGTTCGCACAGTAAATAAGAAGTATTACGTTGAAGTTATGCGCCGTTTGCGTGAAGCAATACGAAAAAAAGGCCCGTAATTGTGGAACGATGATAATGCACCTGCTCACTCATCTTTGGTTGTGAGATATTATTTGGCCAAAACCAAAGCCATTATCGTGCCTCAGCCACCATATTCACCAGATTTGGTTCCCTGCGACTTTTTCCTGTTCCCAAGATTGAAGAAACCCATGAAGGGAAGGTGTTTTGCGACGATTGAGGATATAAAAACCGAATCGCTGAGAGAGCTTAAGGACATACCAGAAAGTGTATATCAGAATGCAATCTATGGAATTGGCACGCTGGCACAAGTGTATTCTATTTGAGATAAAATAGAAATTGATGAATAAATAAGTATTTTTTGAGAAAAATGAAAATGCATCTTATTTTTTCAACACACTTCTATAACATTCACACTGCGTATTCAAATTAACAAGCAAACGATAAATCAACACCCCGTGATTAAATGTCTTGGTGTACATCATGATAGACGCCTCACAAGGAAATGCCATATAAATGCAAAATTAACGCAAATGAGATTGAAAACAGCTCAACTAAACTGGCTTGTGGGTAGAAACTCTAGTCTTAAGTTAGATTGTAAACTCTTCCTCTACAACTCGATTTTAAAGCCAATATAATGCTATGTCATACGTACAGTTATGGGGCACTCAGCTTCAAATATAGAAAGAATACAAAGGCTTGGCGTAACATTTTACGAGTAGTCACAGCCGCCCCCTGGTATATTAAGAACTAGAACGTCCACAAAGATTTAAACGTACCATTGGTTAAAACTGAGATCCTTTTTTGAGGAAGCTGGAATATCATCCAAATCCATTAGCCCGCAACATACATATTAAATGACAGAGGACACATGAAGCAGGGATACGATTTTTCTCAGCCGAATACTAGAAGGATGAATGCAGATAACTTAATTAATTATTAGTTATTAGTTTAAGATACGAGAATTTATTGTTAGTTCAATAAATTTTGGAGATGTAATAAATAAATAATGAGGAGAAAGAAATGTTTGCTTTTAAAGGGTTAATTGAAACCCTTCCACACAAGAATAGCACAACAAAGACCCGCCACTTTACAAATAAATTAAGTTGCATTCATTGCACCCAGTCTACTAAGTTGTTACGGATGTTGTAATGTTTGTTGCATGGTCATGATTGTGTGGTTTTATATGCACATACACACACACAGATACATATACGTACGCCAAATTGTCCTCTTGTATGAATAGAGGTAACTCCAAGTATGTTCGTGTTATTACAGACTTGCGTTAGCAACCAATATGGACAGCATACAACTTAAACACTGATACATTCTTAGCACTCAGCCAAACATGAATTCGCATTTATTACACGTGTTTAAAATGCGGCAACGGGACGAGTACGAATACACTACGTCCGGTGTAAGCAGAGAACTGGTATGCGATCCGTGGCTCATGTCTGTGTTCGTGTCCTGTACATCCTGTAAGCTTCCTTCGTTCTTTTTGTCTCGAAAACCATTGGTTAGTCCCATGTACTCGAGTGGTTTTGCTGTCGAGTGTGGTGGCTATGCCAGAGTGTTTAATGCAACATTAGTAATTGCTTAATGAAATATTTATGATGTTGGCAATTGGGGCCGATGCCTTTCGACACCGCAACCATTGCAACTAATTTTGAAAGTACTACAATACACCGGCTATGCGATAGTTTTCCGTGAGGCTGTGATTGAAATTAGGAATTTGCTGGCGGAAATGGGGCCACGTCATGGTATTCGAAAAACCAAAATAGAAAATTTCTAAACCAACAAACTTTCGTTGGCCGCCAAATAATTATATATGTAATGAAATTTGATTACGGCTATGGCATAGAGGGAATATTTAATCTTATGAACTAAAGCTCACATAAATTGTGTGCAAAATGGGCTAAGTTGGCATAGAGAGCAGGCGGATAAAATGTGTCCTCCCTTGGTAGAACCATTGGGAACAATTTAGCATTTATAGTTGTTATGCAATTGTGGTAAATCCTACAATGAGAGGAGAAGGGATGAATATTAACTATATAAATTATTTAAAACCCCGTTTGTAGTAAAGACTTCTTCTATAATCTTTTCAAAAATTTGAATTTGCAAACAGAAAATCGAAAGGTAAAAACAACTTAATTCGCCTCCAAAATAATATCTTTAACTAATCAACATCAACATTGCACTAATTTTCTTTAAATTGCTGAAGTAAAAGAAAAAACAGTGTGGAGTATGCTGATATAAGACATATGACCAGACAACGTCTTCAGATACATCTTTATATTAAATATTATTTAAACGTATCATATGCAGTTATCTCACTTCATAAGGTAGATATTTTTGCCCTAAATGTCTTAAGTACGCTGAAGGAACCAGAATATGGCATGATCAAAAGTGGGCTAGTGAGAGAACAGATCGGGATATCATAAGCGAAAGTGTATGAGAATGAGGCAGAACCTATTTTAATGTCTTTCTTACTACTTTAGATGGAGTGCAATTGAACAAGGGACTCCTCCTATACTCGTGATTATTCTTACATTAATTTTAATTCTCAGCTATATCCCCTAGATTTCTTATTCCTTTTATACCTGGAGTCCTTTCCTTTTTTTTATCTAATTTGGATGAAATCAGCATTAAAATGCACTCCTACCCCCTACAGCAATAAGTTTAATTCTTTATATTTTCAATGTAATTATGCGACTTCAATACTATCCTCCAGAATGAAAGGTCTCACTAGTCTTTCACTTCACCCCAACTAATTTAATATCATTGCTGAGTCTCATTTGTGAATCACACATTTCACCTGCCACTTCAATTTGTTCTAATTACTCATACACGCAAATTATAGAACTTTTACATTGAGGTTTCCAAATTATATCACTAATATATTCCAAAATTGGTCACCGTAAAGTAATTCAATATCTCCATTTAAAAGGTCTCAATCCAACAAATATTAAAGCCAAGATAGGTACTACTCTGGTGAAGTCTGCTCCTTCATTTTCGACCGTAAAATTTTAGGTAGCAGAATTTAAACAAGGCCGTACAAGCTGCCAAAACAAACACTGTAGTATACGACCAATTGAAGTGTCGACGCCAGACACGGCTAAGAAAATCCACAAAATTGTATTCGAAGATCGTCGGTTGAAGTTAAGTAAGCTACCTGAAGTCATAAGCATTTCAAAAAGTGCTATACATCATATATCGAACAAAGATTTGAAGATGGGAAAGCTGTGCGGCAGATGGGTGCCACGCTTGCTTTCAATAGAGCAAAAACAGCGTCATGGAGATGTTTCAGTATAGTGTTTGGCAAGGTTTCAACGCAAAAAAAAAAAGAAATTTTTGTGTCGATGTATAACAATGGATAGGACACTTCAGACCTGAGATAAAGGCAGTGGACTGGAATGCAAGAATCGTATCCAAAGAACGCAAAGGAGATTATATATGCAGGCAAGCTCATGGTGTCTGTTATTTGGGATGGCGCATGGAGAATATTTTAATAATATATTGCTGTATTTAGGTGATGTAATCATGGAAAGTATTCAGCATTTGGCAAAAAAGGAAGTGCTGTTTCATCAAGACCATGCCCCAGTTTACACATCCACTATTGCGATGGCCAACATTAAAAAATTAAAGTTCGAATTGCCTTAGTATCCACCATATTCGTCAGATGTAGCTCCCTTGGACTATTTTCTATTTCCAAACTTGAAAAAATGGCTCGGTGGTAAAAGATTTGCCACCGATGAAGCGGTGGAGTCTATGGTTGATGGCTGTTACAAGAAGTTTGACAGTTCTTACTGTAAACAAGGTGTAGAAGCTATTGAATATTGCTGGAAAACTCGTATAGAGCTAAAAGGAAAATTAAAGATTCTAACAAATACTGCTGAAAAAATCGTATTGAGCTAAATAAAAATTAAAGAAAATTCCCCCAACTTTTTGTGTATTCTTTATTACGTCGGCTAAATTTGTGACCGCCCTCGTATCGAATCTTTTGTTTTCCATAATTAGTCCTCTTCCGTCCTCTTCTTTGAAATGATTTCACGTATTTATTTTCTTATTATAATGAACGTTTGCGTTGTTCACTTTCACTTTGAATTTCGTGAATGAACAACAAAACTCTGTCTTAATGCTGGTATTCTCTCAGCGTTCTGTTTCCTCTCCTCTTCGACTTCCCTTGTGTCCTCCTTCGGGACATTCACTGGCAATTAAGTAAGCATTTTTCATAATTTGAAAGCGACTTTATATTCTCATTCTCAGCGATAATTTTGGCATTCGTTTGTAAATTAGGAAGATTTCTGCGTCATTTTCCCTCTTAAATTCAAAAGCATGAAATTGTAATAAATTGCCGCATTCATCATTATACGTTTTGATTTGAGGGGAATAGTTGGGAACTTTTATGGGGGAAACGCAAAAGGAAAAGGAAAGGAATGATGGAAAATGTGACACTGTACACTTTAGTCAAAGGCGATTCCAAAAATATAAAAATACCACGTTCTCCAATTACCACGCTCTCGGGTTTTTGTACATTACGTCGCCATTCGACAAGCGTAGGTGTACACATTTGAATTTAACAAACCAGTATGTTTTGATTTTACAAACATATCTCATTTTCTTATTTACAAATAAAAGACGAAATTTTATAGAATTTTAAAGTCTTTCAGGAATTAAGATACCGAAAGTCGTGGAGCCAAAGATAAATATAAAACGAAATGTAGCGTTTATTGTTTACGCGGGTATGGGGGGTTTGGAACATCGACAAATATTTGCTCAAGAGGTTTTAGAGAAATGAGAACGCAAAAGCACGTAAGTATAAAAATTCGGGGTTTATTTGACTGCAAATATATATTTTACCTTCAGGGCCACAGTAATAAATTATTGATGAAGTTGGGTACAAATTACAGTGTATTTCAGCTTTTGCAATAATTCTGTTTTTCTATACAATAACTGGGAATTACTTAAGTGACTGAGATTTAGAGACGAACTGACTTATATCGTTATAAGTAAAGATTGATAAGCCTCCGCCTATTAACGAAACTTACTGCTAGAATACTGTTTGAGTGATTAATCTAAACAAGAGAGGAAAATACTCATAATACAGCAAGGATTAATAAATTAGGACTATTTTAAATTAATGTTGGGTTCGGATTCAAACATTTATTAAATCATGAACAACGGCATGCGAAAAATCGGACTTTAAATGACGGCGCAATGTCCAAAAAAGCAAAAAGCCATTCTTGGGGTACGTTGACTAATCGTAAATCGTAGTTAGTGGCGGGCTCGATTTTTTTTCGACCTGTCTTAGAATACAGTATACACATATATATCTGTTACATAAAGAATATAAAAGTGCAAGGGGAACAAGATTTCATGTGCTTCGATTTCCAGGTATTACTTCTCAAATTCGCCCCATTATATATTGACAGTGCTAGAGGAACATGGTCTTCTTAACAGAGTTTTGATCGCAACCACCAACTTTAATATCGAACACCTGTTATATTGGATCGGTTTCGCAGAAACGTTAAATAGATCTTCTCCACAATTCCCAAAAAGGAAGAAAAAAAGTCTTAAAAATTTGAATTTTTTGCAAATCACTGTGCAGTTTTTTTATTTGTGGATAACCAGGTCACGCACTTTTCAAATTTGCTCAAACGCACGCAGTCATAGGTATACTTTCTCATAATTGTGAATTGTGAACCAAATCAAGTCGGATTCTTGTTAAAATATTTCCGCTGTATAATTGGGTAAATTAAATTGAACTTAAACTTATTCTATAATAAGCTATTTTTCATAGTAATATTAATTTATTATATATTCCTGAACAATTTATTGATGATTGATTGATGATTTCATGCAAAAAGCTGAAAATTTTTATATCTTTCACAAATTTTGTGTTTGGACTTCAGTCATAGAACATATTTGGTATTAATTGGTTTTGTTTTGTTTTTTTTTTCAAAACATGTCTTTCAGAAAAAATTGAATTTCAGGTAATTCCCTGCTTAACAAAAACAAAGAGAATGTTTCTATAGTTCTTCCTACTTGGGTAGTGGTGCTAAGTATACTCATTACAGCTTGTAAACAAGTCCGAAAGCAAGTTAGAAAGACAACTTTATTTGAAAAAGCGAAAGTGAAACTTTCGCCTATCTTTATTGAAAATTTCGAGTCGGTTATTGTCATTCAACAAAGACATATGAATTTCAAAGAAATACTAAACTAAGCTATGGTTCCACAAAATTATTGCTATAGTCAAACAGTTCCCCGGGATTTTCCGTGTTGTGAGTTTCTGATCAGTTGTAAATTTACCTAGTTTAAAATCGAGCGCATAAGCTCTGATCGAGCCAATAGGCTTTGGTCTTTCACATAGTACACTGGGCAGAGCTTTACAAACGCTAGAAATTGAAATGACTTTTTTTAATACCAATAATGCGTTCGTAAAGATAAGTCGTGCCTTATATCACTTGCTCGTTGTAAGTCTATGGACTTAAATACCTCTACTAACGGACATTTAGCCTCCGCAGCTTTATTGTAGATATTAAGGCGTGATGTTACATAGGCGGTAAATGCGATGGCTTCTAAGATTTTTTCCTAACTAGCACATACTTCGAGTACGTGAGAAAATCTCCACAATTTTCCTCACAGAAATATAGCCCTCTGTCATAATCTGTGTATTTTACCTTTCGATGAAACTGTTGGGCTCTACAGCTACCTCTGTTCTTTTTGTAAACTCGCTCTCTTGTCCACTTTGCAGCCGTTTTTTTACTTAAAAATAAGTTTAAACTCTGTTTTCTTCACATTACAGGATTACTGTCTAGAGTGGTTTACAATAGGCTGCAGTGTTGCCAAGCATATGCCATCCTTTTACTTAGCCACCAATGCGACATTCTTGATAGTATCAGATTTCGTGTGAATATGATTTTTAAAGCAAAGCATGAGATTTGAGGCAATAGCGGTATGTTTCCAGCGAATGTCTGGAACATTAGGATTGTGGGCCTTTTCTCCCAGTAATTAAGAGAGTTTCTCTGAGTATGGTATGACTTTCCCGACGGTATGTTGTTCAGTCCCTCTTTAATTTTCGGTGTTTGACAAACATTTCATTATTAATGTCAATCATACGTTTCGTTACCTAAACCTATGATTAATATAAATAAGTTTAGTGTTCCGTACACGTACATATGTTGTAACTACGAAGTAGAAACTGAGAAAAAATGTTCAATTTTAGTTCTAATGACGTATATCGCTATCACCTAATCATTATAATCAAAAATTTTGCTTACAAATTTTCAATGATTTGAATACACACTATTATTATACAATTAATCGCTTTAGCTGTCTGTCAGCCCGAAAAGCAGACCCTGTCGAGAAAATCAACACTCAGACATAATTTGAATTATAAAAGTTCCAAATGAATGTGTAACGATTTTTCAGACGCCGTCATAATAATGCAAATAGGTTATTATTACATTATTACTAAGTAAAATAAGTTCTGAACAGTGTTATAGCCAATTATATATAACAACAACAGTAAAAACCATCAAAAAATTCAGTTTCGTTGCTAATAAAGCCTTTTAAACTTCAAAACTTCAAAACAAAAAATAGCAGAAACTTGGGAATCCTGCGACATTTTACAATATCGTCTGCGCTGAACGTCTTCTCTTTTATTGCCATCTTAAATTTCGTCGGTGATTCTGCAAAAAAACAACCTCCGAGGCAACTTTCTGAAGCATACTAAAAAGTCATTGTCGTAGATGTTATTCCGCAACTCTTTCTCCACTCTTTCTCGCCTTTCATTTGTTTTTACCAGCTGTAATCCTAGCTGTCTTTTATTTGCAGGTTCAACAATGTTATTTGTGCTGGTGTGTGTTCAGACGTCTGTGTTTTTTGTATTGATGCTGTTGCAGATATCACTTGATGTCAACTGAAACTAAACGGGATGTTAGTCATACATTCAAATGCAGTTGCAATTTGTGAGAATGGAATGGTGTCTAACAAAGACACAAATTACACGCTTTATTCCACTTGTTTATTGTCGCTCAATCGAACCATTTTCCACTGTTGCAACCAGATTTTCTAAAAAGAACATTGAATGTGAGCTGACGGGGAAAGTTTAAGTTCAATGTTCGTTTAAGTTCAACATTCGAGAGTAATAACAAATGAGATTATATTAACCCATACAAGCAAGTAGGGTTAGAAGTGAACCACTTTGTATCAGTAATAACGCTAAGGGGTTTTATAGCCAATTTTTTTTATCAATAATGCCTGCGATGCTTTTCAATAGGAAGTTAATAAAATCTTTAAAGATTTCCATATAGTAAAAGGTGTTCTTTTAAAAGCAAATCTCTGCGTTACTAACGATCACATTGATATTAATCATATCTCAAGAATTGGGTAGTTTACATCTGTCATTAATTCCACAACACAAATTAATATCCTGAAAGCAAAGACTGCAATCGGAAGAGATAATAGGAGAGAAAATTGCACAAGTTAAGACTCCCCAAGAGAACTAAAACATTTCTTAAAAATTCAAACATTAAAAATTCCACTACTATTAATATCAATCATACGTAATCGTATACCTTATAATACTTTCGATCACACTGGGGTTTAAAATAAGGGGACTACCGATCTTGCATGTGTAAATTATACCTGTTGTTGTCCACAAATGCTAGCTTGAAAGACTTTTGCGTCTATAGTTTTATAATCTGTCGGTGGCAGTGAGAAATACTACTCAATTTTTGTAGATTTTGAGAATACAAAATACAATTTGATTTTTAATGACTCCTTTAGTTTGCATGATATTGTTCTGACAAGGCTTCCCATGGAACGATAATTAAGCAAACAATAGTTCAACAAGGAAATCTCAAAATTAATAATGATCATATTAATGTTAATCGTACGCTACCAAAAGACTTGATACGCTATAGTAAGGACTACATTCGGAAAAAGTGTTAATAATTGAAATATCATCTCAGATTTCTGTTTCTAAGTGAACCAAAAGGTTTCTTGAAAATAACATATGAATAAATGATAGGTATTAACTTTTCCAAATTTAAGCTTTTTTGAAAGTAGGACGCTCCGTCTCTGAGGTGTCGACAGATTTAGCGATTCAAGAAGATAGTATTAATCGAACGTTTCTCGATCGACAACCGAAAATTTAAAGTATGTAAGACAGCTGACATCGTAGACATGTCGTCAGGACTTGTGTTCATCTTAGCATGCGAAAGCTATGTCCACGATGTACGTAACGCGCGCAAAAGCATGAAGCATGAAGGAATTAAAGTTTCCCAGCGAAGCTTAGATATAATATTATGCGAATGATTTGTTTACCATTTTACAACCGTATATGAAATTCCGACACATCACTAAACAAAACAGAATATGACACGAATAGGAGAAGTGCACCATATAGAGCATAGTAAACCAGTCATTGCTTAATATTATTGTTAATTATTCAACCTATTTAATGTCTCTATTAAAAATAGAAATAAGAATAAAATACCTTTTCATTAAGTAACACATCTTTACACAAGGCGGTAATTTTGGCTATGAAATCCTTGTCCACCCACCGTATATTTTGAAAACTTATACGCCATCTGAATGAGGATGAAAACAGTAATTGCAGTGCGGCAATGGAATACTTGTATTATTCCTATCCTAGGTTAGGTTACGTTAGGCCATTGTAGCAGTCTGGATAGACAGACTCCCTTAGACTCTGTAGACCACTAGAGATGTGGATGTCCGTAGTTTCCTCCTTTGAGCCATCCTGAGCGGCTCAAGAAGCTCCTAAATCGGACAATATCTATATCGTCAAAATCTCCTAGATCCCTAAAGAAATAAGAGCCCTGTGTTGATCCCCGCCTGTTCGCCAGAGCGGGGCAACTGCAGAGAAGTTATTCTATATACTCCTCCTCCTCTTGATCCCTATAGCTCCTGCAGAAGTCACTAGTTGAAAACTTAATTTTCTCTGCATGTCTTCCAATCAGAAAGTATACCGTCATAATGGATACAACTAATAAGACGTCGGGTCTTGATAGCGACAGCAGTGTGTGTGAACGCTTCAGATCTAGGCAAGGCCACATCTGTCTGGATTGATTACAGCCTCGGATAGACGCTTGCCTACCATCTGCTGCTAAATGTGCTCTATCTCGCAGTAAGAGCCTGCAAGTAGCTAAAGGTATGCCCACGGACCCCAATTCGGATGGAGTCTATAAGGTTGTCCTTAGTCTTGCCAGCTCGTCTGTTTTGCAGTTCCCTGTTATGTCCCTGTGGTCCGGCATCCACATAAGATAAATGTTGAAATGCTGAGCCATGTCTTTATGAGATTTTCGGCATTTCAGAGATGACGTTGAGTTCAGGAAGACAGAATCCAAAGATTTAATGGCAGCTTGACTGTCAGAGAATTCTTGCGAATATTCTAAAACAAAAAAAAAACATAAGAGCAGTTAGTAATTATTTCAAAGGCTATGAAGAAGTTCGTGAAATAAGAAAATGGTTTCTCGGTGATACTCAGATTTGACAATTAGAATTCACTTTTTTATCCAAGGAAAAACGCAAATAGTATCGATGACAGATGCTTAGTTATGTGAAATTTTCCATTCTTAATATAGACGATAGATACTTTAAAAGTTTTTTTAAGTTTTTGATCGATACTCAACTCATATCAAATCAAATCACTTTTTGATGATTTTACTTCCGGATGGATATTATATTCCGGATGGGTTAATGTTTCCTTTTACAACCCAAATGATTTCAACTTCCCCTGTAATGCGATGATATTTCCGATATCATCAATACGTTGACTTCTTCGTATTTCACGTACGTATTTTGTGATAATTGTTGCCCAAAGCAAAACAAATGACATCGAAAACGATGTCACTCTAGGTACAAGATAAAATTACTTCATACTTTCATGCCACAAATTGTTGCATAGCATGCGTCATGTCACAATGAATAGATAGAATAGTAAATAGTATTGGCAGCATTTAGACTTCATAAAATGCAGTTAACGCTTTACACGCAATATAACTCGGAATATTTCTTTTATATTATTGTTTCATAGAAAGAATCTGACATCCTTAACGTCATTGCGAATGTATTATCCTTAGATTTAGTCCGCAGGAAAGGGATCCTTGTAATTTTCTCAATTTTACTTGCAGTTGACTGCGTGCAAAATCTTCTGCATTTCAAATGCTTGTCACACATAATTTGCATAAAATGTTGGAACTAAAAATGTCGATACTAACACCCAACTAATACACAATGCTGCTTCCGTTGTTTTTCCTCTTGAGCTACCCGAGAATACCCGGTGTGTCTCTGACTTTTCCGCAGCTGCTGCTTCCTGTTGCTTTAACATTACTTCCACAGTTTCTTGACTTAGACTTCTATTAAGTCATTATACGAGTATTACTCACAGGTTTTGAGAGACTAAGAGAGAGAGAGAGAGAGAGGAGAGAAGGAGGAGCGAGTGAATTTCAGCACGTGGTTCCTAAACCCCAGCAAAAAAATGAACAATTTTCTAAGGCGCCACTTGGACGCGACACTGTATGTTTTTTTTCTCCCTTTGCCTCTGCTTCGCTTTACATTTTAATGAATGGCGATGTAAATTGCGAGCTGTTGGTATGGCTGGTCTACGTTATAGGTCTGCAGCTAAATCTGTTGATGAGCTTTATTGTTTTGTGCGTAACCAGACTCCACGTTCCCTGGTGTGCGTTGGTTTTCTTTCGAAAAACAAAAGACATTTGACGCCATCCTCGTGGAGACGCAAGTACGGAAGGACGTAGCCACCAGACAGTTGGGTTAACAACTCCGACATATTTGAAACATCTCTGACCGTCTTTTATTCCCCTCTCTTATGTCTCTGTTGTTGCCACTTCCTCTTTTTTGCTCGTCTTATTATATATTTATAAAGACCAATCATGATTATCGCTGTGCGCTTGTATTAAGGAATGGCGATTGGTTCTTTTTTGTCCTTTTTCGGTTTCTTTTGTTTAATGCTCCATCCATGGCTTCCACAATTTCTGCCATTAAAATAGTTGCAGAAATAGTTTCTTTGTTCCAAACGATTATCAGAATTGTTTCAATTACAAAACTTGAAGAGAAACAATCTTAGAAATTTACGAGATATTAACTTGATCATTAAGTCGAATGTATGTGAATGGAAGATTTTCCATTATTAAAGGAATGCAAGCAAATTATTGGCCATAAAGTAGAGTAATTCCAGTTTCGTATAGAAAAGTTTCGAGCCACACATTAGTGAAATTTTGCCAAAAGCTAGTAAAAATTACAGCATAGTTTTTTAGATTTCTAGTAGGACCTTAAATGTAATTCATTGGGAAAATGATAAGAGTGAAATGAGCAAATGGCTCAACCAAATTATAAAGCAGAGACAGACGTATAAGTAATTAATTAACTAATTTTCGCAACATAAATGAAGACGTATAAGTAATATAATATTTATATGGCGTATAGTGAATAGCTTTCTTTATTATGAAGCCCACATGCAATTTTGAATAAGGGATCAAATGCAAAGAAAAATTGAATCCACGCTTTCTTTACTTGTTTTACCAAATTATAATGGAGGAACAGATGTGAAAGTAATCTTAATGTTTGTAAGGTAAATTAGGACGTATAAGCTATATTTATATGCAGCGCAGATTGTAACGAAACAAAGCAGCAATTTAGCATTAGAAAAGAATCCAAATTTTGCTGACTCAAATTCACCCATGAATGGGTTATGGAAAATGTTTATAAGTAGATCAAGGCAATCGCCGCTCAGAGAAAGAAATATGGATATGTTGGTGCTGGAACCCACATTCATATGCACGACAGTCGGAGGACATATCTTGAAATTAATCCAAATTAAATTATACCGACCGAAAATGAAAACTGTTGGTTGTTATGGTTATGAAAAATTCTAATTACTAATCTTCATTGACAAAATAAGGAAACTTTAATAATAGACAAATAAATAGTTTTAGTTTAGGTTCGATAAGTGGTGACGTACAAATTATTCCCTTTTTTTAGTTAGAGCTTAGTCGTTAGTGCTTTTATATCCCACAGTGTAAATCTTAATGTTGACAATATCAATTACATAAGAAAAGGAACAAATTGTTAAAGAAAACAAGTCTACATTATGTTTTTTCCTGAACCTCAATCAAACTGAGTTGGGGTTTGGCTTTGTATCGAAAAAAAAGGAGAGCGATACTCTGTCATAGAACTTTTGCTTATACAAGAATTTTCTAACAGCTGTCCAGAAAATTCTTACAAAAACCCCTATCAAACTAACTGCCTCTTTGGCTTTCTGTCAGAAAAAGGAGACCTATAATTTGCCATAGAACTTTTGTTTATACAAGAATGTTCTAATAGCTGTCCAGAAAATTCTTTAAAAAAAATTATAAAAGAAATCAGACGTATGCGTAATATTAATTTTCATTTGGAAACTAGTGACTTATGAGTAATATAATTAGGTACACAGCGTATATAAAAGTGATTTTGTTTACCATAATATTAATAATTTGAATTATTGAGACAAAACAAAGAAACATATATTTCATTTACTCCGGAATTCAGTTCAATTAAGTTGCAGTCTAATTTTCTGTTTGTTAATAAAGACCTGCTGTTTGTTATACAATATTTCGGCAAATGCCTTAAAGGAGAATAGACGTAAACAAATTTCAATCTTTTACTGTAAATACTAAAGTATAGCATTGTGCAAATATCATACGTATATATAAGTAATTTCGTTTACCTCAAATAAAATGTCAATGTTTTAGCTCCCAAGCATAATTAAAAAAAAAAAATGAATAAAGCAAGAAATTAGTAAAGAGTAGATTCTACTTTTCACATCAAATTGGACTATGGATGTTGTTAGAAAATGGAAATTGTTAAATTGTCACAATACTTTGGATATTAAATTTGAACATATGCTTTTGATGGGAAAATTCCGTTTACACTCAGCAATGCTTTGAAAAATCATAAGGCGAACTTCTCCTTATTTCTGTATGCGCACCATGTTATTCATCGATTTGTTAAGAAATGGGGACAAACGTCGAATATCATAAAGTCCAACGAGTTTCAGAAGTGAGTAACGTAATACAAGAGTAATATAGTCACTTAATAGCCTCTTTAACATTTCGACGCTGGCTATTCATTGTTTTTCTTTTTTTTCAATTTTCTCGGTATTGACGATCAGAATAACATGTTGAAACAAATTACTTTACAAATATATATGTTTCTTAAATTTCTTTATTAGCATTAGATTGTTTTATACTTTTTGCGTTTAATACATGTCGTGTACTTTTGTACTTATATGTTATTCGTTTCTAATACTGTACGACTCAAATCTAGTTGCATAGATTGCTATAAATATTTGTATCAAAATTTATGTATAAAAGGCACAGCCTTCTGATATTCAATAGGAGAATTGACTTCGAATATTTGAAGGGCACAAGTCTGGAAATACCTAGACTGGCCTCAAATAAAAAACAACTAAGAAAATGAAACTAAAACTAAATAGTATTTAAATCCATGAATTACCAACTACGGAGTAAGACTATTTCAATGTATATTTTAACATACAAAAGCCACAATCTTTCCGACCAACTTGTGCGCTCTTGACTGCTTCACACAGTTTTCCCCGAGCCTTTATCACTCCACGGACTGTGGATTTAGTGTGTAATAGTGAACCCCTGTTTCATTTCGCCTTATTTATTACGTTCATTCACCTTCAAAAAGAACTGCAAACTAATATTTCTGTTCTTTTTTTACCTACTGTTGGCAAACGCGGGAAATCTCTGCCATATGAAGGAATTTTCACGTAAAATAACAATCACACTGTCTTTTACCATCTTTATGATATCAGCTATAGCTTATAACTTAACTTTTTAATAATGGAGAATAATTTCCAATGATTTCATGGTTTTTCGTGTAATAACCAAGATCGAAACACGTGTGACCTTTTTTTTCAATCTGAAAACTATCGACAAATAATTGTTTTCGACGAAAAATAGTCGTAGTTGCACTTTTTAAGTTATTGCTCAGATTTAACAATGTTTAATCAAGCAGGATATTTTTTTCATTGTATAGGGAAAAGCAAACGTAGTGTCAATTAAAACCCCGTAACTTAAGCACAAATGATTGGAATGACATTGAAATTTTGAGAGATATCTTTGGAAGGTTGCTACTTTTTGAAAAGAAAATATTTTTCCTAAAGCGCCATCTTTGCAAGAATGGAGAATTATAGACTGACGTATTGTTTATTACTGTTTAGAATTTAAGCATCGCTTCAATATCCACCTCTTGCAAATACTCTCTTTAACCAGCATAAACCCTACTAGACTAGGAATCACATCATCTCCTACAGCACTTGTATGAGTACTTTAATGAGCACCACTTAACAGAGTACACGGCTCAACAACATGTAACGTCATGTCGTACTGACTTTGCGATGCCACACAAAAATAACTTTAATCTTGATCAATGCACAGCCTTTCAACTCGAAAAATATTTAGCAATCTCACAATTATGCAGGTGGTGCCTGTAAGAGGATTCTCTGGGGCAGTAATACAAACATGTTCGAACTTCCGAAACAATGACCATTCAAGCGCTTGAACTATGGTTACAATCACATCTAAAATCTAGGCCGCACCAAGAGGACATTGGTCATGGAAAGAGTAATACATCAATTTCCATTTTTGGGAAAGCAAAAGTACATCTATGCTTCAGCTATGGTATTCTTCAATTGTGGTATGACTGCGATGAAAAAATGTTGACTCAATGATGCTGCTGCACCAGAGACAGAACATTGTAAATGTGATATCCTTTGCTAGCACTAACATCATCCAGGCCGATTATGATTTGATGTGGCAGAAGTGCAAGTGACTATGAATTTTGCTAATCACGCCACTGCCTTGGCTTGCCATATTGAAGTTTTGATTACGTGCAGTGCACAAAGTGCTGGGTTTTCGGAAACTGTTTGAAGATTTTATAATGTTCAGAAAGTAGGACAAAGGATTGGTTTTCACACACAAATGATGTTTGATGTTAAATGTTGATCTGACATTATGACTGCAATCATTGACTGCAATCAATCACTGAGGTGCGGGTGAACCCTAAAACGGCAGCTGATATCAGATATTAGAAACCATTAGGAAAAATGGACCAGTTTTTCTTTCGTCATCAAGTAAACAAGAGTCCGACTAAATTTGATTTACATAATTTAAGATGGGGTAAGATATTTTACAGCAAAAGGGAGCTATAAACTACCCACTCTATTTCTTTACACACAAGCTTAAAGGAGACATAACCTTTGAAGGCATAACCGTCGTACAGCCAATAAAAGCAATCACATCTAAATAATTTCTTTAACAATTTTTGGAAGTGCTTCATTGTAATGTGCCTTAAATTGTAAAATATTCTACACTGAACTAAAAATTAATCATCTGTACATCCTTTTCACATGTGGTTAAGCCGAAATTCTTGGTTATTCCACATCCAAACACACACACACACTCACAATTATCTTTCACTCTGCATGCTAAATTGCAATACCAAGATAGTAGTCATAATTCATGCCCAATTGGCAAAATGGATTTTGGACTCTCTGTGGGAATTTCATAACAAAGGAATTTCTTAACACAACCAAACAGCAAGCAATACCAGGACAATTACAATACAACTTTTAGTTCAACTTAGAACTCATGCAAATTACACACGAACATTAACTTTACTGCTAACGTAACGAGAGAATATAATGAATAACTTGCATGTAGCATCATAAGAGTTCATGTTAAATCCTTGTAGCTGATGTGAATGTGTTGGCTACAATTCCCTTATAAACCTTGATCGAAGTCATTGTTAGTTCAATGCGTCTACTGATATATCATTAAGTTGATGGCATGCATTGGATCATTCAATAAAAGGGGTCGATTTGTAATCAGAGATGTTTATTTAATATGCCATTGCTTGTAAAGACTTGATTTTACAGAGTATTCTACGAAAGGACCTTGTAACAGCAACTCAGAAAACAATTATTTTCTCTTATTTTAAACATATATTCATAGAAGGGGTTGCAATTCAATACCAGGATAAGGAACAGTGGGCCTTATTTTGACAAGAAATAATTTACTCTGGAAATAAACATTAAAAAACGGTATATATCATATTGAATAAATATTCACAAATTTTGCTCCTTAAATAATTGTCGAACAAATATATTTCATGACTTTCTCACTCTTTCTAGCCGACTGTCTGGTTGACACGATAACTCTCGTACATCTTTAGCAAATTTCTTAAAACTTGGTGTAACCTAACATTGTGCCAGATCGTATGCAGGGATTTTAAATGGGCCATATTCTTTCAATTCTGCTAATACGTTCCACCCATATTCACCCCTATTCTGAATTGCAACTTTTCCCAGTATCTTCTAACTCTTGAATTGCCCATTGTTTAGCGCTTGTTCGGAATTTATACATACTGTATCATCTGGCTGGGGAAAGTTTAAAGCTGGGCCTCTGATTGTAATTCCCTTGGGAGTAACCAGATCCCTCTGCAGAATTTCCCAAGCAGCTCACGACTTCCGACCTTCGGGCAAGTATTCCCTGGTAATGCCAGCAGACATCCGTTTGATGATAGATAAAGTGAAAAGGCGACTAGTTGAGAAACCTAAATGGCATGCTAACACCGATGCGTCTTAGGCCAGTAGATAACTTCTGGTGCTGAAACTCAACTAACCAGCTTAGTTGTCGCTGGCAGCCCTACACTAGGATCGGATAGAGTGGCCTGATAAGACGTTCATCTTAAAAAAATGTTATCATGAAAATACCGAAGAAAATAATGAAACGAACCCCCCTTAATGTTGACGACCCCCGCAAGCGTTATAAAAACCATGACTTAAGGATATTCACCTGGAATGTCCGCACTCTACAGAGAAGGTGCCTCTATCCGATTAGTGGATGTCCTCGATAAATATAAAGAAGGCATTACCGCCAAACTGTGACATTTACTAGAGCGGCCCGTAGAAAGACATGAATTCGTATGTGGATTTGTAGTGGGAAAGAGGCAGAGACACCTTGTCCCGACCGTACAGTCACTATCCGCACAAAAGCGAAATATTTTTTTATCTCATTGACGACGGAACAGAAAGGCGAGGAGACCAAGGACACGTTTTATGAGTGCCTAGAAGAAGCATATGACCGCAGCCCTGGCTACGACATTACAGTTATTCTGGGAGATTTTAATGCCAAACTAGGAGGGAAGATGTTCTTGGTCCAACCTCCGGAAATGGTAAGTGGAACCAGATTCCCGCATAAAGACATCCACATGACAACGTGGTTATCTCGTGATCATAACACGAGGAATCAAATTGATCATGTGACAATAGACGGAAGGCATGCTTCTAGTGTCATGGACGTGCGTGTGATTCATGATGCTAATATTGACTCGAATCACCACCTGGTTGCAGCTAAGGTACGCACGAGATTGAGCAGAACGGAAAATGTTCGTAACTAGGCACAAAGGAAGCTCGACGTCGCTAGGCTGTATACCCCTGAGATAGCCACAGCCTACTCCACCAAACTATCACAACTACTACAACTAGACGCCTCTGATCCTGATGTTCCTGACGCACAAAATCAACATATAGCGCATTCTATGACAACTGCTTCAAAAACCATAACTGGGTTTGTGAAACCGCACTCAGACAGGCCCTGGTACCACGAAGAAAGTCGCATGGTGTCTGAGGAAAAATATGGTGCATACAGGGCAATGTTGCGGCCAACTGTAACGCGTGCAGTTAGGGAACGATACAAGGAGAAGAGAAGAGATGCAGAAGAAGCGGTTGTGGAAAGAGAGTGAGATTGAGGAAATAGAAAGGTACTGGGATAGAGGGGAAGCCCGAAAATTCTACCAAAAGATAAGAAGTACAGGGTGTGAAACAGGGCTCTCCTCCTGTGAAGATAGCGAGGGAAATCTGGTCACAGATACGCAGAATGTGCTGCAACTATGGGAGCACATTTTTATAAGCTCTTAGTTGCGGATGGCAGCACGAGTGAGGAAATCGCCCCAAAGAACAACAAAGCTGCAGGCGCTGATGGCCTGACAGCAGAGCTGTTTAAAAACGGTGGCGATGAGCTGATAAACAGCCTGCATCAGCTCCTAAATACGGTTTGGCTCGAGGAAAACATACCCGATGATTGAAATCAGAGTGTACTGTGTCCTGTGTTTAAAAAAGGCGATCCAAGTGTTTCAAAAAACTATCGCGGTATCAGTCGTTTACCCATTGCCTATAAGATCCTATCGAGTGTGATATGTAAAAGACTAAAGCCGTTTCTAACTGACCTGATTGGACCTTATCAGTGTGGCTTTATACCTGGTAAATCAACAACTGACCAGATGTTCACACTACGACAAATTCTGGAGAACACCCAAGAAAAACAGATCAACACGTACCATCTTTTCGTTGATTATAAAGCTGCCTTCGATAGCCCGATACGGCAAAAACTGTATGAGGCCATGTCCGAGTTTGGAATTCCTGCGAAGCTTATACGTCTTTGTAGGATGACGTTGACTGACACGAAGTCCTCGGTAAAGACAGGCAAAGATCTAAGCGAGCCTTTTTACACCGGACGAGGATTTAGGCAGGGCGACAGTCTACAGTGCGACTTCTTCAACATACTGTTGGTACCATCTTTAATAAAAGCCATGTGTTACTCGCATATGCAGATGACATAGACATTATTGGGCGAAAACTGCGAGATGTTACTGCAGCTTTCTTAAGCATCGAGAAGGAAGCAGCGAAAATAGGTCTGGTGGTAAACGAGGACAAAACAAAGTTATTGATTTCAACGAACAAAGAGTCTACTCGTTTGGGACGCTGTGTGAACGTTAATAACTATAATTTTGAAGTGGTGGAAGAATTCATCTACCTCGGTTCCTCTGTAAACAAACCGAATGATGTCATAGAGATAAAGAGGAGAATATTGCTTGATAACAGATGTTGCTATGGGCTAAGCAAGCAATTCCATGATAAAGCCCTCTCTCGACAAACAAAAATCTGACTGTACCAGACGTTAGTTCTACCCGTTATGACGCAAGCGGATGAATCAGTACTGGCATTTTTCGAGAGGAACATATTTCGGAAAATATATAGACCCATCATCATTGACGGAGAATATCGGCGTCGTATGAATAATGATCTGTATGAGCTATACGCCGATGTCGACGTGGTCAAACGCATTAATATACGCGATTACATTGGCTGGGTCATGTTGTTCGTATGGACCCAAATGCTGCGGCACGAAAAGTTTTCGACAACGAACTCGATGGACGGCGCAGAAGAGGGAAGGATCAGGTTTTTAAACTACTATCGAAGCTTGGTGTGACGAATTGGAGGAGAAGTGCGGAAGATCGAAGCGCTTGGAATTATTTTCAATGGGCGGCGTATAATAGATATGGTTGTCTATTCTAGTCGCCACATAAGAAGAAGAAGAAGTATTGTCTGACTCGAAGGACCAAATTTCTAGCGTGACCTTAATAATAAGATCGTACGTTTTGACTCATTTACCAGAACTGATTTAGTTTAACACATAACACTTAGAGCATTTCTTGATAAGAATTACACACTTTGAAGCTAGCATAAAAGGACTTTGGATGCAAGTGTATGTAAATCAGTTCACCTGACTGATTCGTATTTATTGTAAGCAAAAAGTGATCGATTAGTAAATTAAATATTTCCTTTCCCACACCACAAAAGAAATCTAATTATGTTTTTAGGTATACCTGTAAAGTTTCACTTCATCGCGTACTTATATGATTTTAAGGTTGGATGTACCCATAATGACCGGAAAACTTTAGTGTTCAAAAAGTGAACCAATAATATATGAGCCCTTAGATATTAATTAGTATTAATCATACGTGAACATCAAAATCACCGTCGTTAAAACTACGGAACTAATCTCGACACGTTGTTTCACTTAAAGCAGCGTCTCTCGATGAGCTTCGGCCATCGATTTCTTCGATTTAAAGAAGAAATCCACATGCGGGAAGCATTGACGAGTATTTCACACAAAATCATACATATTCACACAACCAAAAGAATATGACGTCAAAAGAAAATCACTACTGTGTCGAGGCGGTATGTTTATCATATGCCAAAGCTTGGCTCATGACGTTTAGGTTATGGCAGAATCGACTAGCACTTACAGCTGATGTCATCTATTGGCAAACAGTATGAACTTAGTTGCGCACTTTATACTAAAACTCATTCGCCCCTAATACTTTACAATTTCTGAAATAGTTAATAATAAAAAGTAAATTACTTTTGTAAAAAAAATCCGACTTTGGAAAGAGAATAATGTAAGAGTGTGGAAAAGAAATGAATCTCCTTTTGGGTGATTACAGAATTAAATGTAACTCCTTAAAAATATATTAAATTTGGGAAATGCCTGCCTGACTTCATAGCTAATTTGGTGTGCATTCTTCTGTACACTATCAAGAAAATTATCATTGCTGAGTTGACTGTTACTCCGACCAAATACTTAAAAACATTTTCAAATTTTGAATATATCAATTTGACTTCACAAGTAATTTGATGTATTTTCTTGATATTTTCTATGAAGAAAACTTTTGAGGAAATGTTTCCGAACTAAAATCTCTACAAAATAACAATTCTTGGTGGTTTTTTCCGAAAAAATGTCATTTATCATCGTTGATTTCATCGTCGCTCGGTTTCCCAACAAAAAAAACTATTCATTTGTAAATTATGATATGTATTAAAGTCAGAAATGCTCAGTTAACATTTCAATTTCATCGTAGATAGACTTGCATACATAAAAACCTGTGCTGAGAAGTAAATTTCGAATTAACACAGAGTTGATTATTTTGTAATATTGAGTGTTTTACAAGAAATCGCTCTTATGAAGATTTGCTATAAGTTTTGAAATATTTGGAAATTTGAAATATCACTTAGACGACAAAATGCGTTTCAATGATGTCAACTACAACAATGGAAAACATGTGCCAGCTTTCATTAATATTGAAATGTACTATGTAATTTTTCAAAAATCGCTGTTTTCAAAAATCGCCATAACTTGCGTATATTTATAAATTTAAATTGGACATAAATATGCGTCTAAATGAGGGTAGCAATACTCGCTAAAAAAAACCTCCACCTTTTCGTAACTTTACTTAAGTCACTTTTTCTTGAAAACAGAGAAATTATTGAAATCAAAATTCGCGTACATTAAGAAAGAAAATTTGAGATAAACACTTTTTTTGTTTTCGGTGATGAGACTTATTTCTGCTTGAATAGGGCTATTAATGAGGAAAATTATTGCATTTAGTTGTGAAGTTGGACATTACACATAGACCAGTTACAATACAGGTTAGGTTAGGTCAACATTTACATGAAATAATTTTTAAACAGTAAACGGCAATCGGCTTAACTGACAATTTCTTGCAATTTTATAAAACTTTTGCATATTTTTACCCAAAATCATCAAACAACCAATACACATCCTTCTTGTTCCGATTTTCTGTCATGTCCATTTGGCAATGTCTAAGAAGCCATAATTTTTCTTCAAACTTGCAAGAGATCCCATTTGCCCCACTGTTAAATTATATCAAATTGCATCCTTACAATTTACTATAATGGTTTCAAGTAGGTATGCAACTATTTGCTACTCAACAAAGTCTGGAAAATTGACTGCAATTGATAGCCCTTTGTCGATTTAATGAAATTATGCAGCCGCAGAGAGACAAATGACAGCTGACGCAGCGGAGAATGCTATTAAATGACGTGCGGAAAAAACTGGCCCATTGCATGTAGAGCTATTCAAAGGTTATTCAATGAAATCAATAACCGCCTGTATAAAAGAAATTCAATTGTAAAAACACACGGCAATGGGAGAATTTTGTTCTATACTAATGACTATTTAATTAACTAGAAAAATAGAAAGATTAAGGAGGTGGAAGAAGTAATGGAAAATAAAAAAAAAATTAAAAAGTGGAAATTACTATACGCACAGAAATATACTCGCCACTAAGTTATAAATTGTATCGAGGGATCGATTGGCAATCCCAACGTATACATAAAAAATATTACATATTTAATACTTATACCTGGCGGCGGTCTGGCAAGGCTGTCAGTTGTTAAATATCTGTCATCTGAAGTGTTATTTATTTAGTGAAAAGTTTGCCATTCACGAATATGAATCGTTAAACTACCAGGGAACGCGTAAAATTAACTAAAACTTACTACAAAATTGGTGAAAGGTGGGCCCTTTTCAGGAATTACGGGGTGATTACAGTCGTCATAGTCGACCTACCTTAATTCAGGGCGCTATGGTCGTATGACAACAGACTTTTTTTGGCCTGCAAATAAGTACCATGAAGCAGGTGATATGTGGCTTCAACAGGATAGTGCCACGAGCCACACAACATGACCAATTTTGCGAAGTTTCTAGAAAGTGTAATTTCTCGTTTTGGAAACGTCAATTGCCTACCAAGATCATGCGATTTGACGCTGTGAGACTTTTTCTTTTTAAAGAGCTACGACACGGTCATTGTTTACGTCAATAATCCCAAACGTTGGAGAATTCGAAAACTAACATTCCTCAAGTTAACGCCAAGATACTGCTCGAAATGTACAAACAACTGGTCGAAAACTGCCTTAAAAGGATTAACTGCAGCAACCAATCCAGAAGCGATCATTTGAATGACTTTGCATTTTGAAAAAAAAAATGGCAAGGTCCAAGCATTACAATGAAATAAAAATTTCATCGAAATCATAGCTTTATTTGTGTTTTGTTGAACTTTAACTTTGAAACCGAAAAATGGATAACCCTGCACAATAAATATGAGTCGTAAGTAATGTCTTAAGAAAACTAGCTAATGTGATCAGAATGGCATCCTGTTAAAAATATGGGTAAATATTATGGCTAAAATTTATTTAAATTCCTTTGCTCTTTGTTTTGAAAGAAGATTTTGTTCCGTGATGAAACTGATTTTTCGTTGAAGGGATATGCCAACAAATAGAACTGCCACATTCTTCGTGAACATAATCCTTAAGCCATAGTAGAGATTACGTCTAGATAAAGTTATAAAGTATGATTTGTGGACTGATAGAATCATTGCTTCTTACTTCTTTTAAAAACGATATCGTCCAGGACGTTACAGGTAATTCTGGTAATTGATACATTTCTGTTAATCCTAAGACATGGAGGCCAAGTGCCACACATTTGATGGCTACTATTACAACACCCTTACATGTGTAGAAAGAAATGGGCTTAGAGAAGACCGCATACAAAAGAGAATATCGCATTGCGTCTGGGGTATGCATGGCAACACTACGGCCGGCTGCAATGACTATTGTGAGGGAAAGGTATAAGTAGAAGAAAATAAAGACAGATTGGTTGTGGGAAGGTCGGCAGTGAGGGGATATAGAAAGTTGAGGGGGATGGAAAAAATACTTTTACAATTGGCCAGTTTCTGACAGTGATGTATGTGAGTAAAAAACACTGCAATTGGCTGAAGTCCATGAGGGTTTAACGTGAGTCTCGCCGTGAAGGCCTTACCCACGGCGTGCGACACACTGGGCATATTACAATGCAATTTGCAACGCCCCCCTGGGATAGCCAAGTAAACCTTGGGCTATCTAGGAAAAGGGGCTGACAATTTTGGTACTACCGCATATTGTCAACTCATTTTTCGCAGCCAGGAGATACCAAATTGATTATGTTAGTATGGGACATAATCTCCATTGGCGGAGGTGAGGCCTATCTTACCACCTCTGCTACTATAAGTGTCTGTAGCACCCGGTTGCAATGCAACTCCACATTCGAGCA
>JAHXMU010000009.1:3801995-3901517 GCA_019455685.1 Philornis downsi
CAAAGAAACATTAGCTCAAATTATTTGTTTGAAATAAATAATTTGTAATAGTTTTCACAAAACTTTAGTTTAGTTTTATATAACAATGCCAGACTTTCTCTCTATCCCTCTTCACAGCTTTGTTATCCGTTTCGTGGCCAGCAAGAATAAAACTTTGTCTTAAAACAATTTTCATGTGGTTCTGTGGTGAAACCTTGAAGTCATATACCAAAGTTTAACATGAGTTTTAAGTGAATGAAAATATTTTGGTTGTAGTTAGGTTTTTCTTTAGATAAAAAAAAACAAAAACCAAAAAAAATGAGAAAACAAATCTTTAGGATCTGTGGGTTTCCAAAATAGCAAGAAAATTATGTTAGAAAAATACTTTAGGAAAACATGTGGTCCCAACAAAACAAACAAAATACTAAAATGCCGAATATGATACACCATTACGTACTATTGTATTACATAAAGTTTAACCGAGAGCAATTTTGTTGACATACAACAAATCAAGGGATGAAAGGACAAAGACTGAAGTCTAGAGCAAAGAGAGGTCAATTTTGTGAAATGAGCCTAAATTAGTATAATTGATAAAAGGAAGCTCCAAATGAACTGTTGGGAACGTGTAGTCCTCTCAGAGTGTTTCATCACCATGGACAAAAATGACTCCATTATCTTATTAAGTTCTGAAACCAATGATATGAAACCACAATTTTTGAGGCCACCGGAGACTTTTTGTTATAAAGTCGTAATACAATTGCTGAAAATGAATTTGACAAAAAGATTGTTTGGTGAAGAGTCAAAAATTTATCAAAGTTTAGTGGAGCACGAAAACATCCAGTGGAAATGTGAAATTGTATTAAGCTTTCCAATAGTTTATGACATCATTTTAAATATGAGAAAAACTGATTCGAATTGTTAACCATAAAAAATAAATTTTGTTTTTGTTCGTCTAAAATTAAGTATTATACAGAAAGAGGTGAAAAAATAGGGTTACTCAGTTTTCGTTAAATAAAACACACATTAAGCGATAATCGACGAAACTTTTACTTCATTGTAGTTTATATAGTTTTACTTCATTTATAGTTTAAGCGAGCGTCAAAAGTGAACACTAGCATGAAGAGAATGGCAGTTTTTCTTCGATAAAGGTAGAAATATAGACCAGACAACTGAAAATGTAAATAGTACCATTGGTTCTGATACTGCGCAATTTTAGGTTCATCGATTTTGGTGCGGTAATTATGAAGTCAAAACAAACAGAAATCCGACTATACCAGATGTTGGTTTTACCTGTCTTGTTATATGGCACAGAATCCTGGGTTATGATGCAAGCTAATGAATCAGTACTGACAGTTTTCGAGAGCAAAATACTCCGAGAAATATATGAACCCGTCATCATTAACGAAGAATACAATGAGCTGTATGCGCTAAATACCGATATCGAGGAGGTCAAAGGCATTGATATACAGCGATTGCGTTGCCTGGGTCATGTTGAATGGATGGACCTAAATGTTCCTGCATGGAAAGTTTTCGTTAACGAACTCAATGGGCAGTGCAAAAGAGGGCGACCAAAACTCTTTTGAAAGGACCTGGCTTTTGAAACACTATCGAAACTTGGTGTGACGAATTGGAGGAGGAGTGCAGAAAATCGAAGCGTTTGGAATTATTTTCAACGGGCGCCGTATAATAGATAAGGATGTCTATTCCAGTCGCCACCTAAGAAGAAGAATTATGAAGTCAAAAGTGCATTACAATCTGGATGCCAATTATTGAAAACCACTGTGGAACAATGGAAATTGTGATGTCTGACTGTCATGTAAGCTGAGTTTCGATTACCCAGGAGCTACATATTGAAAAAAACACTATTTGAAATCACTTGAATAAAGCTGGATACAAATCGAATCTCGATATGCGGCACTAGAGGTAATGCAAACAAAACCTCATGCATGCAATCTCCAACTGCAAATAGGTGATAAATCACAAAAAAATCAACATATTTCTAAAGCGGACAGTAATGGGTGATAAAAAATGGGATGGAATCACGGTGAGCCAGCGCAAGCGGTGACCTAGGTGGGATTTAGGGTCGGTAATGTTTTGATGTGTCTTTGGTGGAATTGGCAGGGAATCATCTACATATAATGAGCGGCCAACCTCTTAATTCGTACCTATACTATCAACAATTGGAACGTTTGAAGAAAGCAATCGCCTAGAAGCGGCCAGCTTTTACCAATATGAATGGAATTGTGTTCCATTAGGACAACACCGAGCCACACAGATCCACGCACAGCTTCATTAGAAACTTGGTTGGGTGGCTCTTATGTATTTACCTTATAGTCCAGATTAACGTCAGTTCCAGTCTATGGTAAATAACTTTGCCTCAAGAGAAACTCGTAAAAATCGACTATCTCAGCTTTTTTCTAATAGGGACGATGATTTCTATGAGAGAGGTATAATGGAATTGCCATTAAAATGGCATGATGTCTTCGAGCAAAACTATGTATACGAGTATTTTTATGTATACGAGTATCATTCTAACTATATTAAATAAAGCCTTCGATGTCATGCAAAAACAATTATTACATCTTATATGCTGGTGTAAAAGAAATGTAAACAAATTTTAAAATGATGGCTTTACATTAATTCCGCAACACTTTTATAAGTATTTCCTTTACAACTCTAGTTGATATCGGTACCAGGACATAGGATGAGAGTGTGTGTAGGTCAGTTGACCTCAACGAAATATCTGTGCTCTTGGCGGACGTCTTTATATAGGTATATAAATAAGCAATTTATAAAGGAAACTTGAACAAATTTATAAAATAATGGTTTCCTTTTGTACAGAGGTGGTGATAGACTGATAGAGATGATTGATATGAAGGCAGGGGGAGTATCGGAAAACCCCCTAATCAATTTGATACCTCTCTCGTTATACTTGTGGAATTAAAATATTGGACTGTATTGTAAATTATCCAAAAGTGATGATCTTTAAGAGAACCAATTTCACAGTTAGTTTTTACCAGAAAACTGAAAATTGGAATTTGTAATTTGGATTATATAATTTCACAATCATGTGAAATTTCAATCAAATTGATCGTGCAGAAATTGCAAGTGGCGATAAATAAAAGATGAGAATTAAAATTAGTGCCAATTCAAAGGAGGTTTATTCAGGCAACGAGTTGTGCTTACCAGTTGGGATCTGATTTGTAAGTCATTAATTTGTCTTATTACAAAACTTTCGACGACAGTTAATTTACATGTTACAATTCAATTTAATATGTTACAATTTAGAATTCAGTTACATTTAGTACACATATTTTCACTCAATGGAGTTATGTAACACTTCAGGGGAAAAAATTTGAGTTCATTCACAATAACATTCTTACAAAAGTACATTTTAATGTACATAAAAAAGGTTAATTTTAATATAAATTCAATGGTAAATCCAAATATGTATATAATCTTAGAATTATGGCTAAAATATTGAAGTTTAGACAGCTTTTAATTTTTGACTTCAACCTTCATAAAACACTTTATATTTGATTAATGTTTTTTCTAACATTTTTTTTTCATTGTGTAAAACTGACTATTAACATTTTGTATTTCGAAATAGAATTTTCATGATTTTTTTTTTGTAAAAAGCAAACTCGCATTGTAATAATAACAAGCTCGATTTAGAGATGTTGTATATATATGTATATATATATAGGTATATATGAATTGTTATTTGCAACTATTGTTTATTATAGTAAAATATAATTTTTGCAGTTAAATAAACATAAAAAAAATTATAGACTTATCTTTATTGCACTTATAATATTGTAATATTGCAAGAGATAGGGAAAACTTACCGCTTAATGTAAGGCTAACATCAACTCTTGCTGGCCTCTAATATATTTTCACATTTTTTCTTTCCTTTCTCAACAAACCCAACATGTAAAATTAAATAACTCCCTTTTAGCTAAAACCTTATTTGCTTTCGCATCCTTTCCCGCATTCTCGTTTTTACAAATTTGACTTCATTGCAAAATAGCCCAAAAATTCAAATACTGTGTGGACGTTTGGACCATTTTTTTAAATTTATAATTTCCTTCCAATAATAAGGCCTACAGTTTATATAATTGAATTTCTTAGTTAAACTCTTATTTTCCTTTCCTTCCCAAAAATATCTGACACTCCTACAATTTCTTCTATACCAGCTTTTCTCAATATTTTGAAATATCGAAAATTTTTGCAATTATCCTTTAAAAAATATAACATAGTTTATATGGCCAAAACTTTAGAACGACATAAATGCAAACCCATAAATAATTTCATTGCTAAATTTGTTCTGTTGTTCTTTTTTTTTGTAAATGAAAATATTGCACAGGACGTAAAGGAAGATTCGTGCCCTATTTGCTAACTAACTAAAATTGTAATCTACTTCCTTTTTTTTGGTAGATTTTTCTGCCGGTTGCAATTGAAAGGTTTCACGTGCAAAACATATATTTAACAATTTTACGTGAGTTCTGGCATGGCCACGAATTCTTTTCTCCATAAGGATTAGTAGCTAACAGCCAGGATAACCTACAAAATATGGTGAAATGAGAAAATTTTTCATTTTCCCCAAATGACAAAGAAACCAGTTATAGTAGAAAGAGAAATGAAAGTTGTACATAGAAACTGAGACTGCAAAAGGGTAAACAATTTAAAATGATAAAATTTAATCCTTCGACAGCTTAGTGCTGGCAGCAAAAAGGAGACTGTCATAGAAAATTTTTATAAGAGCCAATATTGATACTTTTATATGTAGAAAATTCCAACATAGGCATATTTTCTACAAAAAAAAAGTATATATTTAAACAATATTCTATAGAAAATTATCTACATAGACACATTTGCTGTGGAAAAATTTAGCCATAAATACTTTATTTCACAATAAAGATAATTTTCTATAAAAATTGAGTACTCCGCAGACACATTATCTATAGAAATATATCTCCAAATACACTTTCCCGCCGGAATAGTGACTCCAAAGATACATTTTCTAAAGAGATACCCATACACACATTTCCTATAGAAAAGTGTATTCATAGGCATTTTATATAGAAAAAAAATGGAATTCATTGACAAATTATCTATATACGCATTTTCATTTCTATAGAATAGTGTCTTTATGATTCCATAAACAATAAATCTATAGGAAAACATCTTGATAAACAAATTTTCTGTGGAAAATTGCGTCTGCAGACAATTTTTATATAATTAAAAATACTTCTTCTGAGTGTCTTCAAAGACACTTTCTTTTCCGAAAAGACACATGTATACCATTCTTGCTAGAAAACTAAAACCAAAATCACTTTTAGTAAAGTAAAGTGTCTCCACAGATAGCCTCCCTTTTGGGTTGCTAAACTATGCTGCCAGCACTAAGCTGTCGAAGGATTAAATTTTATCATTTCAAATTGTTTACCCTTTTGCAATCTCAATTCTTATGTACAACTTTCAATTTTCTGTAGAAAATTGCGTCCACAGGTAATTTTTATATAGAAAAGCGTCTCCTTGGACTACTATTCTATGAAAAATTGTCACCTTTGACAATTTTCCTATAGAAGAGTATACCCATAGACACATCTCATTAGGTAAAGTACCCCGTAGCGCCATTTTTCACAAAAAAAAGTGCCTCTGCAGATATACTTTCCATAGAAAAGTTTCTCTGTAGATGAATTGTCATAAAAGAAATGTCTCTGTAGACACAGTTGCTGTGGAGAAATGAGTTCACATGTTCTTTATGTACAGAAAAGTGTCTCTATAGATAACTATTTGATTCAAAAAATGTTTCCTTAGACAATTTTTCTTGAAAAAATTGTATTCTTAGACAATATTTCTGAAAAGAAATGTCTCCATAGGCAATTTTTCCACAGCAAAATTTAATCATAGACAATATTTCTTTAGAGAAATGTCTCCACATACAATTTTTCTTGAGAAAATTGTATTCATAGACAATATTTCTTAAGAGAAATGTCTCCATAGACAATTTTTCTTGAGAAAATTGTATTCATAGACAATATTTCTGAAGAGAAATGTCTCCATAGACAATTTTCGTTGAGAAAAATTTATTCATAGACAATATTTCTGAAGTGAAATGTCTTCATAGACAATTTTTCTTGAGAAAATTGTGTTGATAGACTATATTTCTATAGAGAAATGTCTCCATAGACAATTTTTCTTCAGAAAATTGCATTCATAGACAATATTTCTGTAGATAATGTCTCCATAGACAATTTTTCTTGAGAAAAATTTATTCATAGGCAATATATCGTTAGAAGAATGTCTCCATAAAAATTGTACTATATAAAATTTTTTCCATAGAAAATCTCCGTGGATACGTTTTTCAAAGAAAAATATCTCCATATAATGTGTTCACAATCCCCACAGACATATTTCCATATCAATTTCATCTACACTTTTCCTCTAAGACAATGTTTTTATAGACTCCTTCTCTATAGGTAAGCATTTTCACAGATAGTCTGTACACAGGTGTCTCCATGGAACATTTTCGATATGAAATTTTCTCCATACACACATTTCTTCTAGAAAATTGTATTCATGGATACATTTTCTATAGAAAATCACATCAATTGATACATGTTTTCATTGATATGTGTATCTACGGATACCTTACCATAAAGAACAAATAATTTTGTATCGAAAAGTTTCTCATGAGCACATTTCGTATGAGAATGAGCACATTTCTTATAGAAAAGTATTTTATGGATGTATTTTCTACAGAGAAATGTGTTTCCGTGTGTGCACTATCTACAGAAACGTTTTTTCATTAACACTTTTTCTCTGCAAAAAAATTTACTACAGTCTTCTCTTCTATAGAAAGCTGTCTTCATAGTCAGTTTGTCTATAGAATGTTGTCTTTGTTGTCTTTTCGTGTAGAAATGTGTCTTTATAATCGTTTTTAGTCACTTTTTCTACAGGTATTTACTTATGGAAATTAGCCTACATGGACAATTTTTTAATGTTAATTTTCTATACATATTTCTCCCCATAGGAGCGCTTCGTACAGCACTAATATTTTTTGTTTTAAATATTAAAGGAAACTGCCTCTTCCTCCTCTCAGATTGATATTATTTTGTGTAGAAACTGAGCCGAGATAAATAGAATGATCTAGCACGCAAACTTGCACTTTGCACCGTCGTCGCAGCATCCCAAAAGGACTAATTAAATTGACTTTTTTTTTTGGTTCACTGTTGTCGACATGTCGACAGCAGATGGATGAGATGGTGATAGCTTATTTAATAATAGTTTCTAATTGACTTATTCAATTTGCGTATAGTTTTTGCGAACGTAGTTTTCGAATACGCTATATGTTTCTACTGCATGTCGGTAACGTCTGTATTGTGGTCGTAGTGATCGTAATATCGCAAATTTTGTTCATCTCACTCCCTTTTCATAATGCTACACTTTTTATAGTGGGTGGACTGTGCCACACTTCCATTCAACTCCCTTCCCTTCGCCTTAATACCATTCAAATAGAAATCACATTTATTTTCGAACCAATTTCCAATTTATTTTGCATACAAAACTGCACTTCATTGACTTTTCACAACACGAAGGACTAACAAACAACTACAAAATGTTCAACAACAACAGCTACAACTACCAGTTACTTTATAACAACAGCAACAATATGATTGAAAACAACGTTTACTGAAACAATAACAACAACCGTATAAATATTCTTAACCGAGCTCAACACTTCCGTTTCCTTTTACTCGTCTGACTCTACGAGTCTCCCCACTGCAACGGTTTGGTTGTCGCCTTTGTTGTCGTCGTGTGCTGATTTCTCTGTTCAATCTCCTCTCTTCCTCTCTCTATCGCTTTGTTCCTCTAGGGAGTCCTTTCAGCTCAAGCGGGTTTTCCACAGGCAATCCCTCGTTTCTATTGTTGCTGTTGTTGCTGCTGCTGCTGCTACTGCTGTTATTTTCGTTGCTAATATATGTGTAAACAATTGGTGGTATTTTGTAAACAAAATGTATTTCTTATTTTTCTTTATGTCCGTAATTTTTTCTCTGCTGTTTGTGCACGTTTTTTGCATTTTATTCTCATATCCTTCGTATTGTTGGTCTTTGGTCGATGGCAAAACTTCCTTTGGAAAGTGCAAAAGAATTGTATGTTTTGCTATAAAACGAGAGATCTTTTTCATAGTGTTTGTGGAGCAGCCCTTCTTGTTCTTATTAATATTTCACTATTGAGGTTATTGGATGAATAAATGAATAATTGGAAATGTTGTGCATCTTAAATGGACAGAGACCACCTTAAAAATACATTTCATTGCAATATAGAGGAGTTGAAAACTTCACTCCGAGAAGGTATTGAAAGAGTATCTTTGTAAATACGATTTTTTGTTCTGCTGCCGTAAACGGTAACTTTGGCAGTGATATTAAGATATGCCAAAGACACTCTGCACTTTAGCTAAATAATTAAGTTAATATTCAAGTCAAATTTTATCAACTATCTATCCTCTGTTTGTCCTAAGAATTCCAGAACGACTAAATACCCACATGTGAAATTGACGCCATTCTTAGTTATCATCATCCGTCCTATTATGCGGTGCATTGCACATTTTGGTGACATTCAATAACATAATCAAAATCCTGAAATTCCAAACATCTTTGTATCTGCAGATTTTCAATGGGCAGACAAAATATTGATTGTCTAAACTTCAATACTTTAGCCATAATTTTAAGATGATACGTATTTCAATTTACCATTACCATCCTTTAATTTGTATTAAAATTAACCCTTTTCTTTTTTAGCACATTAAAATGTACTTTTATAACCGATGTCATTGTGAATGAATTCCAACTTTTGCCCACGAAGTGGTTACTTAACTCCATTGAGTGAGAATTTGTGTAGTAAATTTAACTGAAGTCTGAATTGTAATACAGAAAATTAAATGTTGTCGGAAGTACTGTAATGGGGAAAAATCACTGGCAATTCAGATCTCAACCGATAAGTACAACTCGTTGCCTTAATAAACGTCCTTTGAATTGGCACTAATTCTCATTTTTTGTTTATCACCACTTGGAATTTCTTCACGATCAATTTGATTTCACATAATTTCACACAACTACATAATAGTTATGCAACTTTGAAATTATATGATTCGAATTACAAGTTTCAATTTTCAGTTCTCTGGAAGAAACCAACTGAGAAATTGGTCTTCCTAACGATCATCGCTATGGGATAAATCGCTCTACAATCCCACATTTTCAATCCACAACTATAACGAGAGAGGTATCAAATTAATTAGAAGATTCATATTAATCATCATATTAATCATCTCTATCAATTCAACACCAGTTCTGTGCAATGATATTGTAGACAGTAGTAAATGTTCAAACGGCCCGAAGATTCAACGCTGATTGCGGCCAACAATATCGTTTACGATGCTTCGATGCGCGCGGAAATAAAATTTACTCTACCTACTTAATGCGCACACTTACATTGTGTTTCAGTGAAAAATCGTATTATTTAAGGAGGTTCTTTTCAAATTGGTAAAGAAGATGTAAGATTTTCGAAAAAAGCGTACTTTTTAAGAAGCGGATTTACTTTTTTTGGGCAAATTGGTTTGTTCTCCTGCACCATTTGCCCCGCGTGTAACAGCTACAGACCTTAAGGTCTTATGCAATGTACCGGCTCATAATCATATCAGCTGGCTTCTTCTCAAACATGATGTATGGATTTTAACAATTTTTCTAGTGAAATTTTGTTTTACTTTTAGAAATATTCATTAACTACGACCTCACATAAAATGGCCTCTTGAAAAGTGTATTAAGTGGTGACAAGGGTCCTTCCAATATCTATCAACTACTTGCCGCCCATAATGTAGGGGATGATGTGTCAACTAATCACCAGACAAGTGGATGTGTGAGAAATTCTTTCTTCCCATAAATAATGTTCTAATCAGCGCCTATTTCAAGAACTGTTTAATAATCAAACCCACAATTACAGTAACTCTTTGTAAAGGTACATAAGTCGGGATGACTCTTTTCAGCGTCTATCTACTATGTGACTTTAGTTAAAGAATAAATAGAAAAATTGTTTAAACATTTTGCCAATGTACATTTTGTGCCTGATCGGCTGCTGAACAAAATTCGAAATCTAATATTATGACCTCAGAAATAGGCAGGCATTAATTTTCATGGCCTGGGTTTCAGCCATTGTTTTCCATTCGCTGTAAGGCTACAGATTTCTTAGATGTTATTTGAGAAAGCCATTAATATTCAAAGCTTTAAAAGTTCACATTACGCATGAAAACATCCCCAACTGTTCTTCAGCTCCAGTATCGGACATTCGGTCGATACAATTTTCTCAAGTTAATGGTAAAATGTTTAAGCGTCCAAACGTCTCTAATAGAATCGAAAATTCGAAAAGATATTGAGGGCAAGCTATACGGTGGCGATGAGTCAATGATTTTCTCAGATGCTGTAGCTAGCAGGTGTCTCAATTGGCACAAATTGGACCAGTAGGAAAAGTTTTGCACCTACAAGAATTAAACACAACTTTGTAAAAAATATGCCCTCTCGGATTTGTTCTAATGTTTCCCCTTTACTCGTTAGTTACAAGAATGATATAGTAGTATTTGACAGAAGCAGAAAAGGAAACACTTCAGTAGCAGTTGTGGGCATGGTTATTAAATAATGCCAAGAAATGTGATTCTACAGTACAAAAATAAGATAAATCGGTATATTAAATACGAGGAGAGGGCGATATAGTCCAACTGGGCGTCTGTGCAAATAGTTTTGAGCAGTTTTTATATTTCTATAAGTCCAATAAAAGTTTTCTAAATTTACGTTCGAAAGTGTCTTTGAAAATTTGGTCTCCTTCAGTGCGTCTGAAAACAGAACTCTTACAAAGGCATGTAAATGTGAGGAACTTCATCAAATTCTATTCATAAAATGCAAAGAGATTTGATTTTTAAAAAAGTTCCTCTTTTACTGTTGCATTCTATGCTGCCTTGAAACAAACCTTATTAAAAAAGTATTTTTCTAACCCTAAAAGTATGCTTTAATTTATATGTTGGGAGCATTTAAACAAATGTCGTCATTCGTAAAACAAACTGATTCCAATTTCAATCAAATTAATTGAGTTCAAAAAGTTTCAGCAACTCCTGCTGCCAACCGACGTGATCCACAAATATTTAAAACAGAGAAGATATCATTTTAATTAAATTACATTCTGGTACAATAATTTTACCTCATCTATCTTTTATTATACGTCCGGTTTCTTTTACTTAATAAAACTCCTTTTTGCGGCTACAAATTAGTTTGCAACCGCAAATAAAAGCTTAGTTTACTTTATGTACTTCCAGTTTTTAAATATTTACAATACATTTCATGAAAAGTGCTTTACTTTCACTTCATGTGTTCTTTTGCGGTTAGTTTTTATAAACTTTATTAAATATTATAGCAATGTGAAGCATTTAATGAATACTAAAATTTAATAACTTAAGAGAAAAATTCGTCTCAATTAAGACAATAACTATTTAAGTTCTTGCCACAAAAAAACATTCATTGAGCACAATGAATTGCTGGAAACTGAAATTGTAATAGGAATTTCTTAGCACACGTTTCGATGAAATGCCCTACACTCGTAGTAAATTCTTGGAAAATTCTACGAAAACTATAATGATTGCAAAAGTCTTTTCTGAGAAAATTAATGCATTTTCTTTGTCTCAAAGAGCATCAAATCATGTAGTTTTGTGGCATAATCAAAATATTGCATTGTTTATTATATCACTAATTGCAACCCTCCTCTTGTATGAATAATTTATTGGGGTGGCATCGAATATATTCCCCTCGATACTTTGAAGATAGTAAAGCAAATTCTCTTACATATCATAATAGAGACGTGGGAGTGCTTCTCACATTCTTACACGCATTCTATTATTAGAATCACCCAACGGAACGTAGATTTTAACGATGATTCCGAACGTCATAATTTGAGAATCATTTACAAAACTTGTCTATTGGACTACACTAAGTGTGCGATAGATGGCTGTATGCATCGGGATCACGCGAACAATAGTAGCGCGTATTGAACATCGCGCCACGATTAGTATCATTGTAAAATTAGTGTTTCCAATATTTCGCCAATTAGTTTGAATATATTTTTTCAAAATTTGGGGAAGGCAGTTCTGAGTAGCGATTTTGTTCTTGTCATACATATTTCTGTATAATAAACCGTGGAATCCCCGTAACACAAAACCATGTACAATGACTTGTCATGGAGTCAGAAATACGGAGTTGATTGTTATCCCAACAAAAAACTTAAAATATTTTCATTTGAAAAAAATATTCACTGAACTTACTTTTCGGACTATCACAATATGACATTAACATGATCATAACCAAACAAACAGCAGTGTAAAATTAACTTGCGCTAGCCTGCTCCAACAATCAGACCCATCATAATTTAACCCCGAAGGCTTTGGCAATCATTATTATTGTTGGTGTAATGACAATATCAATTAACGGGTCTTAAACAATTTTGATACAACAACAACGTCATTTCAGTCAGAAAGTGATCAGAAGATTGGCTTGTTATGGAGCCCGAAAAGTGTTATCGTTGTGAGTGATGTCTGAATTGCTTATTAGCCCAATAAAGAACTTGAAATATTTTCATGCCGCATATATTTCCTAATTTGCTATATACTCTTCTGTACATTATTAAAAATCAATATTCCTTTTAGAAATTTTAGAAATAGAAGCTTCTAACAACTTCTGCCGAAAATTCATAACATTTCCCTCATTTATAATGGAGTCATCTTTATATACAATAATTCTACTGTGCGGGCGTTGTCACTGAACTCCTCCTAAACGGCTGGACCGCTTTGCATAAATTTTTGTATATGCGTCTGGGTGGTGCCCGGGATGGTTTAGATTTACAATTCGGTCCAATTGGACAAAGGGGCGTGGTACCTCCCATACAAACAAAAAATTAAAAATCAATTATTTCTGCTCCTGTTTACGGTATTTGAACAAAATTTGGTACGTAGGTTCGGTATACATACATATCTTAAGTGCTACTGCAAATATGGGCGGGATTGGACAATGGGGGGTACAACTCCCCTATACAAACAAATATGGGCGGGATTGGACAATGGGGGGTACCACTCCTATACAAACCACAAATTAAAAAGCAATTATTTCTGCTCCTGCTAACGGTCTTTAAACATAATTTTGTATTTCGGTTGAGTGAACATATTTTAAGTTCTTCTGCAAATATAGGCGTTTCTTATTATAATAGACCGATTGGCATGAAACATTTCCAATAAAAATAAAATTTGAAGGCAAAGCAACGTTTGCCGGGTCGGCTAGTAATAATATAAGTTTTGATACTTCAATTTTTTTAACAAATTGATAAAAAAAATTATATGTGGTGTTGGATAATTTTTATAGCAGGAAATAACAATGAAACTCTGCAGTGAATCGAAAAAGTCCTATGGCGACTCTGCCAAAAACCATCATTTACCGATGGTTTCCTGATTTTAAACGAAATCGTATCTGCATCGATAATAGTGAATAGCATTCAGAAGAAGTTACACCAGAAACCATTAAAAAGATCTTAAAAATTAGTATCAATAACCGGAAAGTATAACTGCCAGTGATAGTCGATATTTGGAAGATATAAAAAAATATAATATATTCCAGATGGGCACCGCGTTGGCTAACAATGGTTCTCAATTTTACTTGGAGCTGTTAGAAAGCAATGAAACCAATTTCTTATGTATTGTGTAGCAATAAATGAAGCATGGATCTATCAATACCGACCTGAATCAAGTTCGCAGTATGCTGAGGGAAAAGGACTAGGTGAAAGTTGTGCATAATAATCGGAGACGCAACAGTCGGTCGGTAAGTCTATGGTCTAAGTATTTTGAGATACAATTAGTTTTCTGTTTACTGGTTCTCCTGAAAAGGAAAAACAATGAACAGCTCATAACGACATTTATATTGATAATCTAAATTCGAACTTAACCACCACAAAACTTCCAGGCGAGAAGAACTTTCCTTATTTTATTAAAGCCAACGGATATTACATAATCGGTAATGACCGATTGCACCGCATAGTTTGTTCCCCTACTTCTCTTATAATTTAATTAACTAGAATTCATTGTCAGCATACATACTCGTACATTGCACCCCATATTGATGCCTAACACATGTTATGATAAACGCTTCATAGCTTCCCAAAACTATACCACAAATTTAATTAAGTTGCCCCAAGTTCACCCCTGAAGTATGCCATAGATTTTAAATCATTGGCATTGTTTTCGGTTAATTAACATAGCTCTTCATTAGATTTTGAAAAAAACCAAAATTGTGTCCGATGAAAATTCAAATAAAATACTTTCGATAATATCAGCGACCGTAATATTACCAGCTGTGCCCATTAATAATGTTCAGTTAAACCACAGATTTGTGGTTTTTCGGCAATAATGAATTATAGAAACATGCATACACGCGCGCCTAAAACTATGCCACGCCACAACTATGATGGTATTAAAGCGAAAACCACACAATGTGACACTTAATACACATATTGCAGGGGTGGACAGTTGAACCACCCCTGTTTTAGGTGGCAAAGCATGGAGGTGGCGGTTATTGCAGAGGTGAACCATGTAATTATTTTTGTTTTGTTGAACAAATTTGTTTTTTTTATGATACTAACAAAGGAAAGGAACATATTGTCACCTCTAATGAGCTGAGATTCACCGCAAGATTGATTTAAGAGATATTGTAATATTAAACTATAGTTCAGCACCCACCCCTGTAAGATAAATTTGGGTTCGAAATTGTAACATACTGAAGACGGGGTGGGATATGACTTGGTTTGGAATTGGTTGGTAATAAGAAAAGTACAACGAAAGATAATACAGTCATAAACAATACTCTCGGATATATTGTTACGACTGTATTATCCTTATTATAAAATTTATAATACATATATATGTATTATAAAATTTATTTATATACCAAAGTTGTATGTTTTGGCGCAGAATATTTATAAACAAAATAATTTCAAACCAAATAAATAATGTATATTCTAAATGTACATTATTGCGTATTCTTGTATTATTGTGCGATATAAAATAAATCTTCGTGGTTAAAACGTTATTTTGCTTTAATTGTTTTGTCTTTTTTTTTTTTTCTTTTTGTTTTGCTGTGGAGGAAGCATTTTGAATACTTACACAACCGGCGTCTCCGTCTTCAAATTATTGGCTTATTTGCATTTTAAATATTTACTGATTTGGCAGTTGTTCGTATAATTTTTTTATTGAATATTCAACTTTTTATAGGTAGATAACAAATTTTCCCACATTAATGACATTTCTTTTTCGTAAATTTTCTGAGTAATTTTAATTTTTATTTAACGTGATTGGACGCTGCGTTTCCAAAATAGAGATATTTTAATGTTGTACTATTTTTTCAATATTAACGATTTACAAAACTTAATAATGTGTTATCGATAACTGACAAAGAATCCATTATGTGATCCAAAATTTTGGTTTTATCACCGGCTACTGCCTCCTTTTTCAAGACATGGACAAGTTTATACGTTAGTGATTTTTTTGAATTTGGCTATTTAAATAACTTATTAAACAGTAATCGATAGTTGGTGAAATACAACCAATTTATTCCAAAAATATTATTGATTTTGCGATTAGAAACTCTCTTTCCGAAATATGGACATGTTTGCATTTTGGCGATTTTGTTATTTTAGCGATTTAAATAACTTTGTATATGTTCGACTGTGAGAATATATTTTAAGTAGGGCTTGAGTTTTGGTTATTGCGAAAAGTAGAGAATTCTAGCACCTAAATTAGAGTATGTATGAGTATAGTATCTCATGAGCTGTCCAAATAAATTATGCATATTAAGCCCGCAACTTACTCTAAATTGTCTACTTATTTTTTTCCTAATCAGCAATTCTTATTTGTTATAATATCTCGAAATATGCCGAGAAACTATAACAAAAGAAAATTAATTGTTGGTTGGGACGAAATTATCTGCTTAAATTTGGAGTAAGTCGCGAGCTTAATATGAATGTATAATTTATTTAGGCAACTCGTGCTCACCTTGGGCGGATTACAAAAGAAAAACAAATTCTTCTTAAGTTATATGGGCCAAGAAACCCCATTTCTCTTGGTTTTTTACTATGTTCTTGACATTCCGTTTCTGTTTTGGGCATTATTGAATAAGCAAATTCACAATTTTGCATTTACATTCGATTTCATATAGTTGTACTTAATAGTAGAATTAAATTTAATATTTAAATTAAGATAATTAGTTTGTAATTAACTCAATTAGTTCATGTTTATATGTTTATATTGTATTAATTATTATTATTATTGCTATTATTATTAACTTATTAACGCATTATTGACAATTGTTTGGTAAGAGACACTCCATTTGATCCAAAATTTGCTTATTTTTGCGATTGGAACTTCTTTTTAGAGACATAGACATGCTTGAATTTTTTGCGATTTTTGTTTTTTTGGTTTAGTGATTGAAAGACAGAGGTTCAAAAGATATGGTGAACTTTCATTTTTCTAAAAAAATAGTCATTTATTCATCAATTTCTATTTTATTTCCTTCAAAGTAGTCCCCCTCAGACATAATACACTTGTGCCAGCGTTTTTTCCAATCCTCGAAGCAGTTCTGATATGCACTTTTTGGTATGTCCTTGAGCTCTCTTAACGATTTGGTTTTTATCTTCTCAATCTTTGAAAACCGTCCTTTCATGGGTCTCTTCAATCTTGGGAACAGGAAAAAGTCGCAGGGGACCAAACCTGGTGAATGCGGTGGCTGAGACATGATAACCGTGTTTTTTTTTAGCCAAATAATCTCTCACAAGCAAAGATGAGTGAGCAGATGCATTATCATAATGCAAAAGCGATGCATTTTTTCCACAATTCCGGGCGTTTTTTTTTCGTATTGCTTTACGCAAACGGCGCATAACTTCAAGGTAATACTCCTTATTTGGCATACGACCTTGTGGTAAGAACTCCTGATGCACTACGCCATGGCAATCGAAGAAAATAGTGAGCAAAACCTTGACATTTGATCGGACTTGGGATGCTTTTTTTGGTCTTCGCTCTCATGGGCTCTCCCATTGGGACGATTGGGCTTTGGTTTCAGTGTCATAACCATATACCTATGATTCGGCACCAGTTATAACCCTTTTAATCAGGATCATCGTTGACGTCATTCAACAATTCCTGAGCGATGCTCAGCGAAGTTGTTTTTGGTCAAAATTTAGCAATTGTGGAACGAACTTAGCTGCCACAGGCTTCATGCTCAAAATTTCCGAAAAGATTGCATGGCATGAACCAACCGATATGCCGACATCCGCAGCAGCTTCTCTAATTGTGGTTCGACGATTTTCCATAAAAATTTTCTTCACTTTCTTAACGTTTTCATCTGTTGTTAATGTGCTGGAGTGTCCAGAGTGAGCGTAGTCATTTACATATTCTCGACCTTCTGTGAAAAGCTTGTACCACTTGTAAACATTTTTTTGACCCAGAGTACTCTCACCGTATGCCACTGTCAACATATCAAGTGTTTTTGAGTACTTTAATCCATTTTTTATACAAAATTTGATGCAACTTCTTTGATCCATTTTTTCGATAGCAGAAAATGGCTGAACACGCAAAACACTTGTCTTATTTATGCCTCTCGCAAACAAACTAAACATGCTATATGGATAAAACCGTCAACATATCTTTAATTCGAGTGTACCAACACATAAAAAACATCGAAAATCGAATGTACTTGGCCCGCGAAATTTGAAAACTCACCTTATTTTTTAACACTACTCGTACTGTGGTAAATACATTTGGTAAAAGTAGCACATCTGGATGCAAAATTAGCTCATATGCATTTTAACAATTTGTTGATTCCATCGACTTGAAGAAATTAACGCAATGTCAAAGTCATTTGATTATCGGCAATATTTTGTTGTCGAAATTAATTTGTCTGGCGATTGAATACTCCGTTTTCGAGATATTATCATATTTGTATTTTACCAATTTTTTTTTTTTATTTGGCAACTATTCGAATATTTTTTACATCTTATGGTAGGTAAATAAAATTGGCCGTTTTTGGTAATGGAAATTTCTTCTCCAAAACAATTTTACCAATTTTCGCAAAACTCCGTAAGAAATGCTTAAAACAGGGTTTTTTTATTTAGCAATTTAAAAAATGCTTTGGTTTTAGCAAAAAGTGCAGCTTTGGGTCTAGGATCAATTATTTTTAGATATTTGACGTTTGCTTTTTCGAGATATAACCATTTTTGTACGCACAGGGTACTCACTTTGCTTTGCTTGTTTCCTCCCTGTTGTCTTATGCTTGTGAGAAAATATTCCCCTTTATTATTCTGAAGCCATCTGGGAATTATATTATTATTTTATGATGTTTGGAGTAGAATTTCTTAATGGTCTGTAAAAAAAATTTCACAAATAAAATAAACATTTAAATTGCTCATTGCTCATTTTTATAGTCGTTTTTAAATTACCCTGTTCCAAAATTGTCGAATGCTGTAAATTTTTCTCCCCCAAAAATCTTGCCTATTGAGATGTTTCCAGAATGGGTTAGCTCATGAATAATTTATATGAAACAGATATATTTTTGGAAATCAAATAATTTTGTGGTAGTTATATAGTCTTGATAAGCATAACTTCCAATCTTATTCAATTTCCTTAGAAATTAATACACTTTACTTCCTCACCATTTTCTATCACAACAAAAATACATTTTTTGTACATCCATTTTCTCATTCGTCTCCCCTAAACCTCCTTTCCTTTTCTAAAATTGTCACATACATGCATGTGCTTCTTTTTTCATAAAAATACATAATTATAATGCATTTGCTTAGTATCCTCTGAGATTTGCTCTCATAACAACTAGGAATTAACCACATGCACACAATGTTAATACTAACATCCTACCGCCGCCACCACCGCCCACTATGGTGAAATTTCACCGAGGACTTCCGGCCATAGAAAGGGTGGTTGTTCCCAGCGCTCATTGACACATGTAGGCTTTTAGTTTTATGCAATTTTTGTTATACCCCAGGGAGACAAGAGACGGCTTTTATAATTAACATAAGGCCAAGTACACACGTTTCCCATTAACGCGAATATTTCAATTAGATTTTGGGAAATCCGGTCAGGATGATATTTATTTCACTGGGATGAGCGTGGGGGAGGGAGGTGGTAGTGTTGGCGATAATTTACTTACATTGATGGTTTGTTTGGAACATCTGATTTTTTGCAAAATTTCGGTCATTGCTAAATAATCCCAACAATGTATTTAACTTAATTTCCTAAGCAAGGACTGTTGTGGAGGTGTCAGCCAAAGACATCACAGTGAACGATTTTCCTTGTTTTCAACTTCTTTCAAGTACAGAACTTTTATTTCATTCGCTCCATAAATTTTTTTATTAACTTTGCACATAAATTCTAAAGCGGCTTCAAAGAAAGTAGTAAATTTTCCTAATTAAAGAATATCTAAAATGCAATTGCTAGAGTGTAAATCTGTCAGATCTGGTCTGAAGATTTAATTTGGAACTTAGGTTCCGTGAGAGAGATTGGAGGTTTTGTGGAAGAACTTAGGTTCTTAGCGGGATATGTGTACTTACGAGGGAGTTTCGTACTGGAGGAGAGGAAAAGATAACGGTTAACTTACATTATTTCAGGTTTTATTCGTATGTTGAGAGCGGTTGGCGCCTGGCGGAGAAAGAGATCAAGTATCTCGCTGATTTCAACCAGGAGACCTCCGCGCCCCGCTGGGTTGCCATATGGGCGTAACAAAATAGGGGTTTTTATAGTTACATAGTTGTTTGAAGAAGCCTTTTCACAAGCAAATAAATAGTTAATTTTTACAATTTACAATATTTACAAACTGTTTGATACAAGCAATTCAATATAATTCAACTTAATTCGGTGTAATTTTAATTCGAAACAATACAATTTAATTAAATGCAATTCAATTCAATTTTCTAAAAATTCAATTCAATTCATAATTTATAATTTATGTTACTTTAAAAAAATATCATTTTTCAATTCAATTCATGGGAAGGATTAACTACGTTCAACAGAATAGGTTTGTTTTACTTTCCGTAAGTTCCTAGCTGGGTGTTTGCAAATTAACTTCCAAAAACCAACAAAAGTAATGGTGCTTTTGAGCAAACAAATAGCTGACCATTATCATGCTGACAAAATGTAAAACAGTTTATAGATTTTCACACTGTTGTTTGTTCTTGAGGGTTAAGCAAGAAATTATGGTCATTTTTGAACATTCTTATCCTTCAAAGGCTGTTAGTTGGAAAATTATTTTGAAAAAAGTTATTTTAGTGAAGAGTGGCAATATTATAAAATATATATTTTAAGTTTCAACGAACCACGTTGTTTAGTATTTTTATTTAAACTATCAAAAGTAAACGATCTCACGAACGAATTTGTAAACATAGGCAAAAATTAGTCGCCGTTATGTATTTCAATATTTCAATTTAAAAGTTCTCAATCCAACCAATATTAAAGCCGAGCTAGATTCCACTATGAGGAGAGGCTGCTCCTTCGTTTACAACTGTAAAATAATGGGTTGCAGAGTTTAAACAAGGCCGTACATGGTACCAAGACAAACACCGTAGTGGTCGACCAATTCAAGTGTCCATGCCAGACACGATTAAAAAATGGTATTGGATGATTGTCGACTGAAGGTGCGTGAGTTAGCTGATAGGCATTTCATATGATAGGCATTTCAAAAAGTGCTATACATCGTATATTGACCGAAGATTTGAAAATGAGAAGGCTGTGCGCAGGATGGATGCCGCGTTTGTTTTCAATAGAGCAAAAGCAGGGTCGTGAAGATGTTGCAGTAGCGTGTTTGACATTGTTTCACCGCAATAAAGCCGAATTTTTGCGTCGATTTGTAACCATGGATAAGACATGGGTTCACCACTTCACACCGAAGATAAAGGAATGGTCAAAGCAGTGTACTGGAACGGGTGAATCGCCTCCAAAGAAGGCGAAGGCGACTCCATTTGCAGGGAAAGTTATGATGTCTGTTTTTTGGGATGGGCTTAGGATTGTATTTGTTGATTATCTTCAGAAAGGGAAACCCATCAACGGTGAATATTCTGCTGATTTATTACAGCGTTTAGCCAACGAAATTATGAAAAAATGCCGCATTTGCCGAAAAAGAAAGTATTGTTTCGTCAAGATCATGCTTCAGTTCACACATCCACCATTGCGATGGCCAAAATTAATGAATTAAAGTTCGAATTGCTTCCTCATGCACCATATTTGCCGGATTTAGCTTCCTCGGACTGTTTTCTATTTCTAAACTTGAAAAAGTGTTTCGGTGGTAAAAAATTTGCCAACAATGAAGAGGTGGAGTGCGCGGTGGACGTCTATTTTAAAGAGTTTAACAGTTCTTACTATAAACCGGGTATAGAAGAGTAGAAGTTATCGAACATCGCCCGAAAAAGTGTATCAAGCTAAAAACAGATTATATAGGTAATGAAAAAAAATTGGAAAAATTTATTTTCCAACTTTTTTGTGTCTTCCTTGTTAGATCGGACAGGTTTGAGACCGCCCTTGTATATCCGCGCTTACAAGGAAAAACTACTTAACTCGGAAGTTAGCGTTTTAAGATATTAAGCTTTTTTGAAAACGGTATTTTAAAGGAATTTTCCCACACTTTCCCAATGTATGACATTTTCAGATCTCGTTTAAACCACAACAAATTCTTACGTATATCAATATTTAAAGACATTACGCAATTTGTTATTTTGAAAAATTGCTGTAACTTGTGAACTACATCGAATTTTGGATTGAAGACTGGGCAAAAATTTGTAGCAAAATAAGAATTATAATAGTAATTAGTAAACTCAATTTTGTCTTATCTTCACTTGATCGGTTTTTCCTTGTGACTTCAGATATATTAAAAGTACTGAACTTTCATCACTTTTTTAATGTATAGACCAAATATTTGAAAACTTGAATACTGAAACTGTTGAAACTTGAAACTGTTACTTTGATATAGATATAAATTTCGTGTTGTATAATCTAAACTATATCGGCTTTCCAAGAAATTTGGAAAAAGTGGTAACCATAATAGGGCTAAAAACTAAAAAATTAACAAATGTTCGAAATTGTAAGGTGTTTCGAGGAAATGGAACTCATTATATGGTATATATGGACAAAAATGGGTAGGAAAAAAGTACTATAGCAGTAATAAATAAACTTGATTTTGTCTTAACTCCACTTGATCTATTTGTCTTTGTAACTAGAGATATATTAAAAGTACTGAACTTTCATCACTTTTTTATGTATAGACCAACTTAAATATAAACCGAGACTGTTACTTTGATGTAGATATAAATTTCGTTTTGTATACATTTTTGTGACTAAAAAAAAGGACAAAATTGACAAATTTTCGAAATTGTCAGATATTTCGAGGAAATGGTAATCATTATATGGTGTAAAAAAAATTTAAAAAATTCGCTATATTAAAAAATAGTTGCTACATAACATGCATGGACGCAACCAATTTTTTTACATTTCTTTTAACACAGCCTTTTAGTAACTTTCTTGAACAATGGCTCAGTTTTTTTTTAATTGACAGAAAAAACAAAACCATGTATACTGTCAAAATGCCTAGTTAATGGCGCTGAATTGTAATAATTTAATTCGATAACTTTATAACAGGTATATAAAATTGGACTTAGAAAGAATAAGAGTGTAGCGTTCGGATAACATATAATACCATCACAACTGAGTTCCTTGACTGTTCAACGATATATTTGTGAAATTCTACACTAGTCTGTCGATCAAAAATTTGCAAATTAACTTCCACTACTACCAGGCCGTCATTCAAAACCATTTTTTTTTTAATTAACGCCCGGATATAGGCTTCATTTTATAACTTACTAACAGCACTAATGGATACGATGAGAACGCGGTTGAAACGAATGCCCACAACTGAGGGACTATTGAAATGTGGATCTTTGCAATCGGATAGCTGCTTTTAATCGATGCCACATGCGACAAGAATGCAAGTGCGCCATTACAAAACGGATTTAGAAAGATTCGTTAAAAAGTAAATTCATTTGGCATATTCCCAAACGAATTGTTGCCTAGAATTTATCTCAGCGGAGTTTTTCTGTTAAAGAACATACTTGTAAATTCTTTCTATATAAATACAAATTGTATTCTCTCCGAGAAGGACCGAATGTATGTAATTGGATATGCTAATTTAGCCATATTTAATCAATGATCTCTAGGAACTGGCACACGGGCCAGTGTATTTGCTGGCGGAAAAATTATCGTATCAAAATTGGAAGATTGCGCAAAAAATACATGTTTCTTTTTGTTAGAACAGCATTTTCTGCTGAATATCTTTATTAAAGCTGCCATCAAAATCATTGCTCTTTTAACTATTAACAAATCAGTGGAATATATAGCAATCAAGTCAATTTTAATTAATATGCGCCATCGTTTCTCGATAATGTCTTTGAAATTTGAAATAAATCTTTTAAATGTTGTATGCAAATAATCATTGGTCGATTTCATTAACGACTTGTTAGACACAAAATGTATCTCTGAATGAAATGCTTACTTGATTTTGTAATTGTTTTTATACAAGGTCGATCAGGATAATCAAAACTTTATCGGCCCGCGGAATGTGTAGATTTACATAGTTTTCTTAAATTTACCTTTATTTATTTTATTTATTATTTTTATTTATTTTTCTTGTTTAATATTTAGATTTGAACTGCTTTCCCACGAATTCGCATCCCTGAACTATAAACCCATAAGATCCTTAATAACCGCCTAAAAGTATGCCAAAGCCAAAGAGCTAAGAATTATGCATATAGACACACACTTATTTCAAACTCAATAACTTTAAACCGGTAATTAGCAAAACCTAAATGAATTTTGCCTGACACATTGAACCAAAAGCTGGTCCATTTTACTTGCAAGACAACACCTCGGCTAATGTTATTTGCGTGTTTGAGAATGCAATGATCATGCATAAACATGCTTTCATAATTAAACATAACACAAAGCATATGTCCAGGCGACTTATTCGTTCACATATGAGTGCAGTTATTAAGGTTTATTATTATAGCTCTCTGAAGTACAATGCATAAATTTATATTACCCCTAAACGGAATGATTTCGATGGTGTGATTAAGGAGGAAGCAAACTTAAGGTTGTATTTTAAAGGGGTTGGGAGGGGAAGAGATTTCCCTCTATTTGCAATTGAAAGTTTAGCCATTGTTGGACATGTCTATAATTATACAGAACATTAAACGTGTTTAAGTAAAATTTTACTGAGAAAAACTGTTAAACGACGTACGTTTAGCTGTTATTACGAAAACAGAAAATTTTTATTGTAAATGTTATCCTAAGACAATGCCATACTTATGTATTTCTGGAAACGCAACAAGCCTAATGGTATGCTTCGATTTTTTAAGCTTGAAAATTGCTTTCATTTTTATTTATAATTGAGATGTGTATTTGAAATCAACTTCAGCCTTCGTCAAATTCAAGTTCAGGGATAATGAGATATTGCCTTCACAAATGTTACCAAGGCTATGAAACATGGGGTCTAAGAAAAGGCCCTTTTAATGGTGTCACGTTAAAAGTTTTTCATAAATCTAAATATCATATATTTCTGATGGCCTTATTATATGCCATCAGATTCAAACTAATTTGATGGCATAGTGTCGGTATAGGTCCTTTGTTTTTGCGGGAGAAATTTTTCTTTCTTTGCAGATTCCGGCGTATGCTCAAGCTTATGAAAGCTGCACCCTCACTTGCGGCCTTTGTTAAAGCGGTTCAAATTTCCCTCAAATTCATCACAGAATCACAGAAACTCTGCAAATTGAAAATAATAAAGTATTCCATATTAAATTGAGAAGTTCTGATACAAATTAGAAACATTTCTGGATTACTAGAAATGGTTATTATGGATACCCATAAGATCTCTCTTTTTGATTTCGCTTCCCTATTGTTTGTACTCGTATTCCTGGTAATAATAAGAGGTCACCCAACTGGCCATAACTAAGGCGATAAGACACCACGTTAAGCAACTCCAATGCAGGTAATATCTATTACAGGAACTCAACTGATGATGCTAACAGGGTCGAATGCGATGTAAGGTTTATTAGGAAAATTGAAAAAGATAAAAAAAAATTGAGCGTTGAACCCCCGAAATATTAATGATCAAGGTATACATTTGAAAACGTTAAGATTGGCAGTCGATGTCGATGTTTCAATCCATCATCACAATCACTATAATCGCGTATACTAACCACCGTGTCATGATCAGTCACACGGGAAGCACGCTCCGTGGATTTGCAAATGGTAAAGGAGCACCTCTCTCAAAGTTTGATCTCAAGAAGCAACTTCTCTCAGAGATTATCGCTCCAACAGACGACGAAATTATGAGTGGTCTTTAAAAACACCTGGATAAACATGAGATCATTATCCTGACGATGCCTTTAAATTTGTTTAGGGGATTTTGGGTTCCAGCTGGGAAGGGAACCACTGCCTTCACTCAACAATCAGAAAACTCAGTTTCTAGACGACGAAATCGTGAGTAGTCTTTATAAACGGCTGGATAAACATAAGATCGTTGTCTTGGCGATGACTTTAAATTTGTTTAGGGTTTTTTGGTTCCAGCTGGGAAGGGAACCACTGCCTTCACTCAACAATCAGAAAACTCAGTTTCTAGATGACGAAATCATGAGTAGTCTTTATAAACGACTGGATAAACATAAGATCGGTTTTCTGGCGACGAATTTAAATTTATTTAGGATTGTTTGGTTCCAGCTAGGAAGGAGATTGTCTTCACTCACCAATCAGAAAACTCAGTTTCTATAGATATGGTTTCCATAACATATTGGCTGATTAGATTTGCTATCGCACAAATTCGACATTCTCTTAACAGAGTGAAAGAAATCAGAGTGATCGTAGGGATATAGATGGAAGGCATGCTTATAACCTAATGAACTTGAAGCATCAACTATTTGCATGAGCAGAGCGAAAACTTACGTTACCAAAGGAACACAAAGGTCACATTACAGCCTTCCAGTAGACTCTCTTAATTCCTCTGATACAATATGAATAATCCTGATGTTCCTGTCAAACCATGTTAACATACTGCGCGTTCCAGGTCAATTTGAGGAAAAAAAATCGTTCACATGCATGCAGCATCCAGGCAATCTATGGTACAAATTTGTGGGGTCCCATGGTATATTATCGATGATAACATACACAAGGATTTAAACATTCCTTATATTTTCGAGGAAATAAAAAAATTAAGCAGGTCATATGTATCGAAGTTGTCCTCCCACTCAAACCCACTCGCTCAAAACCTTCAACATTTTCCCGGTCATATACGGCTAAAAAGAAAGGACACGCTAGACTTGGTCCGGTGATAAAAAGTTCGGCTCACCAAAAATAAGATCCGACAATGGCAGGATACTTTAGTTTAAGATAGGATTAAGATTTTAATACTTATTGTTAATTTCAAAAGAAAGATTCAACGAAGGAAATAAATGGAAAAAAAAATTGTAAGGCGTGCGTGTAGAAATAGAGAGAAAAATGGCGGAACGTCACCCAAAATGTAAGAAAGAGCTGTTGATAAGAAGGAAGAGTGATGACATAAAGAAATACATCAATAAAGATGAAGATCGAATATGAAGAATAAGAAGAAGAAAAAAGTACAATACCAATGGTTGTGGTAGAACCATCACTGATGCAAGAGCAACGATGTAGATGTAGCCGAGAATAAGTACAGTGTGCTGCAAATATAAAGAGAACACTTTCACAAGTTCTTACTCGCCAAAAGGAACAGCGAATGCGAAAATTACCTCAACAATGAGTGTCCATTCTTCAGATAGTCTTCTATCGATTCATAGCAAACTCAAAATCAGATGTTCGCTCCCCGGGATTAGCCTTTTATACATAAAAGGACCTGTCTAGTGTATTATGTTATGTGTTCCGTCCGACCAGCTTGGACCTTGTCACTTTGACAAAGTAAAGCTAGTAATTCGACAACAGACCAAATATTTACGCTACGACAAATGATCCAGAAGGCTTATGGTAACCAAATGATCTATATTAGATGTCTTTGTTAGGTAATACTGACAAAAATCTTAGTGAGCTATTTTATACCAAACAAGGATTCGGACAAAAAGCCAGCCTATCGTACGATCATTTCAACATACTGTTAGAGATTACGTCGTGGAACGATGGGTATCATCTTAAACAAATAGCATTTGCTTCTTTCATATGCTTATAATATAAACACCCTTGATTTAAAAGTATGATATGTTACTGCAGCCTTCTCAAATTTTGGGAAGGACTCAGCAAAAATGGTGATATCAAATCAAATTATTAGTTACTTGTTTAGGTGAACAAAGGCGTACTCATTTGGGATGCTGCATGAAAATTTAAAACTATAACTTTGGAGTAATGAAAAAATTCATCTACTCCAGCACCGTTGTGATTAATACTAATGACATCAACCTGTTATTTAGAAATATTGATGTATTACTGCAAACAGATGGTATTATAAGCTTAGCAATAATATAGTCTCCTCTTGACGAACAAAAATCCTTCTCTATCAGCTCTGGAAGTCTTTTAGAGCTAAATACTTCGAAAAATATTAGAACCCATCAATGCAAACAGAGAGTGTCAACGTTGTATGAACCAAAACTTGTGTGAGCTTGTATATCAACACTGGTCGAGCGAAACAAATCGATGTTCAGAATCGTTCTATGTGGAATGAACACAAATGCTTCATCTCCTTGATCAGCTATACGAAAGACGGCAACCAAAACTCCGTGGGAAGTACTAGACTTCTTTTTGAAGAAAGAATCCAGAAGAACAAAGGGGCTGGTAATATTTTCTACTTGCGGCGTAAGATACATTATAATGCCTATTCTAATTGATATCTAAGCGTGTAAGTAGCCATGAGGTGGAAAAAAGTCTGTGAGAGAAAATCAATCTTTCCTTGTCACATTTCATACAATAACATATTCATTGAGTGGATGTTGATATCCACTTTGCATAAACTGCTTGTAAGTAAAATGTATCCACAGGGTGACACTTAAGTAATCACCCTTATGAAAATTGTCTTATGGCATCATCTGTTTTATGACTTTGTCATTTGTGAAGAAACTATCTCCAATAAGTCATAGAGCCTTATGCTGCTTAAGAAAGATAAACCATTTTATGGACAATATAAGAAAGGTAACCACCCCAGATGGGGCTTATAGGCTTTAATTGGCCGCCATCAGAACTGAAGAATATTTTGGTGCGTTCTAGATCATTTTCCTTCACTTTTCTTTATAGTTCATTTATTGTTTAACGTAGGCCTCTTTGAACATGCAAAGATCTGCGACTTGTTATATAAACCCAAATAAGCAGGTGTCATGAAATATCCCCGAAGGAGGAAATGTGGAACAGTATAATTGGGCAATAGGTCGATTATTTGGCACCACCCTGTATAATTATTGATATACTAAAACTATCGGTCAGCTATGGTCTAATCACGGAATCCGAAATAAATGATCTTTGCAGGCCATTATGGAATTATCTATTTTTCTAATATTTTCATTTTTGAAACATCTCCTAACTTTAACTTCACCATTATAAAACAAAGAACACCGAGAAACATTTCTGATCTAATCTTAAGCAGTCTACTAAGCAAACTTTTATTGGTCCCCCCGTGTATATCATCAACATATTTTTAGCTCTCGTACTTAACTTTCTCTGAACGAGCCATTATCACATTGTAAACATACATTGACCTTTTCGTAGTGAAATCAAAAAGAAAAGGCTGGGAACCAGAAAAGCCTTAAATGTTGGTGGTTATTGTTTTCCTTTGTGTTTCCTCTTGCCTTCCTTTCTCTTCGCCCTGGTTAATAATAAATAGTTTATTGTGCGTTTTTCAAAGGCAGAGGGAAATAGTAGAAGGATATCTGTTATTTTGCTTAGCTGCCAAGGCAATCTTTAGAGATCCTTGAATTATACTTGTTTCGGCTGGTACGCTTCTAATGCTGCTTTTGAAAGATGATTACAAATTGCTAACATCAGGACAAGTCGTAGCAAAACGTTTCCGTTAGGGTTTCTCTGCGTTTTTTCCGACACCCTGTCCTCCCTACAATGATTTTTCGCCAGGTTCTCTTCTTAAGCCCCTTTGTCAAGCAGCAACAACAACAAGAGTAGCAGCAGGATTTATATGAGAGAGAGAAAAAAAAACAGAAAGGATTTCCACTTATTATTGTCGACGTTGAAGAATAGAATGAAACGTAAGTAGTGGCTTTTTCATTTTCCCCATTATTCACCAGGCACAAGGGGACTTCTAACTTACACAGATGAAGTGGAAATGGAAGTAAAAGTTGTTAAGTTGTTTTTCCTATTAGACCGCTCCACAGGATATAGAAGGACTAGCATGTATTGCAAGTAGTGTGAGAAATGATGAGAATAAATGTCTGTTGTTGCTTGAGGTTGTATTGTTTTATTTCATACTTTTGTTCCTCTTTCACATGTGTCTAACAAATCTCTACTGATCCAAAGTTCTTGCTAGATTGTCCTTAAGGTCGGTCTCTTCACCGGCTTCTCGAGTTTTAGTCGTATTTCGAATTGGTTGTGAAACCACGTTGGGTGTCGCAATAAAATGTTGCCACAATATCAAGAAGCTGCTGCTATATTGCCATCATCTTATCTTAATAATGAAAGGCCATTGACTTCAAAAAAAAAAAAACGAAATGTGTAGAATGGAAAAAGGACATGTGAAAAAATTAATTAATGGGCAATCTTGTACTGAACAAACACAACAAAAACACAAAAATTAACATTTTTTTCTCACAATATTCCAAAAATAATTTTCCGTATAGCAATAAATTAACACAAGACAAAAGAAAATTTCATTTCAACTGCATACTCGGCTTCGCGTGGAACATTTAGAAAACCTTTTAGACACTCCGGTCAATGAACCACACCAGTTGACAAAAAGTCAAACAAATACTCTCTTTTACCTGACTGGCAAATTTCGTTGACTCCTTAAACTATGCAACATTTTTTGTAACATCATTCCCAGCAAAAAAAAAAACATTTTCACTACTTTCATAGATACAGGATATGAATGTTTGCCACTTACAAATAATTACTTTTAGCCACTCCCACGCCTAAGGAAATTGAGCAGTTCTTAGTAAGCTAAACTGCTTTCAAATGCAGTCTCTTTGTTAGGTTTCTTGCAATTGAACATATTTACGGTGACAGGAGAGCCTCGGCTTTAATGACAGTCACCGATTTTTTAATATACTGCTCTGGTAGAAGATTATTTATTAAAAGTTTTACAAACTTATTAAATTCAAAATATTTATAAAAAAAATTTTTATCGTGAAATTTTGTACGGTTTGCATAAGTGGCGACTAAGAAAGCAGCTTGAATCTATTATGCAACTGTATGTGAAAAAGGATTCTAATCACTGCGGTCTTCTGCATGCCTCCTTCCATTTGTTCCACCACTTTTCGGCAGTGGTTTATAGATAGGACTGTGTTGTGAATTTGTAGTACCATTTTCATTCATTCAATCGCAAGAGGACCCAGAAACTACAACTACTTTATTTTAATGCTTTTCGCAACATGATGCATTTGATAATTTGCTTTAATTCCTAAAAGTATTTGCAGCAGTATTAATAAACTAAAAGTTACGTTACCAACATATTTCCAGACTCACTGCCGACTTAAAGTAAGCTAATTGCACTGGTCTACAAATTTGGAAAAAATGACTAATCTAAATGACGGTTTTAACTAATCTAGGTGCGCTAAAGTCGAATCTGGCATAAAAATTTGTTCATTTTTTATCGCATGCTGGCAATACTGTAAAACAGTCAATACTGGTCAGTATTGACAGAAGCCCACATTCATTATAAGTCTTCTTAATAGTAGCGTTTAAGCATGTCAGGGAGATCGTGTGTTACTGATTGAAGCTATTATTGCTTTGTGTGTGGTGAATATTTGGTTGGAAAAAAGGATATGCAATATCAGAATCATTAAAATATACATTTTTACATTATTTTGCTGTCAGAAACTTGAACAAATCGTGGACACCGACAATGTTTTGCAATAATTGCAGAACTGTTTTATACAAGTGGTCAAATGGCTAGAAGATCTATTTCGACTTTACAATTCCAGTACTTTGGAAAGAGCCAAGTAACCACCAAACTGATTGTTATTTCTGTTTAACAAAAGTTACTGGATTCAATATGAAAAATCGAAAAATTAATACCTACGCGAATGTCCCAACGGTTTCCAAACCGGTTCAACGTTCACCAAATGATCCATTACCAGTCATTCCCAGTGCTACGAGCAGCGAGTCCGAAACATCTTTCACCAGCAGTGATAGTTTGTATCAGGCTGATGATGAACGCCATTTAATGACTAAAGCTGAACTGAATCATCTAATTCGGAATTTACATTTAACGAAGCAAAACGCATAATTACAGCTTTCACGCATGCAGCAGTAGAAACATCTTGCAGTTGGGACAAAAGTAAAAATCTATAGAAATAGAAACTAAGGATTGGCTAAATATTTTGAAAAGAAACACTCTATTCTATACTGTGCAGATGTTGATGGTTTATTTCAAAAAAACGAACCGACCATACGACAAAATTGAATAGAGATTATTTATTGATGGCTCTAAGTATAGTTTGAAGGCTCTTCTTTTGCATAATGGGAATGAAAAACCATCCATACTGATTTCTTATCGCATTAATAATAAAGAAAATTACAAATCAATGACTGAAATTTTGACATTACTCAAATACAAGGATAATAAATGGAAGATCTGTGCTGACCTTAAGGTATGTGATTTAAATTTCTCTGTATTTATAGTATAGACCATCATAAATTACTGTAAATTAATCTGTTTCAGGTCATTGCAGGGAGGTTTCACAAAATATTGTTGGTTCCTTGTCTATGGGATAGTCGCGCTACATGTCATCATTACGTCAGAACAAAGGTTCCAAAAAGGACTGAGCATTCACCAGGAAAACAAAATATTTCAAATATACCATTAATTGATCCAAATGGCGTTCTTCTTCCTCCACTTTACATAAAATTGGGCCTTTTTAAGAACTTTGTCAAGACTCTAGGCAAAGATGGTGCAGCATTTAAATATTTGTTAGCGGGTTTTTTTGAAAATTTCATATGCTGAAATCAAAAAAGGCATATTTATTGGTCTTCAGATCAGGAAGCTATTGAACGATGACAATTTTTCACAAGGTTTATTGGAGAACGAATATGCAGCCTGGAAATCATTCAAGAGCATCTTGAACAGTTTTTTTTGAAAACAATAAGAGTGAAAACTACAGACGAATTGTTGCTGAATTATTGAAAAATTATAACAAATTAGATGCAGGAACGTCACTCAAAATGCATTTTCTTCATTCGCATTTAGATTTGTTTCAAATAACGCAATTCACTTTTGAAAATTCATTAATTTTCACTTAAACTAATGATTTTTTTGTGTAAAAAAACGAATAAAAACATTTGTTTTGTGTCTCGAAAACCTGATGTGATAGAGAAAAACAAATTACAGGTTCGATATCAGATCACCAAATTACCCTAGGAAAGATATTTGGTTGCTCCAGTCCAAAACCTTGTTGCTTAGAGTATTTCACGGTCATTAACAATACTGGCGGATGCAGCTGCGATATTTTCCTCTGTTTGCACTCTACGTATGCGTGTTGGCGATTTAATGCCTAATAATGTAAATTTGGAGAGAAATTTTGTCACAAGATTTTGACACTGACCATAAAATGGAAGAAGTGCACAATGCACTTTAATAACCAAGCATGAATTTTGATAATAAAATTAAATAATCTGCAAGCGTTGTTCATTTGTAAGCCGATTGACGGTTAATTTATAGATCAAACTGAACATGTTTAACACGAAAGCAGGGGAGTTACTCTGTATTGCGATGCGAAAGCAAGTTCGATGGGCAAGGTAAATGCGATAAGTGCATAACTTGGTACTCTGTATCGATTTCACAAAATAATTTGAAAAAGGAGCAACACTGACACCTTAAAATAAACAAAAAACGAAAATCGCAAAATGAAAAGTCAAAACTTGTAAACAAAATCATTTTAATTAAATGTGCGTGTCGTGTTTTTTATTAAAAACTAGCTGACCCGGCAAACGTTGTTTTGCCTTCAAAATGTTAATGTGGTAAAAAAAATTAATTGCAAAAATCTCATCTCCAACGCCATCTATCACTTCGAATAAAACCTTTTAAACCTTCCGGAATACTCTACCAGTAATTTAAGACCAAAACGAGCCAAATCGGTCCAACCGTTCTCGAGCTTTAGCGAGACTAACGCACAGCAATTGATTTATATATATATAGAAATAAAATAAATAAATTAATATAAAATAAATAAATAGTGATGGATTCAGTGGCGTTATGGCTGGAAGAAGAAAATGAGCATGTTGAACGTGTTACAAGGAGAATTCTGAGAGATAGATCAGATGTACTCTCCTTAAATAACCACCGGTAAGAATAGGTATCAACGTTTTCAAACATTTAATTTTTATAACTTTGTACAAAATTTTCGACTCAATAAAGACGCTATTCAACACGACCTCATCGTTCCAAAGAGATCTACTGCAATTCTAAACGCAATAAAAGTGGTCGCTGCTTTAACTTTGCTTGGCCAAGGTGAGTATCAACACCAAATTAGGACTCTTAGGACTATCGCAGCAATCTATGTCGTGTTGCTTACAGGAAGTTTGCATGGTGATTGAGCGAATACTCTGTCCCAAGCACATAAAATTTGAGGCAACTGCGGAAGAGGAAAACGAAGTTAAAAGAGGGTTCTTCCAGACATGTAACATTCCTGGGGTGATTGGGGCAGTGGACGGTACCCATATACAAATGATCCGACCGGCCAGGACTGAACATTTATACTTCAATAGAAAATTAAAGCACAGTATGAATGCTATGCTTGTTCATTGACATTTTCACAAAGTAGCTGTCCTTTGGCCAAATCATTATGTTGCAGCATAAAATCAACTAAGATTTCAAACAGCCATTGTTGAGTTTGCAGCCTTTTCGGCTCTTTGCTAAAAAATAAAATTTAGTTATAAATATACAAACTTATTTGTTTACTTACATGATTCGGCTTCTTTGCATTTGGTATTTTGTTAGCGCAAAATATCTGCACTTAAACAAAGATTTCGACATACGCTTTCTTATTACAGAGTGCGGTGATGCCAGATTTGCGAAAAGGGGAAAAAATTAGATGCGAAAGGAAAATATGAAAACGCGTTAAAGAGTACCAAGTGTTCGATTAGCTACAGGGTGGCACAATAGAACGATCATATTTTAAAAATGGGTTAACAAATAAATACAAAAGGTATGGTTAAAATAAATATAAGGCATTGTAGAGTAATAAATGGAGTTTACTTTTAAAAATAACATCATCTAAATGGTGATCCTCTCCACGACGGCACTCCTCTAACCGCAAACAAAAATTATTGAAAACTTTCTTCAGTAATACTGGTGTAATGGCTGCCATTTCACCACGGATGTTCTCCTTGAGCTGAACGATGTTTCGTGGATTATTACTGTAGACTTTATGTTTGAGGTATCCCCACAAAAAAAAGTGAAGAGGCGTCAAGTCTGGACTACGTGGGGGCCATGGGATATCACCTCTTTTCGAAATCAATCTGCCAGGGAACATCTGCTTCACCACTGCCATGGAGTCATTTGATGTGTGACAGGTAGCTCCATCTTGTTGGAACCAAGTTCTGGAATTCACTATTCTTGAACCTTCAATTTCTGGAGCCAAAAATCCGTCCAACATCTTAACATAGCGTTCCGTATTAACCGTGACGTTTTGGCCCCGCGCATTTTCAAAGAAAAAAGGACCAATTGTTCCTCTGCCAGAGATTGCTGCCCATACTGTCACTTTAGGACTATGCAATGGTTTCTGGTGTTTGATTTTGGGATTTTCACTGTTCCAGTAACGACAAATTTGACGGTTTATGAACCCATTCATAAGGAAATGAGCCTCGTCAGAGAAAAGGATATTGTCAAAATTGGAAAAACCGATTAAGCATTTCATTAGCAAATGCGAGCCTTGCTATGAAGTCAGACTCTTTCAATTCTTGTGTTAATTGCAGCTTATATGGATGCAGTTTAAGATCCAATGTTAAAATTCGTTACAAACTTCGTCGCGATAATTGTAAGACAGACGATCTCTTGCGAGTCGACATTTGTGGATTTCCTCGTACTGACTCCAGAACTCTCTCAACATTGTCTTCGGTCCTAGATGTTCTTGGGCGACCATTTGCTTGTGGTTTAAATGTTGAACCGGTCTTTTCAAAACGCTTTACCCATATTTTAATTAAATTAGCACTCGGAGCTTCACTAATTCGCCGTAGTCCATATTCAGCACAATATAGTCGCCTAGTAGCAATATGTGAACGAGAGTTCTCGTAAAATGCGCGCACGCAAAATGCGCGACGCTTCCCGTCGAAGTGATTCATAGCGACTAAAACTCTATGAGCCCGATGATGCAATATGCACCTTCTATTGCGCTACCCTGTACTATTTTTCCAAAAACAGTGTTGCCAAAAAGAATGTAGCTAAAAAATCACCCTTTATCTCCCGCATCAAGTAGTAACAAACCACTGTGCGTCCGTAGTTATTAAGTTGTAAAACAGGAAAACATTGAAAAACAACAGAAACAGAAAAAAATTGATTATACAAACATTTCAATAAAATCCGTATGGTAACTGACATTTGTTTAATGTTTGCCAACCGCATTAGTGTTAATTCAAATGAAAGGCCAACAGACTCCGTTTGTTATTTGGCTGTGTGGTAGTCATTTCTTCCTCCAATTTGTTTTCCTACCTGTTCTTCCAATAATAGTTATTGATTATGTCAAATATTTTCAATTTGTATGTCAATTATTGAATTATATCCTTTGTCTAAATGAAAATGTGTGTGTGTGTGTGTTTGTTTGTAGCGCTCTTTTGTATTAAAATTGCCTATTAAAAACATGAAGTGCAAAGCGCATCCATTGTGTTTATGCTCGTGTTTAAATTGTAAAAATTTATAAATCGCATTAAAATTTTAATTAACACTTACACTGTTCTGCTATCTGGTTTTGTGTGTATATGCGTGGGCATGGGTTTATATGTAAATTTGTAGTTCAGTCTCTGTATTTATTTGTCGTGTTAAATAAATTAAATAACTATCATTAATGAAGGTTATTATAGAATCATTAACTTATCTGGCTCCCAAAAAAAAAAAAAAAAATACAAAATGAGAAATGGTCATGCAATAAAAAAAAGATTTAGATTACTGGCCCCATAATCGATTTACATTCAATTTATTCAAGTGCAGGTTATTTGGTGGTCATAAATTGATAGTTCTACTAATGTAGACAAAAAATATGTAAAACAGATTTATGTTTCCGATTAGAAATGAATGTATTGCATTAGATAAAATGCCCGGAAACAGATGAGGGGAAAGATGCCCATAAACCAAACGAATGATAAAGTAGGGATGTTAAGCTTAAATTCAGATTACTACACACGTTTGCTTATGCATAGAACTTGTTTTTTGAAAAATTTCAATAGGATGCTGAAAATCAGCATAGAACTTGTTTGTACACAGTTGTACATAATGTTCATGATTATAGTGAACTTTTTCAAAAACAAAACAACGAATTAATAAGACTATTCATGATATGCCTCTTATTGATAAATATATTCGACATAAGGGTCTAAAAAGTTGATGATTTTTGACATATTCTTTCTTTCTAATAGATAGCAATAATGCAACATTTTGTACTTATCAGCAATTTGTTGGAAAGAATCCAAAAAAATTGCCGAAACTTTAGTCTTTATCTTTAAAATGAAACTTATTATAAAATTATTTGAAATTCAAATTTTGTTTTTTGTTTTTTGTTGATTTCTATAGGAGACAACTGATAAGAATTTCCTTACGATCTATATGAGGCAGCTGATAAGAATCTCGGTCCGGTCTAATCGGATATTCATAATCAATTTCCTGGAATTGTATTTCTTAATATGTATTTCTTAATATGTTGAGCAGGTAATAAATGGTGGCTTTAAGAGAGAGCCCAAACTCTTGAGTCTCACTATTACCTAAAAATGGTAAATAGTTCGCTCTTCTTCGTATTTCTCTTTATACTCGGAATTTTGTCAGCTCTCATCTAAGAAGCAATGCCAACGAGTCAGAAGCGAACTACTAGCTGAGATTCTGATCTAGACCCAAAAATAACAAATATAAATCAATTTTTAAGGTTCTCGAGGAGACTGGAAGAGGTGGTGTTTATTACGTAGTGAAAAAATGTTTAAAAAGCTTAAATTTTTAAATACAAATAAGTCCATACTTCGTGTCCAATGGAAATAATAAGCACTACAAAAGAGCGCAGTTTTCTAACTGTCTACATTGGAATATTTTTTTTTTTAAATCGATGAAATCGGAAAATCCACAAATCTGTTAGGTGCACAACTAAGTTCCCGCTGTTCGCCAATAGATGGCGCCAGCTGTAAGTGCTAGTCGAATCTGCCATAATCTAAACGTCAAGAGCTAAGTTTAGGCATATGGTAAACACACTGGCTCGACAAAACTGATTTTATATCGACTTCATATTCTTTTGGTTGTGTGAATATGTATGATTTTGTGCCAAATAATCGTCATATGCGAGAAATATTGATTTTCTCCTTCCAATCGAACAAAACAGCGCCTGAAGCTCATCGAAAACTTCGAAACGTTTAGGGAGATGCTGCTTTAAGTGAAACAACGTGGTTTAGTCGCTTTTAAGACGTTGATGGCACTACTTGATGGGGATCCAAGTCAAACGCAGGTAGTGCTTGTTTCAGTATTAGGAGTTACCCGTCAAGCTATTTGCAAGTGATTGTATGCGTTGGGAATGATTCAAAAGCAGGGAACTTGGTTGCCTTATGAGTTGAAGCCAAGGGACGTAGAGCATCGTTTTTTCGCCTGTGAACAACTGCTTCAACGACAAAAAAGGAAGTTTCTTCATCGTATTGTAATGGGTGATGAAAAATGAATTCATTACAGCAATTCAAAGAAAAGAAAGTCATGGTTACTACCCGGTTGTACTTCTGCGTCATCTCCTAGGCCGAATATTCACGCTGCGAAGGTTATGCTCTATACGTGGTAGGACCAGGTAAGTGTTATTTATTATGAGCTGTTGAAACCAAGCGAAACCATGAGTGGGGCTTGGTATCAACTTTAATTAATGCAATTGAGCCGAGCTCTGCGCGAGAAACGCCCACAATATGCGGAGAGGCACGAAAAAGTGATTCTTCGAAATGACAACGTTTAACCTCACGAGGCCAAGCCCGTTAAAACCTACCTGGAGCAGCTGAAATGCCGATTATTACTTGTTCCGTTCGATGACACACGGTCTGGCTGACCAGCAGTTCCACCCATATGACGACATCAAGAAGTGGCTAGATTTGTAGATAACCTCAAAAGGTGAACAGTTTTACCGTGACGAAGTTCGAGATTTGTCAAAAAGATGGGGCAATACTTTCAATGAATCATTTTTAAACATGCTTTCATAATATAGTTGCAATTTTTATAAAGAAATAACGGCGAGAACTTAGTTGCTCACTTAATACATATCGGTCCATATCTTGAAAATGATAAGTCCAATTGCCACTGTGACTGAATTTTCGGGATCGAAATAGGTTGGAATGAAACTGTTCCCTTATGCAAAGGAATGCTGAAAAAGTCTGCCAACAGAAAAATTGTTAAAATACAAATTATCCGTATCTCATAAACTTATTGACCAGTTGCCGAAATGATCATATTTTCGGGAATCTGAAGAAATTTAAGTAGAAGAGTAGAGAAAGGAATATTCAAAAATCCACAAATAAGAATATTACTCAAACACCAATTTAACCACAACTCGAAAACAAAGCGATTAATCACAAAAAAAGAGAAATGTTGTCTCCAACGAAGGGCTTTTACCGTTAATCTTCAGTGTATAATACAAATGCTTCTATATTTTGTAAACAAAGGGTCTAATCGCAAAAATAAATAATTTGTCTCCATTTTAAAAACAGCAAACTGTCAGAGTAAACAATTTTTTAAATCAATTGTAAAAATTATTAAATTTTTAGCTTACTAAGAAATTTGAAGAAAGCAGTCCCCACCGCCAAAGAAGAAGGTAGACGAAATTAAGGCGTCATAAAAGAAACATCCATTATTTTTGCATGAAATTGAAGTCTTTTTTTAGCACTATTAAAACGATCCTCTTTTAATCAAATACATGCCGTTTTTTGTTAACTTGTTGCTACTTTGAATATGATTCCATTATAACTTCCATGAGAAACCCCCATCACACTTGGCAAAAAAAAAAACTGGGGCGGTTGATTCTCGCAAACATCTTTAGAGAAAGATTTTTCACCAACAAAAAGCAGTCGCCTTAGATAAGTATAGGTGGTAATCAGTTAGTGCTAGCCCCGAACTATAAGATAGATGGATAAAAACCCCCCAACCAAGCTTCCTGAACTTCTGGCTGGCCATTTTTGATGTGTGCAACCTGTCCGTCGTTGTAATGAAAAGTAATTTCTCTGTTATTGGCCAAAGTAGTCGCTTTCAGGGTGACTGTTTCCATCAGACGGTTTAATTTAATTGACAGTACTGATCCAAATTAAAAGTATGGCCCTATAAGAGCACTTTATAGTAGATAATTCCTTACTAAACCCGCCAATTAATAGCAAAACCTTCCTGACCTTCAATGCTGGCTTGACCCACTTTTCATTACTGGTCACCACCCGCTTAAAATATGGGTCGATTTTGTTGCGATTCAGCAGCAACTTGCTCGTGAAAATTAGTTCCATGAGGACCACTCATCGACCTTCATTTTGAATCCAACCTTAATCAATTTATTCCAAATAGATTTTTGTGCAATCTTTAGCTCCATGTTTCGACTGTTTGAATTAGTGCTTACATGACACTCAAATTTGACGATTTTCAAATTAACCTTCCAGACCGTGGTGCATTTCTGATATCAAAGCTACCCAAGGGAATGAACTAAATCAAAATTGTGAGTGATTGGCTGCTAAAGCATCAAGACCATAAAAGCCATATGTTTTTATTTCAAAATTTCAAAATTCCTTGATTTTGCTACAGTTACGCCCCTTATATGCGGATATTGCTCATTCTTGATTGATTATTATCAAAGAATTGTCGTTTTATGTTATTTGTTTGCTTCTGGAAAAGAAATGTTACAGAACGTCAACTACGAAGTTTCATGTTTCGCAATATCGACTAGCTCGGCCATTTTGCCGTTTAATCGATATGGCAAAAGTTCATTTTTGTGAAAAAATTTTTAAGTCAAACATGCAAAGTGGTCACGTTTGGGAAGTCCCAGGAATCAGTGATAAATACAATTTGCTCAATTTATTATTAACTTTAAAATAATTATCGATATTCATCATCAATTTAGTAATTATTGTTGGAAGATTCCTGATTCACTGGTTGCAACAATTTCATACGAAACTTGCCGGTTTCCGGCACAGCCTCCAAAAGAAGAAACCTCCCTAATATTTCGATATATGAGCTTTCCAGCTTTCTTAAGGCAATATTTTTTCCTTGCTGTATTAGATTTCGATTTCAATAAGAGATAGAAATTTATAATATATTTGTCTCCCATTTCTATAGATTTGACAGCCAATGCAAGCCATTCATAAGAATATATTTTGCAAACATTCAAATCAGTTCTATTGTTACAGTAAGTTGGAGAGCAGGTCGTCTTCATAGTTGTGTTGGCAGACTGCTAGTCGAATTGTCGTGTTTTTTTTTTGTGTGTTCGCCATCCTAGATGTAGTTCCTTTCCAAAATAAAACTAGAAATTGGTGGCATACAAGAGTTTAGAAATAGTTCAACAAACCCAAAAGTTGCCACGATCCCATAGTCCCATCAGGCCAGTTCTGAATGGGAGGAACATAACTCCAAGTTTGCGGAAGCATCGGTTGATTCAGAAAGTTCGTTCGGTTTTTGAAACAAATTTATTTACAAATTTATATACAAGAAAACAACTATTTTAGTCTCCCCCTTATTTAATAACTTTTTCCCACCTCTGTGGGAGCTTTCAAATTCATCTCTCACAAAACTCTCGTGGTTTCTCTGGAAAAAAGCGTATAATTCGATTTTTCACTTCCTCAAATCCTTCAACTGGTTGCTCAGACAGCGAAATAGGTGATAGTCGGATAGCCCCCAAGGTCTGGGGAGTACGGTGGGTGAGTTGAAACTTCCCACCCAACCTCTGACAGTTTCTGAGTGAGGCCTGGATGGGGCCGTTTGAGGTACGCATACATCAAGGTTGCTCACAAATTCGAGCTCTTTTATAACCCCATGAATGGTTGAGACTGATTTTTGTGATTATTTCAATTATTTCTTTAACTGATGCATGGCGATCAACAACAACTAAATCTCTCACCTGCTCAGAAACAATTTCTTTTGGTCGTCCTAATCTGGGAGCGTCCGTTACTGAGAAGCTGCCCGCAGAAAATGTTGTTACCATTTCTAGAAATTTCTTTCATTTGGTCTATTTTCTTCATAAACAGACTTTATTTTTGGACTGGCTTCAGCAGCCCTTTTCCCTTTTGTGATATAATACAGCATAATATGCCTAAAATGTTCTTTTTTGCTCATTTTGTTCACTTTTTACAACTTTTTTTAAACGCAATAACCACTCATGACTAGAACGAGAACTCAAGTAAACAAAAGTAAACAATTTGGAAAAGGCGTGGGAGGACGTTATGATTATGTTTGGAAGAAGTCCACGTCATGAAAAGTGACTTATTGTGAACTAATGAATTAACCGAACGAACCTAAAGAACTATCCAATGAAATCCTTTATATATATATACACATGTATATACATATATATATATATATATATAAAGGGTGTCCCAACAAGAACTCAAGATTTAAATTTTAAATAAAATACAGATATTTAAAAAAAAATCGTGAAACTTTATAATAGACAGAATGTGGTTATGTATGGAACAACACATCGGGCAGATGGCCGCCGCGGCTTTACTGGCACACACGCGATCTTTTAATGACCGTTTTGCACAAATGCTGCGGTATTTCATTAATGCAGCATCCTATTTCCTCTTTTAAGACTTGAGTCGTCGTCGGCTTATTCGCGTAAACCATCGACTCCAAAAAACCAAAAAAAAAAGTCTAATGGTGTTAAATCGCACGATCTAGGCGGCCAATTCTGGTCTCCAAAACGCGAAATAACACGATCGGGAAATGACTGATGCAGCCATTGAATTGTTTCTGTGGTTGTACGACATGTGGCGCCGTCTTGTTGAAACCACATCCCCTGCACGTCATTTCTTCAATTCTAGGCACGAAAAAACTGGTTATCGTTTCACGATACTGTTTGCACTTGACATGCCTCATTTTCATAAAAAACGGTCCAATGATTCCTCCAGCCCAAAATCCACACCACACAGTGACACGTTGAGGATGCATTTGCTTCTCGTGAATCACTCGAGGATTTTCCTCACCCCAAATGTTAAGTAAACTGTGATGAAACTTTTAATAAAATTTTATTCAGAGCAATATCATCGGCAAACCAACAGTGATCTCTTTCTTAAAGAATCATCATCATCAACAACATTTTAGGTTTCTAAATTACAACAGTCACTATCCTGCAGTTATGCATTACAAAGATTAGGACTTTATACCCTACTGTTGAAAAGTGATAGTTTACATTTGTTTGCGTTAATCAATGGCTTCCTGAGGTACAAGAAAGTTTTTTAAGTTAAACTTTAGATTTTAATGAATGTTTAGTTCGACCAAGGATGGATCAAATTTCTTAAACTTCCTATTTTCTTCCACTATCTGGACGGCTGCCGGAAAATGGTTGATGTTTAATGCTATAGTTATGCCTCGTGACGCACAGTGTAGTTGTAGTGCTAATAGTTTGGATGCTTTTAATATAAATTATTAACTTTACAGCATGAAGGAAGAAATCCATCTGTTGTTGATTGACGACTGGCTCCATGTCATATTTCCTTTCAGTCCCTTCAAATGGGTATCGTTGTGGAGCAACAGAATTTCATATGAACCTACTTCGGAATCCTTGCTGTATTATGATTGGATCAGCCTTTGTGAGTACACATGAATGCGATGCACAGCTCTTGACTTGCATTTATGGCGAGTATTTCGATGTTGGATTTATTTCAACACTGAGGGCTTGGACGTCTCTTGATCACATAAAAGTATTGGTATTTTAATTTTTGATGTAACTTTTTGTCAATCCTACTCATTAGGGAAACGAATATCATGACGTTTACCAAAATTTAGAGGATTTTAAGTAAGTGGCTTTATGGAAATGTAGACCAACGCTCATGGATATCTTCAAAAGTTGTTCCAAAAAAACGTATGTAAAGTAACGTTAGTTGAACATCGATTTTTTTACTGTGATTGGAAAACTGGAAACTCTTTATGCAACCAGATAACAGCTCAATGTTGACGCAAGTATATATTAGGTGCCCAACTAAGTTCTCGCTGTTTTTTTTTTTTTATAAAAACGCAACTTCATTATGAAAACATTTTTTCAAATGTTTCTCTGAAAATACTGCCCATCGCTAGCTATTGCTTTTTCCATCTTTCTGGCAAAGTGCGAATTCCGTCACGGTAAAACTGTTCATCTTTGGAGGCTATCCACGAACTTAGCCATTCCTAGATGTCATCCTATGAGTGGACTGCTGGTCATCCAGACCGTATGCCATCGAACGAAACAAACGATAATTGGACGGAGCAATATCTGGAGAATGTGGCGGATGGGGTAAGACTTCCCATTTTAGCGTTTCCAGGTTGGTTTTAACGGGCTAGGCCACGTGACGCCGAGTGTTATCAAGCTGAAGAATCACCTTTTCGTGCCTCTCCGCGTCCTGTGGTCGTTTCTCGCGCAGAGCTCGACTCAATCGCAATAATTGAAGTCGACACTAATCCCCAGTGATGGTTTCGCTTGGTTTCAACAGCTTGTAATAAATAACACCGACCTGGTCCCACCAAATACAGAACGTAACCTTCGCAGCATGACTATTTGGACAAGGCGACAGCCCCCATGACTTTCTTTTCTTTAAATTGAGGTAATGAATCAATTTTTCATCATCCGTTACAACACAACGAAAGAAACCCTTCCTTTTTTGTCGCTGAAGCAGTTATTCACAGGCGAAAAAACGACGCTCAACGTCCCTTGGCTTCAACTCAGCGTTTTGTCAAACTACTTTATTTTTTATTGATTTTAGATAAAGAAATAAAAAATTTATTAAAAAAACCAAAACCCAAATTCCTTGCTTTTGAATCATTCGCAATGCATGCAATTGCTTGGAAATTGCTTGGCGGGTAACTCCTAATACTGAAACAAGCTCTACCTGCATTTGACACGGATCCCCATCAAGCAATGCCGTCAATTTAATGTCTTCGAAGGTTTTTCGTCTTCCTTCACGCGAACGCTCACCAAAATCAAAATCACCATCTTTAAGGCGACAGAATCAATCTCGACACGTTGTTTCACTTAAAACAGTATCTCTGTTAATGTTTGGAAGCTCTCGATGAGCTTCAGCCGCTGTTTTCTTCGATTGAAAGAAGAAAATCAATACTTCTCTCATGTGACATTGACATTCACACAGCCAAAGAAATATGACGTCAAAAGAAAATCGCTATTGTGGCGAGGCAGTATGTTTACCATATTTCTAAGCTTGGTTCATGTCGTTTAGGTTATGGCAGAATCGATTAGCACTTAGAGCTAGCGCCATCTATTGGCAAACAGCGAGAATTTAGTTGCGCACTTAATACATAAAGTGTTTCTGGCAGATAAAATTCCAAAAATATTGGAAACATATTTCATTTATTTCTACTTAAATGTTTTCTTTTAATTTTTTAAAAACTCAAACATTTAGTTGTAGGCGATTTGACATAACAGACAGCTATTTGTAACGAAGGTGATAGGAGATTTTGAACTTTCATTAAATCTTCTTGAAATTGGTTGGCATATTAAAGAGCTTGAGACAATTCGTCCATGATTGATAACTCCATGATTGCATCCGAAATTGATAACCCAGAGTTTCATGGCTCCAAAGAGATAAATATTAGAACAGTTGTAGCTTGAAAGTAGCAAAGAAAGTAGCAGCTGCTGCAAAGTAGCAAATTTATGGTTGTTCTTGCAACCTTGTATGTACAGATCTGTCAGTTTTGTATAGTGAACATTTCACCTTGTTAGAATACCATAGACCTTCGCCAAAGATTCGAAACGAAGGTATTGATTTTTCTATTTCCGTTTTTTTAATTGGAATCACAACTGAAACCTGATGTTGGTTTGATTTCATTGCAAAAGGAATTAATGGAAGGTTTGTAATGTAATGTAAAAATTCTTCAAATAAAAAAAAGTTCAGTTTGTTTTTTGAATTGAACATTTTCCAGTTAAGCACAAAGAAAACATATTATAAACTGAATCGAAATACAAATTGTTTCCAAATTCACTTCAAGTGCAACTTTTAAAATGGAAATTATTTGTAATTTCGTTTTAACAATATGGAACAAAAACAAAAATTTTAATTTCGAATCAGATTTGAAATTTTGTTTCGGATACCAGAAAATGAAACAAATCAAAATTATTCTTTTTTTTAGTCGGATAAGTGGGCTTAGCGTTAGAGAAGAAAAGTTGGATTTTGTCTTCTGGCAATACCGGCAAGACACACATTTCTGGTTCAGTATGAGCTAAGATGAATGTGTTATCCACCATGCTAAAATCATGCGGGTGCTAGGTGACAGCCTCTCCTTAAGTGCAGTAATTTAGGCTAAATACGAATATATCTTGCAACCGGCAAGACTATATGTTCGTACACATGGCTATCGTGCCTATGATCTATTCTATCCAATACAATCATCAAGTCTTTCTTTCAGCAGCGGTCTCCTGGATGTGTCGAAGGTTCCGAGTTGTAGAGCAAATGATGAAACTTCAATACAATCTTCTCAAATTTATCAATTTTATGTACGGAAACATCCCCAGCCCAGGTACTGCTGGAAAACTATATCATACTTATGAGTATATGGTGGTTTGAACATAGTTTTTAATTATTACCCGACGCTCATAGAGAAGAATTCCAAAAGCTTTCATTTTTCAGTTCGCCTCTCAAACTTTACAGTATTCCAAAGGGTGATACTTCCAACGAAGAAGGCGGCCAACATCTTCTGCGCTATTCCAAACAAAAAAAATAACTTCTGGTACAGAATGATGTTTTTTTGACGAGAAAAAAGTTTGTTATTAAATAGCTGGTTTAATCCGTAGCAACATCTGTTTGTAAGCAATTATCTTCTCCCAATCACCAATTTTCACAGCTGGGTCGAGTTATTCTTATTCGAGTTATTATAATTCATCTACCATTCCAAACTTATAGTTGTCAACATTTCCACAGCATACCAAACGAATAAACTTTTCGTTCTTCGAAATAAATAGCTTTTGTTTTAATCTCATTTATCACCAAGTTCATTTTTGCTTTTGATTTAATGATTGAGAAGGCTGCAGTAAAATCTGCTACAGTAACATTACTAAATACATTTTTGCTGATTCCCTCTCAACTTTTGAGAAGGCTACAGTAACATCTGCTAATGTTGTTAATAATAATTATATCGTCGTCATACGCAACTAGCATATGACTTATGTTAAAATTGATGAACCATCGTTTTAACTGCAGCTCATCATTTCTAACAATATATTAAAGAGATTGCACTACAGCCTGTGTCTAAATCCTCGTTTGGTGTAAAATGACTTACCTAGTTTTGTTTTTACTGTAGACATGATATCAGTCTCAGTCATACCGCAAAGAGATATAACAAATTCGGACTTGGCCTCATACAGATTTTGGGGAATATGCAAACTTGGAAGAAAACCCAAATTCAAAAACGTTCACTGCATAAAAAGTAACCAAATGATTGCTCTGGAACTGTCATCCTACCAAAACTGCCATACCAAAAAAAAAAAAAAACCTGGCAAACTGATCACTCCATCAATACTTACGAGTACTTAACCGCAGCTCAGGGCATTGCTCTGAATGTGATTACACAAAACAATTCCCGTAGTTTGCTTGCCATGTAATCCCTCCGGCACTAAAGTGCAAAATTTCAACAAATGATTGTTGCAGTAATATTAACAACATTGCCACAAGAATAACATTAAACATCCATTTGATAATTAACCACAAATGGGTGAACAGGAAAAAATCGATAACAAATAAACTTAATTAATATATAATAGCTTGCATTAAAAGACAAGAATATTATTGTTGAAAGGGCACAGATGATGTGATGAAATAAAACAGGATGGACAGGAGTTGCTGTATAATTAGGGGTTTTCCCATTTTTTTTTTAAATCTGAACAAGCAGATATTCTTCAATTTAAATTTTATTTATTCGTAATCGCTAAGCCCTTTATAGGCCAATGGTGATTAAGTAGTATTAAGTTTGAAACACGCAATCTTAATATTCGTAATAAAAATCTATTTGGAGTCCGCGCCACCAGAAGAGGTTCAAGTATTTTGGTAGAAACAACTGTGAAGTGCAGCAACAACAACGGGAAAAAAGGGCTATGACATTAATTTTATTTGTATAACTGAGTTAGTTTCTATAAGCTTATCGAAAAAGCAAATATTATCAGTTTATACGCCTAAGTTAATTTGATTAAACGATTATGGGTCGCGGTAAAGTTCTTAGCACAGAAGATTCTAGTGCTACATAACGAAAAGCTTACAACTCGTCAAATTGCTGAAAAGGTGGAACAAAGCCAAAATGTTGTAGCCACATTTTCAAGAGGTAAGAAGAGCTATGGAATGAATATGAAGGGATGTACCCATGCTGCCACATCGCCTGCAGATCGTAGGGCCATCGTCAGGGCTGCCTCCAACTCTGCTGATTCTGTACCAAAAATTAAGGCTAAAACGGGTACGGCTGCTAGTCTTTATACAGTAAGGCGAGTAATTAAAGAAACCGAGTACTTAAAAAGAAAAAAATTGCAGAAAATCCTACATTAAATTTTGACCGGACAGGAAAACGATTAAACTTTGCTAAGCAACACATGACTTGGAACAAGCAGTGACATCCGGTCATATTCTCCGATGAGAAGAAGTTCAATCTTGATGATCTGGATGAATATAACTTTTATTTCCATGATCTAAGAAAAGAACAATTGCATTTGGACCGTCGGCATAGCTGCGAAGGAGGAGTAATGGTGTGGGGAGGATCTCCTACTATGGCCAAGTCGATTTACAAATTTTTAACGACAAAAAGAATGATACAAAGGGATACTCCAAGAGGCTTTCCCGGTTTTTTCCAACATTTTTGGACCCTTACAATGGACGTTCCAACAAGATAATGCTCCTATCCACAATGCAAGGGTTGTAAAATCATTTATAAACGAGCAAAACGTCAATGTCTTGGAGTGCCCATCGTACTCGCCAGACCTTAACATCACCGAGAACGTGTGGGGATGGCTTCTACGAGAAGTATACGAATCCGGTCGACAATTTGATGATAAAGCCATTTTAATTTTGGAGATAAGAGACTTGCAATGAGATTAACTTAAAATATACCACGTCCCTGTATAAATCTATGCCAAAACGCATTTATGAGGTAATTTTAAGCAAAGGCGGAAGTACAAGTTATTAATTTTAGCTAAACTTACTGTTAAAATAAAAATAAATACTAAACATATATCTTTTTATAATAAAAATTACTACTGTTTTATTTGAATCTATTCTGGTGACGCATATTTAATGTACGAGGTGTGGTCAAAAAATAACCGTTATTTTAAATTTTTTCCAAAAAGTATTTACTTTTATTTCCTTTAAAGTAGTCCCCCTCAGGTATAATACACTTGTGCCAGCGTTTCTTCTAATCCTCGAAAGACTTCTAAAACGCGCTTTTTGGTATCGCCAACAGCTCCTGTTTTGATTTTTCTTTTATTTCCTCAATCGTAACAAAACGCTTGCCTTTCATCGGTGTCTTCTGTTTTGGGAAGAGGAAAAAGTCAGCGGGGGCCAAGTCCGGTGGAAACGGTGGTTGATGCATGATTGGGATTTTGTTTTAGCCAAAAACTCACGCACAAGCATCGATGTGTGATCTGGTGCGATATCATGGTCCAAAATCCCTGCTTGGGTTTTCCACAATTCTGTGCGTTTCTGACGAATTGCTTCGCGCAAACGGCGCATAACTTCAAGGTAGTATTTCTTATTGACCGTACGTCCCTGTGGCAAGAATTCAGGATGCACCACGTCATTGCAATTGAAAAAAAACAGTGAGCAAAACCTTCACATTTGACCGAACTTGACGTGCTTTTTTCTGTCCAGGAGGAACATCGACATTGACATCTTCTCGGCCTTCCTTAAACCGGCTATACCACAATTGAACTTGTGTTCTGCTCATAGTAGACTCGTCACGCGCCACAGTCAACATTTCAAATGTCCTTTACATTAAATTTCATTTTTTACACAAAACTTAATGCAGTTTCTTTGATCGATCATTTTTTCGAATAGTAAAAAATCGAAGAGAACACCAAAACACGACTAACCTTTTTATCTGTCAAAAACAAACCGACAGTCAAAAATGGCTGATATTGTCAACATATAAAACAGACAGCTGTACCAACATAACAGAAAAAAAATGCGAAAATCAAACATACGTAACTCACGAAATTTGAAATAAACCGTTTTTTTATCACACCTTGTATGAATTTTTGACGAGCAAACAAAAGTAGTCTCACACAGTGGTACGGAAAATATATTCCAATATTTCCACTTCGTCTGCTCTATTCTTAAAAAAGTTTGTATGCAACATAAAAATAATGGCACAGCCGTCTACACCCCTTATTGCTGCTGCACTTTGCAGTTATTTCCGTCAAAATGCTTGAACCTATTCTGGTCGCGCGGACTATATTATAGCAATGGTTATCGGAAGAATGTTAAAGTAGTCCCCGATAATATTAGTCGCAGCAAACCTCTATAGGCACCCCTTTACCCTAAGCTGAACTCTTTTATATGTGCGATAGAACAATCAAAAAAACTTTCTCTCATTATATGGTATATTAGAATTCCAAAAGTCTACATACGTGAACTCTAAACGATTTTTGTATTATCCTTCAACTAAAATTAGGATAAATTAGTGAATGTGTTCGTGAACAAACAGAAAAGTTAAATTTTGATAATAAATATTCAGGTGTGCCATTTTTCATAATTTTGTAAGAAAAAGCATAAACGCTCTCATGCTTACAAAATCGTCAAAAGGACAACATAAAAAGTCAAATACTGAAGATGTAACGTGATCGTAAATACGAAACCTATAGGTAAATCGGATAACACTCATAAAACAACACTTTACCCTATCAAATCATTGTCATATCATTCATATCATTGTGCCTTCCAAATGGATATTTTTAGACGGAGCCGCGGACAACATTTACATGAAATAATCTTTACATATTAAATGGCAAAGACCAATTTATCGATTCCAACAAAAAAATTTAATATATGATGCAAATTTAAGCGTTTTATTCGATTTTTAAAGAAACTACGATTCAAAAATCATCCTGCGGGACATGCGAGACAACAATATCGCATTATTCGAATATGTATGGAAAAGTTACACTCTATACAATAGACTCTCTTTAACAAAAAGAATATAACGTAACTAATATGATTATTAAAATTTTAATCGCGGTTAATATAAAGCCTTAAAGTTTTAATTTAAAAAGAAAATTCTATGATATTTCCATTAAAACGAAAAATGGGCAATTGAGTATTAGCTGTTGCACCAAAAATATCTGTATACAGAGGATCCTCATTCCATTCTAACTTCATTAAAGGTGTCCTCAGCATTTTACATTCTTTCTTCTCGCCCTGTTTACTAACAATAAATAATACTTCTTACACTATTCAAACTCGTACTTCTGTCTAAGCTTATGCAAACGGAAATAACACATTCTGTGCCTTAATTTGAGCATCAAGTCTATAAAATTTATGATAAATTTCCATCAATTTAAATTTTAAACTTAGGTTTTTTTGTAATTTATATATACGAGTCATTGACCTAGAAACATTGGTTACGGACAGAGAGTGCAAAAAATTTCTATATCCACTTGGGTTTTAAAATTTGTTGTAGTTATTAATTAAATATTTAATGGAATAGTTTTTGTGGTACACTATTTGTTGTAATGGAACGACAAAAAAAGCTTTAGGAATCAATAACAACAGCCCAAACAGTTTGAATAGTTAATAGTTTTTATAATTTTACAACCAGCAGTACAATATTGTTAACCAACGGAAGTACTCATTGACATAGTTGACCAATGAAATGTGAATCTGTGGTAAAAATTACTCAATACTAGAGTGTTCGTTTTATGGCATTACTTCAGTTTCGTCGTATGTTATCACCATTGCAGGAGACATAAAGCGCTCAGCGATTTTTTACCTCTTGACTCTCTGAATATATAATGGAATGAGTATCACGTTTCCCAAATATCTTGAAGTTTGGCATGATGGTCTAATATTCAAAATTAGAAAACATCTGACGGGAAATATGCACACACTTTTTCAATCATACCTGGACAAAGAAAGTTTATTGTAAAGTATGGTGGCTACTATACGGATAATTACCCTGTATTGGCAGGCGTTCCTCAAGGGAGTGTTCTTGGCCTTTTATTATATCTTATCTTTACAGGTGATATTCCAGTTAACCCCAGAATCCTGACATCAACTTTCGCAGACGATACTACACTAATGTGCTGTCACAAGGACTAAAACCAAACAGCAAATACCAACCAAATTCATCCCAAATGCGTTGAGAAATGGCTCATTAACTGGAGAATAAAAATAAACGAAAGTAAATGTCGACAAGTAATATCCCAGGCTTAATACTATCGTCATTCCTCAGAGCTCAGACGTTATCTACCTAGGCGTCCATCTAGACAGAAGAATAACCTGGAAAAGGCACATCGTGGCTAAAAACACGCATATGAACTTGAAAATTAGGCAACATCACTGGCTGCTTAATAAGCACTCTGGACTTAGCCTAAACTGTAAGGTGTTGATCCACACGGGAATAATTAAATCCAAATGGTGTTACGGTGCTCCACTCTGGGGCAGAGCCAGCCACAGCAACGTGGCTAAAATCCAAAGGGTACAATCAAAAATGTTATGAGACATTACCTAAGCTCCTTGATACATGAGAAACTGTAATATGCATAGGGACTTGAATATACCATATGTGATAGAGGAGATAGAAAAGATCAAAGAAAAACAAATGACCAGAATATAACATCACCGTAATGTTCTAGCTAGAAACCTGGCATACCTTTCGGCATCTTCCAGACTAAAGAGAAATGATTTTGCAGTCCCATAAAAGGGAAAAAGAATATGACCCCTGCCGACAATGCATTGTCTTCTAATATCTCAATGCATTGTCTTCTAATATCCGGGCCCTGGCCTCGTCACTCACGTAATCCGCACTACTATTTGTAACACATAGGTCAATATCCTCACGGGAACTGTGTTCGGTTCATGGCCTCATCATTCACATGGCTCGCTTCGCAACCAGGTCAATTCATTTTCCGTGCTATTGAACCACCTACCACGTGTTCGGGACTTGACCCCATCACTCACATAGTCCACATTAGGAAGAGTAATACATAAGTCTGCGGCATTACGCCTGAATACTCCCCGCTCATGTATTCCGGGCCTTGGCCTCTTTTCTCACGTAGTTTAAATCTATGATGAGGGACATGTGCATAACTCAAACCCCTCGGGTTAATACAACTGTGAGATCATTTGTACGAACACTGCGCCAAACTACACCATTAGAGCTGCTAACTCAGAGGCTGCCGTGAGCTTTTATATATCAAACTAATCCCTGCCGATCTCAGAGAACTGTATAAACAAAAAAGGATACAGCTAAAAAAATAAACAAAGCGGTAAATATACATATTCGTCGAAAATTAGATCTAAGACTCAACTATTTATTGTTACACTCGCTACGTGAGCGATACAATAAAACAAATGAAGCAGAAAAAACGTCTTAGAGACAAGAACATTCAGTATGAATCTATTTTTCTTAGATATGGACATATTTGATTTTAGCAAATGGTATAGTTTTGAAGATAATTTGCACAAGACTTTCGTTTGGTTTTAAAAATTGGTAATTTCTGCTGTGAAATATAGAGAAGTCTGTATTTGAGCGATTTTAAATTTTGGTGACTTTCACAATATTTTCTTTTTATCACATAATAGGTTAGGTTAGGTCTGACTCACATAGACTGCATAGTCCATTGTGATACCACGGAAACTAGAGATATGGCTGTCCCTAATTTCAACCGTTGAATCATCCAGAGCGCCTCAAGAAGTTCTTAATTCGGGCAATATATATATATCATCTAGATCTCCTAGGTCCCTACAGAAATAAGAGCCCAGTGTTGATCATCGCCTGTTCTATGGACTCCTCCTCCTTTTCATCCCTACAGCTTCCGCAGCAGTCACTGGTCACAACCTACAATTTCACTGCATGTGTGTGCGTGAATGCTTCAGATCTAGGCAAGGTCACATCTGTCCGGATTGATTACAACCTTAGACTGACGCCCACCTATCATTTGCCGCTAAATATGCTCTATCTCGTAGCCGGAGCTTACAAGTGGGTAGAGACATGCCCACGGACTACTACTCGGCTGGAGTCTGTATGGTTGTCCTTAGTCTTGCCATCTCGTCTGCTCTACACTTCTCTGGTATGCTCCTGTGGCCCGGCACCCACATAAGGTAAATGTTGAAATCCTGAGCCATATCATTAAGAGATCTGCGGCATTTCAGGGCTGATGTTGAGTTCAGGAATATAGAAACCAAAGTTTTAATGGCAGCTTGACTGTCAGAGAATATATTAATCCCCACCATTATCATCAGATGATATGCATATAATTTCTTTATACCATATGATGTATGAAGAGACCGGCCATAATGCTCGACTATCGTGTTTGGCCGCTACTGAAGCCACCTATCTTCCTTTCAGCGACAGCCACCAACAGTAATCAGTGAATCTGATGTTCGGAAGTACAATAATTGGCGTGAAAATGCGATCTATTTTCATTCTCAGATCGTATTTTAGCAAACGTTTGAAGTTTTCTGGATATCGTTTAACTGCAGAAAGGTAGAAACCTACAAATATACAGTTTAAATCGACCATTTGTATAGCAGATATCAGAAGGGTCATGGTTAATCGGACAAGGTTAACGAAATTCGGATTTTTCGGGAAGTTTCGTTTGGTTTTTAAAAGAAATTTATTTACAAATTTTGTATAAAAAAAATTATTTTAATCTATTATATAATCTCCCTATTTTTTAATAATTTCTTCCCACCTCTCTCGGAGGTTTTTAATTCCTCTCTCATAAAACTCGCGTGATTTTCCCGAAAAAAAGCGTTCAATTCAATTTTTCACTTCCTCGTCGTTATAGAAATTCAAATCCTTCAAGTGGTTGCTCAGACTGCGAAATAGATGATAGTCGGACTGGGCGAGGTCTGGGAAGTACGGTGGGTGAGGTAAAACTTCCCATCCAAGCTCTGACAGTTTCTAACGGGTACGCAAGGCAGTGTGAGGGCGGGCGTTGAGGTGATAGAAGATGATGTCTGCCCAATTGATGAATCGACTAAAAAAGCCGTGAAAGATGTTTGACTAAAACACACTTGCTAGTTTAAACTTTTGCTTCCGGGTGTTATACCGGAGAATCAATTTTTCGGTTTCAAAAGTAAAGTTCAATAAAACACACATAATGCTATGATTTAGAAGAAACCTTTATGCCATTATAATGCTTGGACGTTATAATTTTGTTCAAAATAATGCCATTTAAACGACCGCCTCTGCATTAGTTGCAGCAATAAATCCTTTCGAGGTAGTTTTCGACCCATTTTTTGCTCGTTTTGGGCGGTATCTCGGCGATAACTTGACGAATATTGGCTATCAAATGCCCTAACGTTAGTTGATTTTCCGCGTAAGCACAGTCTTTGACACAGCCTCACGAAATAAAGTCTAACCGTGTCAAATCGCATTATCTTGGTAGCCAATTGATGTCGTCAAAACGCCAAATTATGTTTTCTGAAAACTCTTCATGCAATAAAGCCAAAATCGGTCATGTTGAAACCACATATCGTTCAGTTCATAACATTCAATTACAAGCCAAAAACAGTCGGTTATTATACTGGTTATCATACCATCATTATCATGCCATTACACCCAGAATTGAAATTTGGATTATTCGCCATACTTTCACTAACAACAGCGATAGTTGCGACAGTGTGTTGCATTACGTTGATGCACAGATCTGACCACATCTGTGACGCTTTTAGTCGGTTAAAATTTCATTATAATCTTGTCAACTCCTTGCTCAGTGGGTCGATTATGACGACCATAATCACAGCGTAATGCACGAAAAGTGCCCATGTTTGATTCACCACATTTGTTAGTAAGTTTCAACTATCTTTAAGCGTTCTTCGGTTTGTTTCCTTTTAAACGATTCATATTCGTAAATGTTAAACCTTTCATTAATTAAACAACACTTCAGATGACAGGTATTTAACAGCTGATAGCCTTGATCGGTGGTTTTGAAACCAATAAATGGATAACCCTGTATATACACCTGGTATTTATACTATCATCCCTCCGGTTGAAGGCATAAAAGTGTGCGAGGAAGTTAAAATTTTATGAACAACTTGTGAAAAAAAAACTTCAAAATTGTGCATGAAAATCGTAATATCTCGGCTGTTAAGCCAAATTTTTTAATCATTTCTATACACGACAGATTCACTGGCGCATTTCTATTATATCAAGCCATTCGTTGTAATATAAAACATGTTACTTAATTTTAATCGCATGTTTAGAGATATTTTTAAAATGGTCCTGCTAGTAAGCCTAGAGCAGAAACATTTCGAGAAGCGCTTCAATTTTGGAAGGATACAAGAGGAAATTGTTTGAATTCATTTAAGTCGATGAACTCTAATACACAACTTGACGTTATTTCATCAATGTTTACCTCATTTTGTTCACAACATGCTCTACTCCTCCGTTGTCTATCACCGCTATCAAAAAGCTGTTACACCATGCCAACTTCCTTTTCCGCTTTGGCTTGTTGAATAACGGAAATTAATTTTTTTTTCTCATCAATTTGAGCACTAAATCCATCGCATTTATGATAAATTTTAACTAATTTGCATTTTAAATTTGTGCGTTTTTTTTTTTTAACATTTATGGGTCATTGGCCGAGAGGGAATGGAGAAGGGAAACAATTTTTAATTTCTATTGGTATTGTAAAGTTTATTGTATATAAATATTAAATACTTAATAAAAGTGGTTGTATTTATCAATAGATTCAATTTAATTCACCGGAAATTTATAACAAAATGGCAAACTTTTTCAATTGTTAATAAACAAATATGACCATTGACCTGATTGGCCAACGAAATGAATGTGTATAAACAAAGAGAAAAAGAGAAAAATTCCAACAGAAATAACGAAAAAGGATTAAGTGTAAGTTTTTGCAATTTGTTTATTGTACCATTTTTTATTGAACCATTCTTTTATTGACGAAAAAGGATTAAATATAAGCTCTTGAAATTTGTTTATTGAACCATTTGGTAATTTTGGGGCTCATACAGTAGAGTGGTCGTCCGCCAACCAATCTGACGGTATCTTTATAATTTCTGGAGTTGTCTGAAGTTGGATATGTGCAACTCCTAGTAGAGATGTTACAACGAATGAAGTAGTGTCTACGCTCTCAAAGTTAATAATACAAATAGCGATATTTTTTAAAAGATCCAATTGTGCTCCATGAAGAAAATATAAAAATAGAAAAAATACTTATTGTAAATTTTAGCCTATTTTGTGAGCAAAACTTAGGCTTAAGAATACACAAAATAAGAAATGGGTTTCGCATATTCTTCAAACACATTCATGATAAAGCAAAAATGTAACTCGCAGAGAATGAAGTATTAAAAGCACCAAATATCTTTTGAACAAATGCGTTTCATCTTTTAAGTTACTTAACACGTTCACTTTTATTTTGGCGATCGTGCTCAGAAACAAATTTTTTTCAATTGCTTATGACTGTCAGATGAAATCGAGTGTAAGTTGTATGTTTGGAAGTGAAAGTTATCACGTTTGGCTACAGTTTTTTCAGAAATAACTGTCGACTGCTATAACCGTCATTTGCTCATCAAGTCATTTTTTCTCTTTCCGGAGCAAATGACGGCTATGACCGTCGTGATGACTATACGGCATCTGTTTTACTAAATTCATTCAAAATGATTCCCATAAATAAAAGAGAGTAAATAGGTGTAAACTTAACACAAGAAAATCGGGTTGAAACAAAATTACCATTTGTAGATTATTTTGCTTATAAAATAGTAAATTTAATAAAATTAAATAAAAATTAATTCAGAAAACAAATTACATACGAGTACATAGAAGAAAGCATTACAAATGATAGGATTCGAGGCATTCTGGGCACAATGGTGATTTATACGGACAAGTTTTACATCTATATGATGTTTCTTTTCCGATTTGGTTGGTCGAACATTGTTTGCAACATAAAAAGTAAGTTTTACGCTGAAAATCAACAGGTGAAGGTATCTTTTCCAAGAAGTGTTGTTTCTTAAAATTTGTGGATGTCAGCGGCAATGAAATTATTTGTTTCGGTCGACCAAATGCTGCTAAATTGTTTGTAGAGATCTCAGCATTAGGTAATGCGATCAGTGAATTTATTAGCAAATCTCTAAATTGTAGGAAATGATAATGTTGCTAAATTCTTTCCAGAAATCTCAGTATTAATTAGTGCAATCAGTCATTGTATTAGCAAATCTCTAAACTGTAGGAATGTCATTAATTTATGAAACTGTCGATGGATATACTGGAAATTCCGAATGCATAGTTCTAAAAGATGAAAAAGAAGTTTTTTATACCTTCTTATGGATTTTCGTGGTGATAATCATAATCATTTGATTATATCTGTCTACTCCTGACATATTCAAATTGTATTCAGCACTAGCACTACTTATCAGCATTAATTTTAATGTACAGTTAATTAAATGTACAGTTTGTTAATTAAAACTACTTAAAGAAAAAATGGCTTGTCTTCACAAGAACACATTTTTCAACTGCATGAACTGAAATAACTTAACGTTTTGTACAGTCGTGAATGGTTGTAATAGTCGTCATTTCACACCCTTGTTGAAACCACATATCGTCCAGTTCATAATCATCAAGTGCATGACAAAAATAGTCGATTATCATACAGTTCGAGCGCCCAGAATTGAAATTTGGTTCATCCGTCTTACTTTTACTAACACAGGTGAAGTTCTTCGGCAGTGCGTACATTGCGATGGTGCACAGACCTGACTACATCTGTAGCGCTGCCAGTCGCTTCAAACTTCATTATAATCTTGTCAATTCCTTGCACAGTAGGTCAATTATGACGACCATAATCACATCGTAATGCACGAAAGATGTCCATATTTGAATCACCGCTTTTTTTAGTAAATTTCAATTACCTTTATGCATTCTTCGGTCCGGTTCTTGTTTAACGATTCATATTCGTAAATGATGAACCTTTCACTACATAAACAAAGCTTCAGAGGACGATTGTTATAGCCGTCGTCATTTGTCTCTAGAAGTCCAAATGTTTCGAAACGGTAAAACATAAAAAAAAAAACCATGAAAGGGCAATAAATATGCTGTCTGGAATTAACAAATTTACGTGTTAGTACACATACTTTTTCTTCATTGATTAAAATATGCACAAAGATTGGACGGCTATAGCCGTCATTTGCGGCAACGTGTTAAACGATTTTTTTTTATTGAAGAACAACATTTTGAAATTATGAATGGACGCAAGCATTCACGAAGATTAATATTCTAAAAGGGAATACTTTAACCATGAACGAATAATTATTTAAACACATCATTATTTTTGGGACAGCTTTATACTCGTACATATATAGATATAAATTGTAACTTTATGACGCATTCCACGGTAATTCAAGGTAATTCATATTCACACAACCAAAACAAAATGATGTCAAATGAAAATCAGTATTGTGTCGGTAGGCAGTATATTTACCACATGCCTAAGCTTGGCTCATGACGTTAAGGTTATGGCAGAATCGACTAGCACTTATAGATGGCACCATTTATTGGCAAACAGCGGGAACTTAATTGCATAATTGATAACTCAATCTAATTTTCAAAAAATTCATTTTAATCATAATTTTTAGAAAATTCATTTTTAATTCATGGAGGATTCGACAGAATCTATTGTGACATTCTTTGCTGAAATATTTCGTTTAATATGTATAACCATCATCGTTAACGAGAAGTGTCAACACGGACGATGGTACAAAATCTGAAAAAATGGTAATCATGTCGAAATTTCTTCCAATATGAACCGGCAAAATGGTCGAAATCCTTGAAATTGGATATATCGCCCTTAAAAGAGTATGTAGTTATGTAAAAGATTTAATTCATCCGATTCCTAGATAATTCTGCACATGAAGGTGGGTTGAAGCAATTGGTACCTCCACAAAAACTGAACTAAATCGATCTGAACTGGCTTATGGTCCTTTCCAATCAAATTAGGATATTTTATACCGGGCCTGCAGTCATCTTTACCGAACTTGCCAAAATTTTGAGTGTAGATCGCATGTAAAATAGAACAATCTTTTTTCAAGAAAAATATTAACATTTTCTTCTTTAGAAAATCTGATCATGATTCCATTTTTGCATTTTCCGGTCCAAAATTCATACTATTTCAATTTTCTATATTGTCTCCAAATTCTATTGCACTCTGTCTCAAATCGTTTAATATTACATCGTCTCAGGAAGAATTGTTTCAACGTGCACTGTATAAACTGCAATATGCATTGTAGCATCTAATATCGCAATTTCTTCGGGTCAGCACAAATGAATAACATCCCTCCCAGGACAACCATTTGTTAAATCTATTGTGATTATGTTCTTAGATGACGACTGAAGATTAATTTGTTTCTGTTGTTTTTTTTTTTTTTTTGTTTGTTTTGTTTTGCTTTTTTGAAACACTACCCAGCTTACTGCGTGTATTTCTAAGGATGTTTAACTTAATAAACAATAACGGTTTTTGAATCAAAAAAATTATGTCGATAAGAGAACTAATCCTTTTGTTCCGAGAATGTTAAAGTTTCTAAATTCGCATTTTAATCTCGCTCTTTGTGCAAACATCACTGTCATTTTCCTATTCTCTAAATAATTTGCTTTTCTTCTCTGACTTCCAAGGCACCATCTGAAACTGAGGAATTTTTGCCACGCGCCTAAAAAGATGCAGTATTTATTGACAAAAAGCTAACCCCACGAGGTAAGTGAAAACAAAACAAATAAAGCAACATGTTGTTGAGAGATTTATGCGTAAATAACAGCGCAATACACTCTCCCTCTCACAGATTTATCTTTCCGTCTCTCTACCTATTTCGCTCGTTTTCTTCTCTTGTGCTTTGCGCATGTTTCATAGCAACATGTTTGGTTTACTATAGATTATTTAATGTAGAGCATCTCGATTAGCAACATGTTGATAGATTCTACATATCTTGCATCTGCAACAATTTCGAAATTTAAATCGGAATGTTGTTTCGGTTAACTTATTGCAGTTAATTTCTTGTTCTCTTTCTGAAATGTGTATTTAATTTAGAATTCTAAATTACTATCTAAGGAAAGTGATGATCGTACCCGAAATTTGAGTCGTCAATTTACTCTGGAACATAAATAATGGCTTTTACAGTACTTCTTCTTATGTGGCGACTGGAATAGACAGCCTTATCTATTATATGCCGCCCGTAGAAAATAATTCCAAGCGCTTCGATCTTCTGCACTTCTGCTCCAATTCGCAACACCAAACTTTTACAGTACACTTTCCTGAAACCTTTCCCACTTTTATGCCATGTTATATAATCTTACATGCTGTCACGAGGTGGCGGGACTCCCTGGAAAAGAATCGTCTGCGGTTATTGGCGTAATTTTCGACATTTTATAACGTGAAATTTAGAATTTTTTATATGTGAGATCGTACAATTTTTTAGATCGAAATCCTTTCTCTATTCTGAATACATGGCAACGCTATAGCCAATTGTAAAGCGTGTAGTGACGGAACGCTATGAGGAGAAAGGAAGAGACGCACGCCGACGACGCCGACAAGGAAAAGGTTGTGGGAAAAGCTGGGCAACGAGTATATAGAAAGGATAGACGTGAAACGCATAAATTTCAAAAGCAAAAGTGAAGGAATAGAGTCCCACTCCAGTACCAAATGTCAGGCAAACGATATAAGCATAGCAGTATCACGGGTACGAGTGCTGGTAGCTTGCCGGCAGAGCTGCTTAAGACCGCTGGCGTTGAGCTCATAATCGGCGAGTATCAGGTTCTAAACACAGTTTGAATTTATGAATGCCTGTCTAAAATTCGAATTTGAGCGTGCTGTGTCCTGGTGTGTGTACGAACTATTGAATTAGCAGTTTTTTAGATTTTGTCGAGAGTGATATGTGGAAGACTAAAGCCCTATCCACCTGACCTAATTGGAACTTATCTGGTAATTTTGGGAGAAAAATACTTCGGAAAAGTAGTTTGGAATATCATATTTCCCATCATCGTCATAGTCAAGTGCATTAAAATACAGCAATTTCGTTGACTGAGTCATGCTGTACGATTTAAATGATCCATCGTTAAAAGTATTCGACAGAGCGCCCAAAAGTTCAATGGAAGTTTTTGGAACACAGTCCTTGATATGACAGTGTTTCAAATCGAAATCGACAAAAAACGAAGAAGACCTAATAGCTTCTGAGTGCGAGGTATAATTGATAAGAATGTTTAATCTACATTCCGAACAAATTTAATAATGCTCAGTGTTATGAAGGGGTTTACTAACCGTTTGAGATTTAATGGGCTCTAAAGGAGGGAAGACTTACAAATTTCATTTTTATTCATTTCATTTTTTTTTCAATTTATATCCCCATGCAAATTTTGTTGGAATATCAGTTAACAATTATAGAATTCATTGCTTTGTATACGATAAGAAATTAAATATTTGCTTTAATAGCAACATGTCCTGCTGGCAATGAAAACTTGGTGCTTTTTGTTGCGTATTTTTGATTCCAAATTACAATTTTTGTACAATAAGAGTCATCTTCTGGAGGAAAGGCCAACATTCTGCACATTTTGAAGCATTTTTACATAGCTATTGATTTTGTAATATTATGTGACTAAATTTTACTTCTGAGAGCTGAAAGCAAATTACTCGATAATTGAGACAATGGCGGTTCTTGCTTGATGCTATTTTACAATATTTCGTCGTTCTGAAGGTTAGTGTGGCTGCAGCTTAATAAAGCGATATACAAATTGTACTTAGGTTGACAAGATTTTTTGTTTCATTATAAATTGTACATTTATATATTGTATTGTATGAATAGTGTTGTATGAAAGTATTGTAAATGTATGTACTTTACTTTATACAACTTTTTAAATTCGGTGTTCGAATGCACCCAAAAGTTGTATAAAATTTAGGATGGCAGCATAAAATTCATCTTTGTAATTTTCAATTTTGCAGTTTCTATAATTTTTCTATTTGGCCTAATTCTACTTTGTGAAATATCCATGGAAAATTAAGCAACAACTTGGATGGTGGTTTGTTACAATAATCGTTTTTATGTAAATGTCGGCAAAATCCGCATTTTAAAAGGAATTTTCACCAACTATTTAAGTTTGTTCTCGTTATAGAATGAAGAAAAAACATGGAAAAATGAAGAGAATATGCCAACAAGAATAACGATTTTACATACATTTATATAAAAATTCCTAAAATCGAGCGACTTATCTATGAGCTGTCTCATATAGGCAAAAATTTTACGCATAGTAGCTTAACGAGAGCAGTCCCAAAACTAACCGAACTGGCGTATAGATCGTGCCAGTAGTTTGAAAAAAAAAAATATTTTGGTGAAAAGTGGCAATCTTATAAAACGTATGTTATAAGTTTTAAGCTGCCACGTTGTTCAATATTTTTATTTGAGCCATCAAAATTAAACGATCTCAGTGAATTTGTAAACGTAGAAAAAATTAGTCAACGTTATGTAATTGAATATTTCCTTTTCAAAGTTCACAGTCCAACCAATATTAAAGCCGACCTAGATTCTACTCGGGGGAGTCTGCCCCTTCGTTTACGACTACAAAATATTGTGTAGTCGAGTTTAAGCGAGGCCATATGAGGTGCCAAGACGAATACTCTATTGGTCAACCAATTGAGGTATCCACGCCAGACACGGTTAAGAGAATCTACAAAATGATATTGGAAGATCGTCGTCCAAAGATGCGTGAGTTAGCTGAATGGATAGACAATACAACAAAAGCTATACATCGTATATTGACCAACGAATTGAAGATGAGAAAGCTGTGCGCAAGATGGGCGCCGCGCTTGCTTTCAGTAGTGTAGAGTGTTTGGCGATGTTGCACCAAAATAAAGCCGAATTTTTCCTTTGACTTATAATCATGGATGAGACATGAGTCCACCATTTCACAACTAAGGCAAAGGAACAGTCAAAGCTGCGGGCTGGAATGGGAGAATCATGTAAAAAGAAGGCAAAAACGGCGCCTGTTTTTTGGGATGGGCATGGGATTATTTCTATTGATAATCTACAGAAAGGAAAAACCATCAATGGCGAATATAACGTTTATTTATTGCAGCGTTTAGGTGATGAAATTATTGAAACAAGGTCACGTTTGCCGAAAAAGAAAAAGTTGTTTCATCATGAAAATACTCCAGTTCACACATCCAATATTACATTGGCCAAAACTAATGAATTAAAGTTCTAATTGTTTCATATTCGCCAAATTTAGCTCCCTATTTTCTATTTCCAAACTTGAAAAAAAGCTCGGTGGTAAAAGATTTGCTAACAATGAAGAGGTGAAGTCTGCGGTTGACAACTGTTTTAGGGAGTTTGACCGTTCTTATTATAAACAGGTTATAGAAGCTATTGAATATTGCTGGAAAAAGTATATCGAGTTATGTTGAAAAATAAAGAAAATGTTTCTCAACTATTTTGTGGCTTCTTTGTTAGGCGGGCTAGTTTTGCAACCTTCTTTATACATCAGCCAAATATTAATTTTAATTTCATTCTGTTTTCAGTATTGCAATTTTAAGCCTTAAGGCCAATTTGATTAGATTACTATATCAGAACATATCTTCTCCATTATTCCATAATAAATACATAAATATACATAATGAATTTTTACATTACTATCGTTATATCTTGTGTATCTTAATACAGAGTGGGCCATATGAGTGTTGGCAATTTAATTTTCAATTTCTCGGTAACGCGTGGCGCGGGGTGGCGGGGGGATATGTTGTTCGCTGCGCCGCTCCCTGGAAATTTAGTCGCCATGGAGCCGTACACGGGAGTACAGCGTGCATTTCGTGTCCGAGATTATTACGAAAACAATAAATCAGTGATTACTGCACGACGTTTGTATCGGCATGAACACGGTTTACACGATTTAAGTGAAGTTCCAAGCGCCAATGTGATACGAAAATGGATCAGAATGTTCGAAACAACCGGCTCAACAATACCAATTACGGTTCGTGGTCGCCCAGTTTCTGCAAGTTCAGCCGACATTGTGGAGCGTGTTCGTATTTCAGTTCAGCGAAATCCGCAACAGTCAACATGTAAGAGAAGTCAGTCTTTGGATGTCAAAAGAACAACTTTACGACGAATTTTGAAACGTGATTTGCATTTGAAGGCTTATAAGATTCAGATAGTCCAAGAATTAAAACCCGATGGTGCCAATAACCGACTTAACTTTGTCAAGTTTTCCTGGAAAACTCATTTCGAAAAGGGGGGATATTGAATGGCCCCCACGTAGCCCCAATCTCTCTCCATGCGATTATTTTCTATGGGGCTACCTCAAATCGGTAGTCTACGAGAATAATCCGACCAATTTAGAGCAGTTGAAGAGGAACATTATTCAGGAAAGTAACAAAATACCGAGAACAACTTTTCAACGAGTTTTCCAAAATTTGCGACTTCGGTTCCAAGAGTGTCAAGCAGCCGAGGGAAGCCATTTGGACAACATTATTTTTAAGTCTTAAAAATTCCCATGCTTCTACTTTTTAAAAATACAAATATATTTTTTTATGTTTCGTAGTTTTTTTTAATTGAATATTTAAACCACCAACACCCTTATGGCCCATCCTGTATAAATACAGATGCAAACAAATATGATTTACCATGTCAATTTACTTCTTTTAGCAGATCCTACAAGCTATAGAATTCCATAATTTTTCCCCCATACATTCAATTGTCTAGTCAACATGTTGTTTGTAGGCAATTTCTTTTATCGCCTCTCTGTAATCATAAAATTCTTAAAAAATACAAATCTCCTGTACAAAATTCCTAACAGTGCAGATGGCAAATGTGGCAAAAATCTAGCAATATTTGTTTGCAGAGTATAAGCATTAAGAGATTACAGTAAACATTTGCGAATTTCATACATATTTACAGCAGATGACAGAAATATTCCAATATATTTTAGGATATATAATCAGAAGTATTACTTTGCTTGCTGTGATGTTATTTAACAGATTTTATTATAAACTTATGGAATGTGGGTTGCTGTTTTTAGCATTGACAGTAGGGATGTACAGAATTTAATAGGTATCAGGCCTACCAACATCCTATTGGCAACGTTCCTCATTATTGGCAAATGTTGCCAGCGAAATGTTGAAAAACACGATATCTCTTAAAAACTTTTTTTAAAATGTACAAACAAATAAATAAAATTAAAACGCATTTTAATATCTATTCGAAATAAGATTTGAAAACGGGTTTATAATTATTGTTAATACTGACGATTCTGCATAGGTCTTGATCTATCTATGCTAAGCAACATTTTGTTGACAACATTTGCAAACAGAGAGGATTTGTCAAATGCATTTAAATTATTTAGAGTACAGTTTATTAACTTCAAGTTCGAAACAGTTGGAATGTTTTCAACAAGCGCGGAAGAAGAGCACAGTTACGTTTAACGGACATGATGTTGAGAAACATTTTACAAAAGAGAGAGAGAGCATTTTTTTCTGAGACTCGGTTAAATTAATTACAATAAGGTTAGTTTATTTAAAGTTTGAAATAAATAGAATGCTTTTAAGAGCAACCTTAGTCCTGTAGAAGACTAAAGTTCAAAGGATGTCATGTTGAGAAACATTGCTCTGATTTCATTTTAACAATGATATGAGTTCTACAAAGGTGTCTAAACTCTGTTATATTCGATGACAATATTTGTCACAGATAGGACATTTTTGAAATAGATCCATGATGTCATAGTATTGACGATAACATAAATCATCTCCTCAGCAACATTTGCTTATATATGTAAAGTAGGACTCTATGACAGAAATTGTTAAATTATTGTAAGTTTTAAATATGAAAATGATACAAATCTCGCATCAGCTTAAAGAAAACTTTCCGACAAAAATTTCTCATCATTTTGTTATAGTAAAGATTTTTTTGGAGTCCAAAACTTTTAGATTTTGTTTAGATTTGAATTTGAATTTTGGTTTTGAATTTGATTTGGATTTGGATTACGTGAAATACTACCTTGGTATAATCAAAAATATCACATAGTGTATGATGAAAACGATACTGCACACGGGGCAGCATTACAGACATAAAATATTGCAGAGTGTAAAGCCGTTCGTTCTTTCAAAGGAACGGTACGAAAGTGGAAAAAATCGAAAAATCAAGGATAAAGAAAGATAGCAGCAATAGATATAAAGTTCGAAATTTCAACCAAAACCCAAATAGATTTGGCGCAGAGCTGGAGTTGGAAGCAGCAATTATGAATAAAATACTTATAGAAGTGTTGCTGATTCCGTATTGTGGCGCAGGTGAAGAAGTCACGTCAACTTTTGACTAAGGCTGTCCAACATCAACTCAAAACAATGTCAGAATAGTAGCATCACTGCTTACAAACAACTGAGCTGAGGGTGCCTCTCAACAGAGCTCTTTAAAGCCAATGGCGGTGAGTTGATATGGATATGCACCAGCTTCAAGACATGTTCTGACTCGAATATGATTTGTTCCTTAATTTCATTCTAAGTATAACATAATATGTTTGCATGCAAATAAAGGCGGTGCAAATGCGATATTAGTTTTTAACCTGTCGCTCGTAAGATCTTGCCGAGTATGTTATGTGCGAATAAAGCCTATTCTATCCTTTCAGATTGATCTTTACAGTTCCACTTTTAAACTGGTGAATTAGTTTCAGTTATTCACATTACACCAAATCCTGGAAAATACCCTAGATGAACATGTAGCTGCCTTCAATGGTCAAAAACGGCAAAAAATTGTTAGAAGACATGACAGAGTTGGGAATTCTTGCCAAAACGTTCTTCTAGACTCTGAAAGAAGTTTTTATTAAAGATCGACAAACTTTTTACTGAATCATTTAACACAAAAGAGCCTTTAACCAACCTGCGATATCTTCAATATAATTTGAAGAAAATCATGAAGAACACTGGAATAATCACGTATGGTGCCGTCTTCAACAAAAGCCGTAAGTCTCATGCATGCGCTAATGCCAAAAACTCAGATATGTTACTGCAGCTTCCTCAAGCATTGGAAAAAAAGTTCAGAAAAATGGAATCTGGCGGCAAATGAGGACTAAACTACTCGTTCGTCCAAGAAATTGTATTGTTGAGCAACATTGCGTTGGCCATACGCACTTAAAGAGTGGATTAATTTAGAGTTTGTGTTGAGGAACATTGTGTGGTCTACATGTATTACTTACACATAGGACTTTTTTTTCATTCATTTTCTTTATTGGATCTTTCTTTCGAAATTTACAATATGTATTCAAATCTTAATCCTATCTTAAAGTAAAGTATCCTGCCATTGCCGGATCTTGTTTTTGGCGAGCAGAACTGTTTATCACCGAACCAAGTCTAGCGTGTACCTTCTTCTTAGCCGTATATGACCGGGAAAATTTTGAAGGTTTTGAGCGAGTGGGTTTGAGTGGGAGGACAACTTCGATACATATGACCTGCTTATTTTTTTTATTTCATCGGAAATATAAGGAATGTTTAAATCCTTGTGTACGTTATCATTCCTAATATACCATGGGGCACCACAAATTTGGCGCAGTATTCTTGACTGTCTTCTCTATAGCTTATTTATGTTAGAAGCCGATGCCGTTCCCCACAACTGGATGCCGTATGTCCATATTGGCTTCCATATGGTTTTGTAGATAGGATTATATTTCATTTTTTATATGATTTAAAGAAAATTAAGCAGGTCATATATACCGAAGTTGTCCTCCCACTCAAACCCACTCGCTCAAAGCCTTAAACATTTTCCAGGTTATATCCGGCTAAGAAGAAAGGACAAGCTAGACTTAATCCGATGATACAAAATTCGGCTCACCAAAAATAAAATTCGGCAGTGGCAGGATACTTTAGTTTATGATAGAATAAAGATTTGAATACTTATTGTGAATTTCAAAAGAAAGGTTCAATAAAGGAAAATGAATAGAAAAAAATTTACATCAACATCTTGAGGAGTTTTGAAACATTTAAAGCAACTGAGTGTGATGTTGATAACGACTATAATCATTGTTTAATTTTAAAGAAAATATTTCATCATGTTGAGCAACATTGTCTCTGGCATCATTTGTTTCCATCAGTGATTCTGTTGAATTTATTTATTATAAAATTGTGGTTTTGGCAAATATTTTGAGCATATAAGGTTGAAGGGATGTGGCGATGACATCATTCACACTGCTGATGGTGGGTAAATAACATTAAAAGGCATCAACACCCTTTGCTTTATTTTCTTTCGTCTTCTCGCTGTTTCACCCCATTTCCTTCCATCTCTTACTCACTCATAATTCCTTTGCAGAACAATTCGTTGCGTTTTGTTTAGTCTTCACAATTTTTGCATGTGTGCTCAGCATTTTGAAGAGGTTAAAGTTCATTGTTTCTAACATGTCTCCAAAAGGGGCTTTGAGCAAGAATTTTTGTGAATGAGGAAAAATTCCTAAACTATTTCTTTTTTTGTCATTGTTGAAAATATAACACTTGTTTACACAAGGGATGTCGGTCTCGATTTAAATGTCTTTCTGTCTGTCTGGCAGTGGATGCCTGATGATATCCTTGTCAAGGTACAAGGTTAGTTCAGGGTGAAGGATATTTGCATGTAAATGAAAAAAGGATTAAATTACAATTTAAAGAAGGAAAAGAGGATGTAGGAAATATGTAAAAAAAAAAATTAATTTAGACTAAGGTAGTTATATTTAAGAAATGGCAAGGATTCTCTTTAAGGTAGATTTTTTACTCTCGCTTTGAAGCTTTGAAACAATTTTTTTGTAGGGTTTTGTTAATATTTTCATATCCTTTTACGTTGGTTATCGCTTTTCTTAATTTCTTTAACTACACCTTCATCCGAAGGAATAAAAGTATACATCTGTGATCACAAGGAATCATTACTTCAGTGGAGTTAACACAAAATCGAGTTTATTCGTTATTGGTACTGTATTCATTTTAATTAAGACTTCAAATTTCTCTGTAATTCACAAATTGTAGCAATTTTTTCAAAATGCGATTTCTAAAAAATTACGTTGTGTAGTTAAATATTGATATGGTTTATGGCCTAAGAGCACATGTTGCTGTCTAAGCGCGATTTCAAAATTTCGCACATTTCTAAAGTTACAATAAATTTGCATAATAGCGATTTATTGATTGTAATTTTTTTGTACTGATTCTACAAATATTTTACATTAATTTCCTTGTATAAACTGCGTTTATATTCCTTAGAGAAGAAATGTGGAACATTTTTAAGTGGAGCAAATCTTTCTCAAAAGCTGGGGTAGTTGCAATACTGCACTATAGAAAAAATCACAAATCAGTACAATATTTCTGCACAAAAACCACACCATGTTAAACACAAATAACAAATTAAGTAATGGGGTATGTGATGCAAATCGATTCGTTTTCAAATGAAAACGAAGTGCCAAAACGAACAGATCGATTTTAGCTGTGACAGAAATCGTATCGATTTCATTTTCCAGTTGTGTTTAATTTCCACCATATTCTTTTGCAAAATACAACTCAGAGCATTTGTTTACGTTTTAAAATACAAGTATTTGCACAACAAGAATCAAATTAACAAGTGTAAGCTGAAAAATAATTTTATAACATGGCATTTATTGTCACAGTGTCCGCAATTTTAAGTGATGCATCAAATAAAGAAGAAAATATTAAAAGGAAAAAGTTACGCGATGCTTCCAACCCACTAGTTTTGCCGGGAAAAAAGTAAACCAAATGTGTTATCCCAAGGTTTCAGTAATACATAATTGTTTATAGTTTTGTAGAATGCTTTTGCTTAAATAAAGAAGCCTTTATTTGGATAATGGATAAACTTGGGACAAGTGTTACACCATCGTCCATCCCATTAGCAATCCAGTTGGCAGCAACGCTCAGATTTTTCGCTGAAGGCTGCTTTCAACGCTCTGTGGGGAATGATGTTGCCATAGCTATGCACCGCACCACATTTTCTAAAATATTTGGACGCATGGTTGTTCCCCTGGAGCAGGTGTTGTGCCAATACTGGATAAAACTTTCCGCTGAGCCACAAGAAATATTGAAGTCAAAAAAACATTTTTTTGATAAATACAGAATTCCAGACGTTGTTGGCTGCATAGATGGTACCCACCCACAGTGCAATAATTAAACCAGGTGCTCAGGAACATTTGTTTTATAATAGAAAAGGATATTACAGCATAAATGCCATGATTGTGAGTTAATTTAGATGAGTTATGTATGTGTAAATTTTGTATTAATTCAATTTTTTTTTTTAGATTTGCGACTATAAAATGAATATTTTGGCTGTGGATGCAACGCGACCAGGTTCAAGTCATGATTCGTTTGTGTGGAATTTAAGCATCCAAAAAGACTTTTATTGTTCCATGTATGAAAATGGAGATTGTGGTTCATGGCTTCTGGCAGACTCTGGATAAGGACTTGAGCCATTTGTTTTGACCCCTGAATATACAAAAAAAAGTCTGTGTTTTATCAGATGTTTGATATAAATACCTACATTTCAAATTTTCTTCACTTTAGTTTTAAATTGTTCGCAATTTATTATTTTTCTTCCGAATAAAGAAGTGCGACTTTGCAAAATCGCCACACAAAGACTACTCGATTTAAAACCGTAAATGAAAACGATAATTCGTTTTCTATCACACCTTTCTTATCCATATTTTCCATAGAACGAAATGGAAAATGAAATCGATTTCGATTTCAGCTCAAACCGAAATGAAATCGATAAAAAGATGTGCATCACAACTTTCATCGTTTTTGCATCGATTTTAAATCGAAAACTTTTTGTATCACATACCTGAATATTTCTATTATTATTTAGTAAACGTCTAGTAACATTTTCACACTCCGAAATTTCCGCATTTTGGTCTTCATAATTTAGCCGCAATTAACATTTAAAATTAGTCGTCCACATACGAACTCATACCCACTTCCATTCTACTTCTATAAAATTCCTTTCAGATTTTACAAATGTTAAAAAAAATCCTTTTCAATTTTTTTCATCTCCACTTCCTAAACTATACAAATTTATATTTGCAGTTTCTTTAATAATATCCAGTCCTGTCATCTGCCATAAAGTTGCTAATGTATTCCCTAGCATGGAGAAGAATGAAAGTACACCTACCAAATCTCAATGCCAAACATTTCATTTTAGAAGACATAAAGCATAAAAGGATACGAGAGAAACGCTATAAAGTCATGTGCAATATGCAATGAATGAATTTCAAGTAAAAATGTACGAATTCTGCAGAAAGTTATATGGCATATAATGAATACAACTCCTAAAGGCAAAGTGTTTCAAAAGTGTTTGTTAAACGGCGATTGGTTAGGAAGTTTTAGGAATTGCATCAAAAGCTTTTAAGAGGTACGGGGAAATTATAGAGAAACATGTAGGCCTAAAGAAAAGAAATTATTTATCAAACACCCGATTTCTGCACAAATTAAATCTTTGGATGTCAAAGTAAACCGCAATTTTGAAACGTTGTACAGTTTCCAAATATAGGATTATCCATTTTCCGTTTTCAAGCAAAGTTAAATCAAACATATATAAAGCTGTGATTTCGATGAAAATTTTATTTCATTATAATACTTGGACCTTCCCATTATGTACGAAATACAATGCCATTAAAATGATCGCTTCTAGATTGGTTACAGCAGCGGATGCTTTTTAGGTAGATTTTGCAAAAGAAAAACCGTCCATTATACGCAATAAATAGTCACTTTTTCCGAATACAATGGCTTTTCTGCAATCACTTCTGCGCTCTCTGAGCCCCATAAGTGACAATTTTGCTTGTTGACGTAACCACTGAGTGAGAACTGAGCTTCATTATTGAAGAACATATTGTTCGATTGTAAGCTCAGGTTTGAATCACAATTTTTGTAGTAAGTTTTAACTATTTATACACGTTCTTCGGTTGTTAAATGACAAAACTTCCATTAAATAAAAAACACTTCAGATGACAGACCGTCGGTTTTGAAATCGATAATCCTACATTAATCGATTTTTAACATATTCATAACGGATTTTTATTTTGAACGCTGCTCTACAAGAACAACTGTTTAAAAACATAAAATTTTTACGCAAAAATATCGAATTTCGAAGGTCGGCAGATATAAAACGGTTACGAAAATGAATAAAAAATCAAATTTGCCCACATGAATATGGTGATTTCCTTCAGGTGCATTAAATTCTCTATTTTAAAAACAAAAATAATTTAAAAAAATTAACAAATTTTATCAGAAAATTTTGCACAAAAACGTTCAAATTTTGTTAAATTTTGTCGTCTTTTCTAACTTTGTTCAAAATAGCGATAAAATTTATGTACGTCACAAATTTTCAAGTCCCCGAAATGTAAAAATCGTTAAAAAGTGTAAATATTTCCGGCTTTCATAAATGGTCAACTTTGATACTTCGTGTAGAATCTAATGTGGCATAAGAATGCTCGACATCTGAAATACTCCTAAACTTATAATTTTTTCAGAAACAAAACGATATCTTATAGAAAGCATTTCATCAGAGACAGAAAAAATTAAATTTACAGGCACCTTTTTCGAAAATTAAAGTAAAATCAATTTTACTTGTTAGCTGTGTCTAATATGATCCATATTAAATTGCTAATTTTCGAAGATCACTTAAAGTAACGCCAGTTACATGAGCTATCAACTCCCCAGTCAAAGTGAACTTCCCTATATAGACCCTAAACTTTATGAAGCCAAAAGGAAAAAACTTAGAAATGTGAAATTACATGATTTAGAGGTCAGAAAAACTGGCCGGAAGCATGAAATTATCTGTTCTTTAGCAATGTGTACTTGTCTATCCATTTATCATAGGATCTCGCATCCTTTCCAGACTGTGATTTAACTGGGGAAGATTCTAGTTTTGAGTAAAGTACTACTTTTGTACGATAGAGGGCGTGCAAAACAACCCTATGTGTAAAATTCAATATAGTCGTCCGTTTCTCTCCATTTCCCTTGAGCCAGAAGCTAACTGTGAACTGAATCTATGATTCAGTCCCTCAGTTTGGAAACACAAACTTGTCTGTAAGCCAAAGAGAGATTGTCCGACGGCAAAAGTGGCAAAATTTCATAATTTTTATGGTTTTTATATGCAGGACGGTATTCAAAAATGTCTAAAAACCCAAAGAAAAAAATCGATAAAACACAAACATCTACGTCTGAAAAATGCAAAAATAACCCTAAATGCCGGCAATGGCGAAGAAGGATGTTCGTAAATAAAAAAATCGCTAAAATATTTACAAATGTGCAAATATCTATGAAATATAGTATGCAAAAGTGTCTAAAAAAATGCAATTGTGTCAATACCTTGCAAACGGAACGAGCACTCACTAAATTTACGAAATTTTCAAAACTCTGAGGATTAGGAAGAAGGCGGTTATTATTACTTATCGAAAACGTAACGTCTAATAGTGAATATATGTAAACAAATTTTGATTCCAAAAGTGAAGCCACAAAAAATCCTAGAACAATATATGCGGCTTATCAGCAAAATAAAAAATACGAAAATACGAAATTCGCAAAACTCTGAGGAGTCGGAAGAAGGCGGTTCCTATTATATGATATAAAAAAATATTCAAACGGCGCCAAAAGAAAAATCGTTAAAATATAAACTTATCCATATTTCGAAAACGTAACGTCTAATCGTGAATATAAACAAATTTTGGCTCCAAATAAGTCGCCTCTACTAATTGTGATCAACAAAGCACCGATTTTTTTGAATTTGTTAAAACCACAAAAAATGCCAGGATCAAAATATGCGGCTTATCAGCAGAATAAACAATTTTTTGGATTTCTAAGTTATTTCTTTCATGTGGTATCAAAAAATATTTAAAAAAATCACTAAAAGTTGCTAAAATAAAAAATCTTTATATTAGCAAAGCAGAACGCATAAGTGCCGAAACTTTCAATTTTTCGAGATTTTATTTCAATTTCAATTTTATTTATTCGTAATCGTTAAGCCCTTCATAGACCAACAGTGATTATATATCGTAGTATTAAGTTTGAAACAGGCAATGTTTATATTTGTAATAAAAATCATTTTATTACAGCAATATCAATCGCATAATGTAAAATTTAAATTTAGTGAGAGAATATGAAAAATTTCTCCCAATATAGAATTCCGGAGTCTACACACGCGAACTCTAAACGGTTTTTACACTATCATTGAACTAAAGTTATGATAAATTAGTGATTGTGTTCGCGAAGAAACTGAAAAATTAAATTCCGATAATAAATATTCAGGTGTACCATTTTTTATAATTTTGTAAAAAAGTATAAGCACTCTTATGCTCACAAAATCGTGAAAAGAACGTGATCGTAAATATGAAGCATATACGCAAGTCGTATAACTCTGTTAACACAACGCTTTATTTTATCACAGTATGTGGGCGCTGTGCCAGAATAAAGATCAATTCCATATATAATGTGGGGTATTAATATCGCATTATATTTTGTTTGGGTAAGTTATATTCTGCGCAATAGATTCTCTTTCTTAGCAAAAACAATATGCGGGAGATAACGTAATTAAAATGCCCCAAAGTTTTAATGTAGATAGAAAATGCTATGATATCTCCATTAAAACAAAAATTTGGCAAATCATTAGCTGATCCACCAAAGAAAAGCATTTTAGTTTTTGATGAATTTAGAGCTATAAACTTCGCTTCAAGCTAGCAAGTTATGCTTTGTAGGTTGTCCTTCATTATGTTAAATAAAATATCGATGTTACAATTGTTATCAGCTGCCACCATTAGAAAATCGCCAGCATATGAGTAAACCTGGACATCTCTTAGTGCGCCGAAAATATCACTAATGTGTAGACTAAAAAATATAGGAAAAATATAGAATTGAACCCTGGGGGGGGGACAACAAAAAAAATTTTACATCATAAAGATAATCCCCTGAAGATAAGATTGAAACAATGTACAATTTGGCCATGAAAATGAATATGTTGAAAACATCCTTCTTAAGAGGTTTACATGACATACCGAATCGAAAGCCCTGCTAAAGTCCAGGCTCATTAGTACTGCGATACCTTACCTTGTTGTTGTATTATAGCCTTTGTTTAAACCGAACCTTTTTCCAGAATGGGGCAACAGACGACCTCATGATTATGTTGTTAAAAACGTTAACGATATGTCCTGACGCACATTCATTATAATTGTTGAACATAATTAATACTTCCCATGAATTAAAAATGAATTTTATACAGGGTGTCCGTCGGCAAGGTATACTACTGTAAATTTAATTAAATAATAAATTAAAATAATTAAAATTAAATTATGAATTGAAATGAATTTTCGGAAAATTAGATTGAGTTTCACTTAATTAAATTGTATTTCCTCGAATTAAAATAGCATTATATTAATTCAGTTCAATTACATTGAATTACTCGTGTCAAACAGTTTGTAAATTGTATTTATTTGCTTGTGGAAAGGTTACTTCAAATAACCATGTAATTATAAAACCCCTATTGTTGTTATGCCCATAAGGAAACCCAGCAGGCCACGGAAGTCTCATGACTGAAACCAGTGCCATACTCGCTCTTTTTTTCCGCCAGCCGCCAACCAAACCACTTCGCCAGCTGTGCTCAACATACTAATAACACCCAAATAACAAATAATGTAAGTTAATCGAATATCCCGTTTTCTTTTTATCTCCTCCAATACGAAACCCTCACGTAAGTATACACATCCCAGCAGAAACCTAATTTCTCCTACAATATCTCCAATTTCTCTCGAGGAACCTTAGTTCCAAATGAAATCTTCAGACCAAATCTGACAGATTTATACCCTAACAACTGCATTTTACAATAATTGATACGACTTGTAGTTCCTGTTAAGGCGTCGGATGCTGACAATATAAAGCGTATTTTCAGCTTTCTGTTAAATAAAGCTAAAATCTGTACATTTTATTAAATTAATTAAAACTTTGATTTACAGATAATATAAAATTATTTATGCATACAATTATGTTTTAGATTAGAGGTTTACCCAGTAGCTTAACAATGCAGGTATTTAATTACGATTATAAAATAAAGAATTTATGGCGATCTTCCAACTTGTGACTTTACTCTTGTAAGATTTTCAAGAAAAGGAACAAAAAACATAAAGCAATTTGGAAAGAATAGCGGCAATGGAAATCTTAATTTGACGTTGCAAGCCAGTGTTGTTAAGTGCGCTTTTATAAAAAATGATTTGCGGTTATGTTTAAATTATATTTATACATACCGCAACAGTCCCATATTTTCAAAATATATGAAAATAAAGCGGTATGGAAGTGGTATAAAAAATAGTCGCTAAAATACAAATATATTCTTATCTTGGTAAATCGATAAATTATGTTAAAAATTAACAATTTGTGGCTCCAGTATTATCAGTTCAGTACCAATTTGTTATCTGAAAAGGAGCTCTCAATCGCGAAAAAGCGGTGTGCATTATCTATATGTATATATAAAATTGTTGCTTTACTGACTGGCTGACTAACTGATTGAGTGGTACCATCTCACAGCGGGTGATAAGCAGGAAGTTTTTAGAAGTAACAGAAGATTTGAAATGACATCACCGGTGAGCTTAAACGCGCATCATAGAATCACGAAAGATTTGGCGCGAGGTCAGAAAGTATTTTATTTTTTTTCGTACTTTCTGAAGATAAAGTAGGAGTGAGAGTGTACAAAAATGATGCTGTTATTCACAGCAAACGATTGGAAACATATTGACATGATTGGGAGTGTCCATTTCCCTTGAAGTAGAAGCGAAACGAAAATAGTATCATTGCTCATAACAAATGGCTGAAGCTACAATCCTGAAATTGCGTTTGCATACCATTGAACACTCTGCTTTTACAGTGTAGTCGCGCTCAAAAAGGGAATTTTTCGAAATATTTTTAGATATATTAAAAAAATCGAAGAAATAAAAAATATATAAATATCAATGAGGCATTAAATCGCGAAAAGAACCGAGTTATGGCACCACCGGAGTGCCTTTTGGAATTACAAAATAAAAAGAATTAACTAAAAATCGCAAAACGCAAACGAAAACCAGAGGCGAAAACGGGCGTCCAATCCCGGTTGTCCGATTTTCAATCTATGGAGTTTGGAGAAAGCTGACCCCACCACGTGGTATAAGAAAGTAACCGTAAATACTCGCAAAGCTCCACTAACACCCCTCGAAAAGTGCAGTTTTTCAAAGTGTTTTGTACCACAATATGAGCACGTTAGTCAAATAATCAGAGATAAACACAGTCACTACAATCATTTACATTTGTACAACTACGCATGCAGCCTGGTATATGTAAAAGACGGGAATCCTTTGTAATAACGCAATCAAACATGCTCAGAAACATATAACACGCACACATGAACTACAGGTACCCACACACACACACACACACACACACACGACAATTGCTCTATAGTTGTAACAATTTCAGAAGTGTAGCTGTCAGTGTAGTTGTGCCTGCAACTTAGATAAGGTGAGCAAATGTTGTAGTTTTGACAATGAATAGTGAGCAGATGTTTACATAGGAACTTAGGTAAGAACGTATATACGGTAGATAAGAATGTATGTGTGTTGTTAGTACATTCGCAGAGAAACACTTATGCATACATTTACATCAATTTCGTTTTCCGTGAGCGTGGGAGCTTTTCTCAAGCACCTTTTCACTAGTTTTGAGCATTTAATTTAGTGCAGCTTTGCTACATTTCCGTTTCCGGTGACACTCCGAGTTTTACTCACTCCCCCTCAATCATTTTCTATATTGCTCTAACATTATAATACCCAGACAGACAGTCTCATATTCTTACAAGTGGCAATGTGAAGTATTTTCTGTGTAAATGTTTTACCTTGAAGCCGTCACATTTTGTTAGTTCTGTAGCAGATTAACAAACAAATCCTGCTGAAATATGCAAATGCCAACTATTTGTGAAGAGAGCAGTTCTCCTCTGAATACAATGAATAGTTGTGTTATAACAATAATTTTAAAGAATCTTATTGTGACATCTCAGAATGCACAAATTGTTACTTAATAAATCATTACACATTTATATCATGTGCAATAAATATTTAAATGAGTCAAGTAGACACTTACGCACAGTAAGGTCTACAAGAGCATCTGGGCTACATGCATAAAAATTGTATCATCAGACAGAGATCATCTACAAGGAAAATTTGAGAAGACCGGAATAAATTTTCTATATACGGTTGGGAAATACATTAAAAATCTGAGACAGATCACTCACAGATTTCTAACGTAAAAAAACCAGAGTACTACTACAACTAAGACTATGAATACCGCTACGACTATTTTTCCGACTATAACTATAAATACTATTATGGATACAACTACGACTACAAGTACTGCTAAGAATACTACCACGACTATGAATATTGCAACTACTATGACCATGAATAATACTACTAGTCTGATTTTAAATACTACTACGAATAATACCTTGCCTACGAACACAAAAAACAAATGCCCTCGAATCCCACGAATAAGACATGAGAGATCTCCTTATACTCAACGATCTTACACGAATTTTTTTAAGGTTACTCATCCGTCTACGATTACTCCGAACTTCACAGTTTGGGAATCATTTACACATTTGCCAATTAATCGACTACTCGAAGTGCTTCTCAAGCACATTGAGATGACCGCCGCTCAAATAATAAGGGGAACTGTATGAGAGACTAAACACCGAGATCATGCGAGCGATAGTCGCGTGTACTAAGCATCGCTAGGAATAATACTGTAACTATGTATGACTATGTATATTACAATGACTATGACTATGAATGCTGCTACAATTATAATTATGTATACTACTATGACTATGACTATGAATCCTGTTATAATTATGACTATATATACTACTATGACTACGACTATGAGTGCTGCTATAATTATGACTATGTATGGTTACGACTATGAATGCTGCTATAATTATGACTATGTACACAACTATGACTATGATGATGAATGCTATGACGAATATGATTACGACAACTAGTACGACTGGTAATTAGTACTACTGACTATGGCTATGAATGCAATTACGACTATGACTATGACAACTAGTACGACTATTTCTATGAAAACAATTACGACTATATCTACTACGAATACGAGTTAGGAAACAATTCCGATTCGTCAACCCCCAGCAAATTTTGACAAATTTTCTACATCCTTACAGCTATATTTGCCTCTGGCATGGTGTTAGAAAAAAAAAATAATAGCTATTTATTTGTCTATATTTTTCTAAATTTTTATATTATGTATTCACGAAATGGTTATTATAATATGTATATGTGAATACGACTACGACTACGACTATAACTATATCTATAAATTCAAAATACATCATCCCAAATATAGACATTTGCCTCACAATCTTAAAGAAATTTTAAATTAAATATCATGAATTCTTAACAACTTTTAAATAGCTGATATTTACAAAGAAAGTCTTCAACCCATTCGACAACAGGTACTTGTAACATAAGCTCATATTGCCAGGAAACGGGTAAAATCCCAAAAGTATGCTAAAAATTAAACCAAATTTCTCAACTTCCTACTCACAGCTATTTGAACGACGAAAGAATGACTCTGCCACATAACAAACGAACAGATAAGCATGAGGGAATGATGTCTCCGAATGGGGCTTCAAATGAAACTTGTCAGGCCATATACATTAATCTATCTATTTTTCATAAAGAAGAAGATTTCGTATTCTGGATTCGATTTCTCTTTCACTGACAAGATTTTTTTGGTATCTAAAAATAAACTGGTAACAACCTTTTTAACATGTGAAATTCTGGTTTTCCGAGGATACGCAATTTTGTTTTTCAGGTAAAAAAGTACAAAGTCTGAAGTGATGTGAAGTTTGATAGAATATTAATAGTGAGTAGCTTATTTGCAAGTGAAATTATAGTATGAACCTTTGCTAAAAGATTTGAGATATGCAGTCTGATATATGGCACAAGTGCTAAATGATACCAGTCAATTTTTCTACGATAAATGTAGTTTTATTTAACCGTATATACGAACATTTCATATATTGTTGTAAGCTTTTAACATCATTCCTTTAAAATTCTTAAATTTTTCTGTTGCTTCACTTTTCATATTTGTTGTTTTCACATTTTTTGCGCCTTCACATATGCTTCCAACTATGTACAACCAACAGCCATCGGCCTAATAGTATACCATAAATAAGTTTGCATTTCATAACGTTGAAGCCTGTCGGCGACTCTTGCTAAAAAAAAAAAAAATATTTAACGTCCATCGCCTCTAACGAATTCAATCAAAAATTGGCACATCCTCTAGGACTGTAAAACCAAAAAAATTTAAATAACTGCTGCGGAAAGAGATTGAAGATAAACTATATGGAACTACGAAAAAATAGAACAGCGCAACAGCGAAAATATGTCACGTAAAATGCATGAAATGAAAGGTGACAAATTCAAAATAATGTCCCTTAAAATTCAACTTTAAAGGAGAATTAGTTATAGTAAAACAAAGGTAAATAGAGGAGGTAAAACGTAGGGTTGAGAGAATGCCCACACTCTCGTGTCTAACTTCAATTATGTTATTTAAGAGGAGCTGAAAGTCTATACAACTTTTTTCGTATTAGTCTCTGGTACAGCTCGCTTTCTCTAACTCGTAGCGGATAGCGCTACGATAGATAGAGAGCTGATAGCTACAGGATCTCGGCTTGCGAAATGGGAATAAGCCTAGAAAAAATTCCCCAGTTAAAAAACGCTTTTTGAATATCTTTTACACCTAATGTTACACCGACTTCACCAGACCCCTTACAATTCCGAAAATTTGCGCACTTTTGCGATTGGGGGCCCCCGTTCAGAGAAACGGATACTTTTTTTAACTCTTTAGAAATCCAAAAAAGTAGTTATTTTTGTAATATGATATGATCATATTTGCATTTTAAAGATTCAAAGAAATTGTGTGTTTGTTCCAGAATATTGATAAAATTCACTGTTTTAAAGACGACATTTTATTTTTGAGATTAGATGCTTTGTTAGCGAAATATTCGTCTTTTAGCGACTTTTTTCATTTGGCGATATTTCGAATGTTTATGTTTATTCCTTTGGAACAAGAAATAAGTTATATTTTTGCTATAAGACTTCCCGATTATGGATTTATTTGTATTTTAGCAATATTTTTATTTGGCGACTTTTTGAATATTTCTTTACACTACACTATAGAGACCAATTTCTCAATACTCATTCCGTTTTTCAGACAATTTGTATATGGCTTTACGTCATATTATAGGTATGGTAGTTTTGCCACTTCCTTGATTTTATTTCTTTTATGTTATTTTACAGAGTTAAAATTGTTTTTATTTTTGTGATAATTTATTTACAATTGTTATTTGTCCTCTAATGTGGATATTATTTCCTAGTTGTCGTTTAGCGATCTCTACATAGTTGTAGTTTAGCGATTTCTACATTTAACGATTTTTTTGGTTATTGCTTTACATTACAATACAGATATGGTTTGACAAACCCTGTTCGCATCCCTCGTTGGGATGTTTTGTTAATTAGTGAATTTTAGCAATTTTTTGTCTGCAAAACAAATCGTTTATTTGTTCTCTTGTATATCAGTGATTACAAGGAAAAACGACTTAACTCAGTTTGTTTTTTGCAAAACAAAAATCGCTTTTATGCAAATTTGCTTTAACTTTTGAAATATCCTGATTTTATAAATTGTAGCCGGACAGCATCATCTATTTTACTGATATAAGCTAGAATAATAAAAACATATTCTTGTTTATTTCAATATTTGGAGATATTAGGTAATTTCTTAAAATGGCTGTTTTAAAAATCTCTCTAGCTCATGAATTATACAGAATTTTGAAATTTAGACTGGACATAAATGTGCAGTACAACAATAATCAAATAATATATCGGAATTTCTCTTAACTCGACTTAAATCGCTTTTTCTTGTCAGCACAGATATACTGCTGCTTAGCTAGTAAAACTAATGGCAGAGCCAATGGTACAAAACTATTTCTATCACAGAAATGTATTTATGTGCGGAAGTACTCCTAAAATCAAATTTTTCGTCGCTTTATTTCCAATAGAATTCCGGTATGTATAAGGCGATTTTTTAAGATTTAAGTTTTTCAGGTTGGCAGCACTGGTTGGTAATGGCGTCCAAACGTCATCTGTCAAAATGAAAAGTGTACAGTATACTCTGTCATTTCATCATGGAAAGAATAACAAACGAGCAACGATTGCAAATCGTTGATATTTATTATCAAAATTCGTGCTCCATTTTATGGTCGTTATAATCGACCTGCTGAATTAACAATTTACACGTCGATTTGGGTTTGGAATCCCATAAAATTCAACTCACGATCACGATCACGAATCTCCCTTCATTTACTTTAATCATTAGAAAATAATTCTAATTCGTCAACCCCCAGCATAACGTCCACAAATTTTCTACAATCCTAAGCAACTATATTTGCCTCTGGCATAGCATCAGTCAAGAACAACAGCTATTCCTATGTCTACATTTTTCCAAATTCTTTTATTATATATTCATGAAATGATTTTTAATTATTATATGTCAAAAAAGCACCAATTTATTGTGTCGCCTTTAAAGTGGGACCGAAATAACATATTTATGCCAACGAATGAGCCAATCATCAAAATTTTTCCCAAACAGATTTTCCGGAAAAAACTTCAGCGAATTCTATTGACTGAAAACGGACGCCTAGTTTTAGTAAGAAGTTATAGTTGGCCGAAAGCATATCGTGTGAATATGCTGTTATGATATTCGCTGAGCTTTTGTTCAAAAAGTTTCTCTCTTTGGGGGAATTAAATTGTTGGTACAAAATTCATAAGTTTTCTTTACACAAATCTGGCTTTTCTTGACGAATGTTCTCTCTCACACGCCATAAATATTCGCACAAAACAGTCAACAATATTTTGACTTTTGATCGACTTTGGCGTGTTTTTTCGGTTTCGACTAACTTAAAAGCCACCATTCTGAAGCTTGTTTATTAGTTTGCATGTGAAGCTCGCCACCAGTTATAATTACACAGTACAACAGCCAATCTGGGGGGTGAGAAATTCCAAGTCAGGGTGATGGTACTAGGTCAGTATAGTAAAATCCTCAAAGGGTTTTGCGTTCGTATGTGTCAGTTTTTTTTATGACCTTTTACATTTTTTCCTTATCTTGATGTTTTTCGCTTAGTTGTAAAACTTTGGCCAAAACGATTTTGCTGAAACAAATTGAGAAAAATTAAGAATTACATTTCCTTTAATCCATTCATATACTGTTTCTCTACCAAATCAACATTTTTGCAATTATAAATAAATTTATGAAGAAAATTTTGTCAAAATTTTTTTTTTTTTTATTTTCATTATATAAATCCCAAACGGAAAAAAGTGTCAAGTCTTATAACTTTTACGTAAGGCCACATAACCTATAAACAAAATGCGACATAGATCATAGAAATCAATTAACGCGTTCTGCTTTTATTTACATTTAAGTGAAGGTATCCCATTTTGACAAGAATATTGATATTTGTTTTTATTCAAAAAAGTGTCATTTATCGCGTTTTTTTATAAATTTTCCCCAATAACTCCAGACTTCTGGCCATAAACTACTAAAAAAATAAAGTAAAAATTTTTATAATTTTTTATTTTTATTTTATTTATTTATTTTTATTTATTTTAATAAATATTGCCTAGACTTCTTCGATGGTGGTTGTTCGGGACTATTGGCATCGCATTCATTGCTGTCATCAGTTTCTGAACCACATATAATGTCAATGTGTGACTCCACTGCTGGCCCTTCTGCACCTCCTGAAAATTCTTTATCATCAGGATCATCCTTGCCTTGCCACACAAGCTTACTCCACCAGCAAATTTCCGCAATTATTGCACTCGGCGACTTTTTGTCTCTATATCTGTAAGTTTTTGTTTTATTAAAATGAGTTTGAAAAAATAAAAAATCGGTATTACCTCATTTCAAATGGCATAGCAACTTGATGATAGCGTTCGCCTTGTTCATCAGATTCGGTAGCCAATTGTTTGCTGGAGTAGTCCAGATGATGATGTAAATAATGGATTTTCAACGATGCTTTCCCAACAAGCCTTCTATTACTTCTTTGATTGCCTGCCATGCATCCAATTCAGCGTCAATCAAAAAAAATGAATTTGTAAAGATGGAAAATCATGGGAAATGAATGTGATATTATAACTTACCTTCTTTAATTTTACTTTCGCTGAGTCTCGGGTAAATTAGTTTCAAACACAAGAAAACTTCATCTCTTTTGGCGTTTTGATGAAATTCTTAAAAATTCCAAGTTTAATATGCAGTGGAGGCCGCAATATCTTCTCCTTCGGTACTAGAGGCTCACGAATAATATTGGCCGTTTGTAACCTGCTGTGCTCTCTGAGTTTCCATCCGTGGCATGCATATTAGCACATATATTTTATGTAGCCGCTTTGAAGACCGCAAAGCATAGCTACAACTTTTAAATCGCAGCATATGCGCCACCTATGTTTGGCGTAGTTAACCATTTTCAAAATATTTTCCAGTGCATCATATGTTTCTTTCGTTTCTGTACTATAGGCGATTGGAACTGAAGGTTTTTTATTGGTCTTATGCAGTAAAACTGCCTTCAAGCTGAGTTTTGAACTGTCAATAAATAATCTCCAGTCATCTGCTTCATATTTTATTTCCATTGCGTCCATCAATTTTCCTACATCCGGGCAATATGCAGAAGTTTTTCCATCATTCACATGGAATAAACTTTGGAGTGTTGCCTGACGACTTCGATAAGCTGTGACTTTCACACCGGGTGCCAACAAACTGTTTGATTTCAAAAACAAAGCCAGCTCTTCCGATTTATGCTGTGTTAATTCCAATTTGGCAACAATTGAATCAAGCTTATTTTGATTTATTAAAATTGGTTCATGGGATACTGATGGCTCATATGGGGGATCATCACGTAAATCATATGTCGGAGTAGTCATAGAAGATAAAATATCTGGGCTAGAAGCTTTTGGCGCAGGAATGTGGTCCGAATGAGGTAATGGTGTTGTGGCACTTGCAACACCAACGTAATTATACGATTTTCTTATCCTTTTTGCGGCTCCTTTATTCGCACATGCATAGCAATTCAATGGATTGTGACCTTCGCCAGCATTAGTCCAAGTCATTGGAATACCGAATGGCATACTTTCACGTCTTCTATTTTTCCAATCCATTAGACGGTTGTAGCAGCTTTTACACACTATATTTGGCACCCAATTTTTGTTCACTATAACATTTTGGTTGAAGTACATCTCGTATATTTGAACAAAATCAGTACTGAAATTTCCCCTTTTTTTATGTGTTGAGACATATTGAGCGCAGCAGTAGCAAAAGCTATTTATATCTGGCTTGCACAGTTTCATATTCTATGACAAAATGAATGACAAAAATCGAACAATGAACACCTATTTGTACTACGTATTTTTCAATATTTTACTGACGTTCTAAAACATGACCACACATGAATGTGGGTGCAATTTGTGTAAAAAATCATGCAGGTAGCCAACAGAAAAAACCCAAATAATTACAAAAGTGCACTTTCCTTTTTTCCTTTTAATTGTCCGCGCACATTTATGACCGTTTTTCAGTTTTTTACAGCAACCATAAAAATCAAATAACCTTTTGTTTATTACTTTTTTTTTTAATTCTGAGAAAATGTAAAAGGTCATAAAAAAAACTGACACATACGAACGCGAAACCCTTTGAGGATTTTACTATACTGACCTAGTACCATCACCCTGACTTGGAATTTCTCACCCCCCAGACAAAAACCCCAAAAATGTTCCACAGTGATATGAACGTTTGGTTGAAATTGATTCCTTCTAGCATGTCTTGTCGAGTTGTATACAATTGAAAATATTGGTCCTTCAGAACTAATTGAACGTCCCGCGTTCCGCACCTAAACAATCCTGTAAAATGCCACGAATTGATTAGTGAAACGTGGAAAGTCCAGCATCTATTTCTTTCAAATTTAAATGATGAAATTTAAATAATTTTAAATGATGATCCGCTTTGCGAATGTTAACCATAGTTGAAGACGTTGATAGCTGATCGAGTAAAAATTTTCCACCACTTTTGAATGCACTGTACAACTCATATACGCTTTTTTATGATAAAGTTGATTAGCCGTACGTCTTCTGTAACATTTTTAGCGATTCGACACACGAATTCCCATTTGCAACAAAAAAATATATTTTCGATATTTGCACATTGTGAAAATTGCATAACATACTTCAGATAAACTAACAAAATTAAGCACTGCTAACGGACTAAATGACAGATTACGCTCAAACTCCGTGTCAATATACAGGGCAGTTATGCCAACTTAACGACAGAAATAATTTTGACAATCCCTTCTAGCGGGACTTATAAATTATCAATCTTTTTGGCAGAAAATATTATATTTTTCATATATTAGCTTTTATACACGTATGCTAATATTTATTCTCATATTATCTCCGATAGGTGGAGTTCGAGTTCTTTTGGGAATATTCATTCCTAAATTATTGGAGCTATAGCAATGAGACTGTGTGAAGCATTTTTTAATATATACTGGCGGTAGTTTCAAGGGTGGAAGGTTACGCTTGACGTGAAGCGGGAGTTATTTTATGTAATTAAAACTACATTCATATGAACAAGAATTAAACTCATTATAGTTCTTGGGTCATTTAGCATTGTTGGTTACACATATCGTTATCTTGTAACAATGAGTCATTTTAAAACTTGTTTTTTTTCTGCGTTGAAACCATATTCGGAATGCTGCCTCTTTTTCAGAAGAGGGTAAAGGATTCATTTCACGGACATGACATTTTTTAATCTCTTATATCCTTTTGTAATGAAACCATTTAAATTCATTAGAGTTGTGACAAAAATTTATAAAAATGTTCACTCAAATGACCAAAATGCACACAAAGAACACTCAATGCTAAAGACCTAAAGCTTAAAGATGTTGTGGATGATGTTGGTGATGTTGATGACGACGAAGCTGCCAGCGGCAGTGCCCCTGCCACAGGAGACAAAAGCAGCAATATATTCATCTTCATCACAAGACTGTCTAATCCCATTTACATGTCTCATGTCCACTCGAAGCCCTATGAATTGTCACAGATTCCAAAGCAAGGCGAGCGAGGTAGGCAGGCAGACAGGACGGCCCTAGAGAAGAATATTAGAGGATATGTTCGCGCATTACAAATAGAATTTATAATGGTTAAGAGTGGGAGAGGGTGTACGCTACAATGTTGTAAAGGATGGATGATCGCATCTAACAGCGAAAGGAAGGAATATGGAAGCTATGAAAGCTATTGCTACAATGGAGTACTGGTACACTTGTCATATCAACACGAGTCATTTAAGTCATTTGTAATCATTTAAGCGTGCAAACAGTGCAAATATTCTCGAAATGATAAAATTACACATGCACAAGAAGGCACTCGAATAACTACAAATGGGGTAGTGAGAACTGTATGGGGGTAAACGGTTCTTTAAAACTCGGCTAACGGGTTTGACTGATAATAGTCAAACATAAGTAGACAGTTGCCCATCAGTTAAAAATCTAGATAGTTAATATACGATATTTAAACACAATAACCCTGTATTTTATAAAACACTTTCGTTATTGATGCAGAAGAAGTCAACTATTATAAATACTATAAATTTCGCAAAATTAATGGCTTCAAAAGGGTAGCGACAGGATCAATTTTTTCGAATCGTTACAAATTTCAAGAATTTCCAGTTGATTGGCTTCATTGGCTGGTGTAAAAGAAGACACAATAAAATTGATTCCATAGTTACGAAAATATTGTCATTGGATTAGGGGCGGTTTGAGGCCAAAGAGTTTCGGAATTTTTGAAATTTATGAACATTTTCCTGAGAGGCGTCAAATAGTAACTTTACCTTTCATATAAGAAACCAAATAAAAAAATAGGTTTTTTCCGAACAAGGACATTTTGAGGATTTTGAGAATTTAATCGAAATTGTGATTTGACATTGAGCATGAGACGACCAAGTAATTTTTTCTGTTTACGGATTTAATCAGCAATTTATGAGTTTCTATGATTATGGAAATTTTTAAGATAAATTAGGAATGCAATAATAAATATAAACTGTATGTCCAAAAATAAGGTAGAAATGAGGATTATAACTCAAAACTACTGTTTTAAAATAGCACAAAAATCGCTTGGTAAAACGAAAACTACAATTAAAGCCACTACTCTACAAAACATGTGGGGGATTTTGTTATGCTAAAAGATTTCATTGGCAATTTAAGCATAATTGGAATCATGGGAATCTTCAAGATAAATTAGGAGTGGAAAAATAAATGTAAATTTACATCTTGAGAAAACATTCAGAAGGACTTCTGAGAATAAATACAATTAGAGACAACAATACGTCAATGTTTGGACTAATTTAAATATAATAGTATAAAATTACAGTACAATATTTGCAATAGTACAAATAAAAGCTAAATTATGATATATTTCATGTAAGAATTTAAGTTATTTTGGGAATTATTGTAGATATTTGAATTACAACAATTTTATATGTTTAAGTTGAAACTATAAAATATCTTTCTTCGTAGTACTGAACAGTTTCATAACAGCAACATTGCTTACCGGGCATAACAATTAATTTGGGGATTTTTATTTCTAATTTTTTTTTAAGAATTTCCAAGATTTCAGTGTTTTTCCGCAAATTATATGACAACAGAATTTTGTAAACATTTGGAATATGTCTACAGAATATCGTCAATATAAACGCCCTAATTTTCCAAGCGGAGGAATTTTGAGAAAAGTTGTTAAAGTTTATTGAATTCTTAATCTTTGTAAACAGGAAGCGTTCTCTTCTCTGATAGTTCTCTTGCGAAAAATACTCGCAAACCCTATTTTTGCATAGTGGGTACTTAGAGATGTTATGCACATTACAGAATCATATGAAAAAACCTAAATTGTAATTAGAACACACTCTTTTTTTGCGGCCTTGACATGATACGTTACAAAAATATTGCTAACAGTAAATAACAAATAGAGATTTTGAGAATTGTTACGAATATTGACATTTATTTATTTATATTTATAAATATGTACACAAATTTTGCCATTAGAGATTTTGAGAATTTTATAAAAAGCTTTTGGGATTTGCTGCATTTTTAAATAGAGCTTTATTAATGTTAGCTTTCTTGCAAAAACTGCCCACAAAACTTATTTCCAAATATTGGATATTTTGGAAATTTTTGCAAATGTCATCGGAATTAAAAAATATTTTGTGTTTTTGGGATTTGCTACTTTTTTTAAATAGAGCTTTATCAATATCAACTTTCTTGCAAAAACTGCCCACAAAACTTATTTACTATTAGTGGATATTTTGGAAATTTTTACAAATGTCATCGGAATCAAAAAATATTTTGTGTTTTTGGGATTTGCTACCTTTTCAAACAGAGCTTTATTAATGTCAACTTTTTTGCAAAAGCTGCCCACAAAATTGATTTTCTAATAGCAGATATTTTGGAAATTTTTGTAAATGTTATCGGAATCAAAAATATTTTGTGTTTTTAGGATTTGCTACCTTTTCAAATAGAACTTAATTAATGTTAACTTTCTTGAAAAAACTGCCCACAAAACTTGTTTACTAATAGTGGATATTTCGGAAATTTTGGTAAATGTTACCGGAATCAAAATATTTTGTGTAAAAAATCAAGTTATTATTGAAAAATAAGTACTTTCATAGCTTTAACTAGTACCTTTATAAAAATGTTGTTAAAACTACCAAAGATTTTTTGGAAGGTGGACAATATTAGTATTCTTTTTTTCGAAAATTATTTGGAATCGTTCAATTTCGTGTCTTCGTAAAGAAAACAAGCCAAAAACCTCATTTTCTTACAATGTGCATTTTGGGAATTTTTAAAAATGTCATGGGAACTGCAAAGAACTGTGGGAAATATCAGAATATTGGTGTTATTTTTGTAAAAATTTATTGACATCGTCTAATTTTATACTTTCCTGAAGACGATAAGCCAAAAGCTCAGTTTTCTAGTAGCAAACATTTTAAAACTTTTTAAAAATTTCAAAGGGGATGCCAACAGTTGTGACAATAAGAAGAAAATATTCTAACTTTTTTACTATAACTTTACATCACATTCACATCTGATCATTGTTTGCAATAAGAGTTTTCGACAAACAACTTAAAAATCACGGTAACTTTCGGGAATTTTGTTCTCTATGTGAATTTGGATCACCCTATCAATAGAGTATCGCGAAACAAACTGTCCCAAGCTTCACTTTCCTACAAAAGCAACATTTCTCCGCATAATTGTATTTTTTACCATCTCTCACTCCCATCTTGGCCACACCACTTGCACGAAACTCAAAATTCTTTACACCAGACCCGGGTTCTACTTACTACACCATAATACGTTTCTACTCCGACACTTAGTTTTACATACAAATATCTTGAGCTTTCTGCACTAGAAAATTTTATTTCAAGTCCCTAAAGGAATTTTGAATGCCTTTGGGCTCATCGGACTTTGGTGTAGCTCATAAATCTTAATTTGTGTGTTTACAACCAAAGTGCTTAGTTCTCTTGTTTCTATTTGTGTTGTTGCGTTTTAGTCCTCACTTCCTGTTGTTGTTGTTGCCGTTGTTGGCTTTAGTGTCAGCCCTAGTACTCGACATTATCCCCAAGATTTGTATACCGTTGTTTTTTCATTTTTTTAAACGCTGTTAAACGGGCGGGATGACTGAATAAATAAAATTGGATGGCAGGGCATATCCTGTTTTATGTTGGTGGTGGTAGCGGTGAGTGTGGTGGCTCTTTTTTTTTTTCTTGTAGCATTTTTCGCCCCCATCTAAATTTATAGATTTTGACGCAGTATTCAACCGGAAGTTGGCGAAAACTTGACAAAAACACACTCGTGCGCAAGGAACAAACAACAACGTCGCCCTTCAGCCAAGTGCAGAGGAGTGGTTGGCATAAAATTCAAATGACATGATTTACATTTCTTGGTAGAGCGATGTCTTAATCTGTTTTACAAATTTCTATATTTTTCGGATGTCGGTACTTTCTTTCAGTTTCTAATGAAATTGTAAAGGAAAGCTGTTGCAACCGCTGTTGAAGACCACTTGAGCACAGATTTTTACTGCGGGGTGGAGGGATTTTGTATATCAATCAAAATAATGTGTAATGACCAGCAGGGTCATTTCAAGTGCTTATGAAAAGTAGAAGTAACGAAAAATGAAAAAAAGAAAAACAAAATCAAAACCCCATCCGGTAAAATAATTCTAATACAATGAAAATAGGCGAATTTGCAATGAATTCGGGGGAACCCCTTCTCACATTGCTGGGCATCAGTAAAATCAGACACAAAGCAACAACTCCCTGCAATTAGAGTCACAAAAGTATGGGCGAAACTTACATACCTCATATTTGTTTCAGAAAAAACAGTATTGCAATTTTTAAAGAACACATTACTTCAAACAAATGTACAATTGATGGATTAATAGGATCCTTACCATCAGTATATTCTATTCAGAGAAACCACAATCCAGGAAATGGAATATTTATTCTTACATATAGTCTACGCTGATTGTAAACAAGTTATTGCTAACTTATTGGAAATAACCTAACACTTATTTGTTACCTACCTAACACGTGTAATTAACATGATAAAGAACGACGTATTATTCATACGTTGATTGAAATGACACGCTCCTCCTATCTTACATAAATTGTACTATTTTAGGAACCATTCAGCAAATCCAATGGAATAAATATTGATATGATATTTACATGATATTGGAGCCTTTATTTAGTATAATTTAATAATAATAATTTAGAATAAGGTCAATAAGGTAGTTATATAACGTCCCTCTCAAAGGCATTTACCTGTTAGCAAAAAATTGAGACAGTAGACGTTCACAAGCTCCCCTTGTGGCGAATATTTCACTAGCAAGATCATTCGTCACCTGCTAAAAAGAACATGTGGTAACCACTTAGTGCCAGGTCTGTACTATTAATTGGGTGCATAAAAACCTCCCAATCATGCTGTCGAAATCTCTGACGAGTCATTTTCAATATATACAGCCTGTCGTGTCCTGATGGTATACAATTCCCCTCCTACTGGCCAAAGCTGACCGCTTCTGGGCGTTCGCTTCCTTCAAACGATCCAATTGTGGACAGTACAGGTCCGAAATAAGAGTTTAGCTATAGAGCAGGATCTCATTATAGATGGTTCCCTGCCAATTCCACCAAATGCACAGCCGACCATTAATTCCGGATTGGAGTTTGCGCCGTCTCGCTGCGATTTGACAACAACCGTTTTGACTTGACATTGTCATAAGTCAGCCACTTGTTCAGTATCAGTTTTCAGTTACCAGTAGTTGAGATTTAGCAGCTATTCGAAAGTAGAAATTTCGCTCCATTAGGGTTTTTCGCGTTAACTAGTATGACGCCCATACATCGACCTTCTCGATATGTCCAGCATTTTTCAAGTGGTTCCAAAAATACTGTACTTACTCGACTGCCAAATTTCACTTCAAAATTACGCGCATAATACAACATATTTTATCCATTTTTGGTACGCGCTTAAGCAACACTGAGCAATCACAAAAGTGTCACAAAAGCGCCATCTACGTAACTTGATCGTACTTATGCCAACGCGGGATACAGCTTACACAAAATATCTATTGGAAAAATAATGGATTCCTGCAGCACGACCGATAGAGATAGTCCGCATTACAGCTAGATTTCTTTATCATTAAGTTTCTTTAAACTGAATTAAATTACTGAGCCCGTTATAAAATTAGTTGCTTGTTATTTTCAAATAACATCTACCTCATAATCTCCTAATTAAATCTATTCATTTTTCTGGTGGCAAAGCGGAACCCAGTTAAAGTTATTAACATTCCCGCACGTAATTCTTGGACTATCGGAGCAAATAAATTAGTTTTGTCTTCCTTTATCGAAAAAATCACCGTATTTGGTACCTTTCCATTGAATGAGGGTAAAGCTGTAATATCTTGCACTTTTCTCCCAATCACGCCTCAGCGATCAGGGTATACAAGTACCAACTGACTTTTGTCGAAAATGGTGAGTCAACTGTAATTCCCAAGTTTATTAGCACTAAAAGTAAGATGATCTCTTCTCTTCTTGCTAGGCTGTCGTCCTGTCTAAACCTATTTTACGGTAAAGTAGTCGAAAAAGACATTTACCTTTTTGGAATACTCACGCTTATTAATGCCACCATAAGAAATTGTAGCTGTACGATAATGCGATTTTCAGTCATGGCTTCTTTTAATTGTTACAGTATCGTATTGTCAAAGGCAGTTTTGTAGTGGATGAAAAAGTTGACATAAATCGATTTGTTTTGTTGAATGTTTTCAATAATTTACCACGGTGTGAACATCTGGTCAGTTGTCAACCGTGTGCAATGTCTAAGGCCATGCTGTTTAAGTAGATGGGATAGATTTTCAAAGATTTTACTTCAAACGATTTTGTAAGAGATCGTTAAGATACTAATCTTGCACGGTCTCCATCAGTTTTAAGAGACAGTTTAAAATTCACTTTGATTTTGAACTTCCGGCATGCGTTTGTATTACAAATGATGTTTAGAACTCGACGCGTGTTCAGTATATGCTCATCGCCAACGGCGTAAAAAAGTTTTACCAGTAGATTATTGGCAAACACGTAATAAAACTATTCAGACCTGGCTATAACTCGATAATAACTGCCATCATTCCTCACTGGTACTGCCTTCAAGAACTGACAACTTATAAAACGTTCTTTACATATTTGCAGTATGCTTTAGCTACATATAATCAGATGTCTATAATTGATCCTATAGGGGGAAGCATCGTGTATTACTTTGCGTCATTTACCGAATTTTCGGCCTTTATCTTCTTTGTAATTACAGCTCTCACTATAATTTTACAACCGTTAAATTCCATTTAAAGAGATGGTCTGCCTCTTTACACTTCTTCTCATAGTGTTTTCTTGCAGCACGATTTACTTCGAATCAGGCTGCAGCATTGCCATGTATACAGCATCCCATTCTTCACACACTATGAGACATTTTTTATCATGCTAGGAATTTTCTAAGCGCAAGTTCTCATAAAAATGTGGTTTTTGCGGCAATTTCATTGAATGCAGAGTTAAAGGCTTTGCGTTATAGGAATTAAGGGAAATGTCTGGAACAATCTTCATCTAGCAGTCTGGTCAGCAGTCATTCCCTCAAAAATATGGCTAAACTGAACTCTTAAAACGTGTTTTACAGTAGACCTGTATTTCATCTGGTTAGGTTGGGTTAGATCAGTATGGCAGTTTGAATAGACAAACTTACTTTGACTGTATAGTCTATTAAGATACCACGGAAGTTAGAGGTATGAATGTCTCTAATTTCCCCCGTTATACCATCCTGGGCCTGAGCCTCAAGAAGCTCTTAAGTCGCAGAATTTCTGTGCCGTGCAGATCTTCTAGGTCCCTAAGTAGGTAAGAGCTTAGTGTTGATCCCCGCCTGTTCGCCAGAGCCGGGCAATTATAGGGAAGGTGTTCTTTGGACTCCTTCTCCTCTTCATCCTCACAACTGCTGCAGAAGCCACTATTCGCAATCTTCAGTTTTTTATTACATGCCTTTCAATCAGACAGTGCCCTGTCATAACGGATACAACTAATGAGACGTCGGGTCTTGATAACAACAGCAGTGTGTGTGAACGCTTCAGATCTAGGCGAGGCCACATCTGTCTGGATTGATTACACCCCCAGATAGGCATCCGCTTACCATTTGCTGCTAAATGTGCTCTATCTGCCAGTAGGAGCTTGCGAGTCTAGAAGCATGCCCACGGACTCCAACTCGACTGGAGTCTGTAAAGTTGTCCCTAGTCTTGCCAGTTCGTCTGCTCTGCAGTTCCCTGATACGTCCCTGTGATGCGGCACCCACATAAGGTGAATGTTGAAATGCTAAGCCATTTCGTTAAGTGATCTGCGGCATTTCAGGGCTGATGTTGAGTCCAGGAGGACAGAATCCAGTTATTGAATGGCAGCTTGACTGTAAGAGAATATTTTAATCCCCATCGTGACGAGGACGTTATATCTCAGCCATTCTGTCCCTCACTTAATGGCCAAAATTTCGGCCTGATAAACACTACAGTGATCAGGTAGTCTTCCTGCTATACTTAGCCTTACGTCTTTGGAGTCGGACCCAAAACTTACCTGAATATTTAATTTTGAACCGGCAGTGTAGAAGTCGACATACAGTCTTGTACCAGCATTCTAGACTATGTCGAACAGAGTGTAGTATATGGTGACTGTTATATCAGGCACCTTGTATTACACTGTGACCGTAACTACTGTTTGACCACTGTGACAACTCTCTTAGTCTTACTGCCGTAGCTGCGACAGTCTGCATACTAATTATGTCCAGGGGCAGTAACTGTAAAATCACGTTTAGAGCATCGGATGTGGTGGGACGGAGCGCACCAGCGATGCACAGACCTTTGGTTCTTGTCCAGTATCTTACAGTATGTAGACTTCTCAAGAGCCTTTCATGACTTAGCAATGGATCGACAGCCAACTTTTCTAAAATATGAGAAAATCGGTAACATCTAAATTAAACTCTTATGTTCTAAAATGAGTTAATTGTTGCTACATTTCGGATATTATCCTACTGTGCACAAAGAGGAGAGTGCAGCAAGACATCAGTATAAGTACAAACCAGCGTCTTCAAATTATAAATTGCAACGAGTAGCCGGGTCAACGCAACTTAGATATCCAGTTTGACGACTAGTACATACTTGTGTTGCTACGGATCACCACTGTGCCACACCGTATCAGAAATATTGTAGTTTCCGCCCTATTTCCACCTAACTGCTTCAGCTTATTTCTGGGACACCCTGTCGTATATTGTTATTTCATTATATTTGTTTCCGTTATCTCTTCTCTTCTTTCAAATTTTTTTCTTAAAGTTGAATTTCTCCTCTAACGTAATTTTCAAATACAAAGAACTTTAACAACCATATTAATATGTTGTACTTTTAAATTAAACTAAAATTATATGTTAGAATTTCCAACAAGTTACCGCCCCGCATCGTGAACATCCTTGTGCCCACATCCTATAGAGGACAAAAAAATATTGAGTTGACACTAAAATATACAACCAAATATTTTAACATATTCTCCACCTACTTGCTTGCATGTACGCCTCGTACGCTCGTCCACCCCATTGCTCTGCGGCACTGATGACATTCTAAAAATAAAAAAAGCTGCAAGGAAGCTCAAACAGCAAAAGAAAACGAAAAAGGACAAGTCATATAAATGTATGAAAACTGTGCTGCTATGTCACGACACGACAAGACATACATATAAATGGCGAAGCAACATGCAACATAAAACCTCTATGTTATACAAACTCAGATGCCACCCACAAGTAAATGGGCAGACAGAGCTGCAAAAGGATATGAGTGTCAGGTACGTATGTGCAAGAATGTGTGAAACTCTGTGCAATATCAAAGAGACATACGAGTATACGTCGTCTTTGCGTAAATACCTCCAGGACTTTATATCGCTTTATGAATACCCTACTCCAAGACAACAAGTAACAGGTGGCTGTTGGGAAACTCAAGCGTATGGGTAAAGTAATGGCATATGGAATATTTTTGCAAGCAAAAGGATTGGCAAATATTGGGGAATTAACAGCTAAATCCGAAAACTTCCCACATCAAGTAAAACGAATTTTTTGTTACAAACTGATTTTTCTGCAACTATTTTCTATTTCCAAACCTGAAGAAATGTGTTACAGGCTAATCTCACCAGAAATCAGATGATCGAGAGCATCGAATTCAGCTTTGATTCGAAAAATTAGAAAAATTTGGAAATAAGCGAGTCAAGACTTATTAAAGTATATCAATCATGATGGTTTTTTCCATCATGTTTTACTTGCCAAGCTGTCTTGCCCTGAAATAAATAGTAAAAATGGTAGGAAATCATTTAAGTATTTCAATTTTTCCAGATGTGAGTTCAGTTTTCTCCTATCACAGCCATAACTGCTAAATATTCTCAGGTAAAAAATCAGTTTCCTAGCATAATCGCCCATACCCATAGCGGGCTTTTCAACGAAATTAAAGCGGAAAAAGGAACGAATATAAATTGAATATGAAAAACATATACTTTGTCAAAATAGTACCAGGAATAGCACCTCGATGTGTCTGACGAGTACTTCGAACTGTCAAGTAATCGACAAGTCTTTTAAATACTACGCAAACTGTGACGTTCGAAATAATCATTAAACTGAATGTCTCGTTGAGTGATTCTAAAAATAGAATTCCACTAACTATGGAAAGCTCTCCCCTGTCTCATTCATAAAATGCAAGCAAATTTTGTATTTCCCTTTTTTGTATCAGGAATTTGTTAATCTATATATATAAAAGAATAACGTTACTGACTGACTGACTCAACATCGCCTAGCCCTAACCACTGGAGCTAGAAACTTGCAACTTGGCATGGAGGTCCATCCTCTAGCATAGACGCCCGCTAAGACGGGATTTTTGGAAAATCCTACGGGGAGGGGCAAAAAGGGGGAAAATCTCCCCCTTCAAAACGGCTTAAGCTAGAACCTTGAAATTTGGCATTTTGGTTCCTTTTATGACGTAGGCACGCGATAAGAAGCGAGTTTTGGAAATTCCTATGGGGAGGGGCAAAAAGGGGGAAAATCTCCCCCTTCCAAACGGCTTAAGCTAGAACCTTGAAATTTGGCATGTTGGTTCCTTTTATGACGTAGATGTTCGCTCAGACGGGATTTTCGGAAATTCCGATGGGGAGGGGCAAAAAGGGAAAAAGTCTACCCCTTGGCGGCTACCGCAAACTACTCATCCGATTTCAAAAATTCTTTCGCCAGTTGAATGCTACGTTATCATTGAGTGCTCCTGGTATGGTACTATTTGCAGTTTAGCCCAGAAACTTGCTAAATTAGCGAGTAAACGGGGGAAAGTTTCTCCTTGGCGTCCTGGCCTAACCGCTTATTATTGTTTGTTTATAGTTGTTTACTTTTATTTTGCATTTATTTCTTATTTGTCGTTTATCTACACTCTGTACTGAATATTACACTTTTGTTGCATACCTTTAGGCATTTTCCTTTATGTTCACTTTTATCAAAGAGTATCCTGAAAATAGGCACTCCTGTAATGCTTTTACGAAATTTCAAACCACCTAAACTCTGCAATGGTACCAGACTGCGAATCAAATCTCTACAAAGAAACATTATAGAGGCGGTTATATTAACTGGTTGTGGTAAAGGAGAGTCAGTGTTTATCCCACGCATTCCACTCATACCAACCGATTATCCATTAGAATTTAAGAGACTGCAGTTCCCTCTTAAAGTATCATTTGCAATAACGATTAACAAATCCCAAGGCCAATCTCTAAAAGTAGCTGGAATTGATTTGAGTGAGGAATGCTTTTCTCATGGGCAATTTTACGTGGCTTGCTCAAGAGTTAGTTCATCCAAAAATTTATATATCCTCACATCAGGTGGAAAAACTATCAATATTGTATACCAGGAGGTACTTCGCTGAAAAATTACGTGCTTTACAATTAATGTCTCCTGCTGCTATAATAGCTTTACCGCGA
>JAHXMU010000009.1:3901527-3912684 GCA_019455685.1 Philornis downsi
GCTTTACAATTAATGTCTCCTGCTGCTATAATAGCTTTACCGCGAATGAGATAGCAACATATGAAACTGGCCGATATGTAAGCAGTTCAGAAGCCGTCTGGAGAATATTATCTTTCCCGATACATGAAAGATATCCTGCAAAACTACCGATAACGAAGTATCGGGCTTTTCAGCTAGTAAAACATAAAACATCGCATTGCCTGTAAAGTAGACATTTTCCGAAGTTATGCTAACAAATAGTTCAATAATCAAAACATGTGTGTTCGAAATACATTTTCCGGAAAAAAATTCTGTTGCTTACCAAAATTCTCTTTTGTGTCATCGTCTATCAACAACAAATAATTCAATAATCAAAACGTGTTTTAAACACATTTTCCGGAAAAAAAAATGTCTGTTCTCCCCGGAAATTCTCTTTTGTGTCGTCATCTGTCAGCTGAAAATGGGTTCCCCAAAGTCGTAGTTTGAGTTTTGACAACAGAAAGAGAGCTGAATATGGTTGTTGAGTTGTTGGCCTGAAATTTATTCACAATGTTAGTCTTGTGAGATGGCGAGAGATTGTGCTGCAAAATCCTTGAGTTTTCTCTTCACAAATTTGCCATTTTTTAACAAATTTTCTTTCGCAAACGCTGCATTATCTACGCTTAATGTTTCTTACTTATCGTTTAACCTTTTGCAGCAATTGTGAGTGCAAAATATCGCGATGATCAAAGAAAACAGTCAGCATTATCCCAAATTTTTATCTACTTTCATATATTTTTTCTCATTTGGGTCGAGTTGAAAGACTCATGAACTCATGTTTCTTCACTTGACATATGGGTTTTATGAATGTACACCGGAATTGACTCGTTCCAGCATTCCTTCAGTATCCTTTACCCGACGGAGTTTTTTGAAAAAAATCAGGTGTTTCGGAATTAATTGAGTACAACGCGTGGTAAGAATTGATTCATGAGACACAAAAATTATAGAGGTTGTCTCTTTCAAACTTAAATGATGATCAGCAATCACCATTTCCTTCACTTTCTCTATGTTAATTTCAGTTAAGGACGTTGATGGCCGATCAGAGAGTGGCAAATTTTCTGTACCACTCATGTGAGTATGTGTTTGATAAAGCCGATTCACGGTAAGCCTTCTGCAACATTTTCAGCGATTCGGCAAGTGAAATATAATTTACAGAACCAAAGTTGAGACAAATTATTTGTTCAATATTTGTGTGCATTGTAAAAATCACACACACAAACAAAACACACTTGAGATGAAATGGCAAAATCGAGCAATATAAACAAGCTGAAAGATAGATGGCGCTCAAGCTCTGCGTCAGCATAAAGAGCAGTTGTGCCAACTCAGTAACAAAAAGAATTTTGACAATTCCTTTAAGCGGGCTGTTGATATTCTTAGTCGTCGTAAAGGTGTGATGATGTCAGCATACCCTTTCCTCCAACGGTTCGCCTGGCGGTTTATAGTGCTATAGAGGACGTTCCGTTTGAGCTAGGAGACTGTAATTCTGAATAAAAATATCCATTTATCATACACAGACTAATTTACGCAAAATCAGTTAGGTAGGAAAAAAATGATCATACAAGACCTCAACTCATCTAAAAATTACCATGTTACAGGTTCTTTTCAAAATTTTAACCGTTAATTCAAAGCAGTATGTGGCAATTTCTTGGGATTTCAATAGTCTTTGAACCGACCATCCTAATTTTAAACGTGGCCATCGAAAAATATTTAAAAATGCGAATTTTCAAATTGAAAAACAGGCTAATTTGGTTTGCTACAAATAACAAGAGGACGTTATCAAGTTGCGCTTAGTGTTTTTCAATATGTTTTATGTGGTAAAACATCGTTTTGGACATGCCCACTTGTATGGCTATGAGTCAGCATGTTGCTGACAATATTGCGGATCATATAGGGACTGAAGCATTTCCAAGCATTTTTCAGAAGCTTTATAATTTATTTGTAAATTAAAAGCAGTTAGAATAACGAAGATACTTATTCAAAAACGTCGTTTTATATTGGAAAGACGGGCTAAACTGAGAAAAGGACATTTCAGACATATACAATTATTTAGTGTCTACAAAGTGTCGCTAGTGGGAAAAATTGAATCAGTAGCAAAAATTTGGCTCTTACAATGCATACAATGCAATGAAAATTAGACGATTTCACTATTTGTCTAACATTTTCGTCATTTAGTTGATAAACATAAACAATATACGGTATCAACTGATGAACACGAAAAAAATCACTCCGCTTCATACATAAATTTTAACAGACTGATAAAGTAACATCCACAACTTTGCATCCACAGCTGTTCTGCATCAGAATATTTCACTGGAAAATAGGATAAGTTGATAAATTATTTTGGGAAATACATCATTTATGCCCATCTCACCTAAGAGGGCGGTCCCAAAACTAGTCGGCCTAACAAGGATGACACAAAAAAGTTGGGAGAATTTTATTTATTTCTCAACATAATCTAATTTTAGCTTGATACACTTTTTTCACCGATATTCAGTAGCTTGTATATCCTGTTTATAATAAGAACTGTTAAACTCCTTAAAATAGCCATTAGCCGCAGACTCCAGCTCTTCATTGTTAGCAAATCATTTACCACCGAACCATTTTTTCAAGTTTGAAAATAAACAATAGTTCGAGGGAGCTAAATCTGGCGAATAGGGTGCATGATGTAGCAATTCCAACTTGAATTCTAAATTTTGGCTATCGCCATGGTGGATGTGCTAACTAAAGGATTATCATGATGAAACAACACTTTCTTTTCCGCCAAATGAAGCCTTTTTCCCATAATTTCATCACCTCAACGCTGCAATAAATTAGCATAATATTCGCCGTTGATGGTTTTTCCTCCCTGAAGATAATCAACAAAAATAATTCTATGCGCATCCCAAAAAAAAAAAACAGGCGTCGTAACCTTGCCCAAAGAAGGCGTTCTTTGGACACGTTTCAACCGTTCCAGTTCACTACTTTGACTGTTTCTTTGCCTCAGGTGTGAAGTTGTGGACCCTTGTCTCATCCATGGCTATAAATCGAAACAAAAATTTGGTTTTATTGCGTTGAAACATTCTACTGAAACATCTTCACGATGCTGTTTTTGCTCTATTGGAAGCAAGCGTGGCACCCATCTTACGCACAGCTTTCTCATCTTCAAATCTTCTGTCAATGTACGATGTGTATCACTTTTTGGAATTGTCCAATATTTCATCCAGTTCACGCACCTTCACCCGACGATCTTCCAATAGCATTTTGAGTATTTTCTTAACCGTGTCTGGCGTGCACATTTCAATTCGTCGAAAACTATGGTGTTCGTCTTGGCTGCTCGTACGGCCTCGCTTAAACTCTGCTACCCAATACAGTTTATAGTCATTAACAAGGCTCCCCTTGTGTAGAATTTAACTCGGCTTTAATATTGGTTGCACTAAGACCTTTTAAAGGAAAATATTGAATTACATAGTGGTGACCAATTTCACAAATTCACTGAGATCGCTTACTTTCGATAGCTCAAGTAAAAATATTAAACAACATAGTGCCTTAAAACTTAAAACATTTGTTTTATATGATTGTCATTTTCCACTGAAATATATATTTTTAAAATACTGGCACCATCTCACCGTCAGGTCGGCTAGTTTTAGGACCGCGCTCTTATTTGCGATGATGGTATACCTGCATCCATAACACTGTGATGGTGGAAAACTGTTGTGATGGGATTGCGAATTTTGCCCCTAACGAAAACATGGCGTCTGCCTAATTTTACTACTGTCCACTTAACGTATTACATCTTCATATAAGCGCTTTGATCTAAATTAAAGTCGATTAACCGGTTTTAACCTCACCTTGTGCCTACACGACACTTTTGTCCTACGCGCCTTAAAACTAAAAACTTCAATGTTACTTGGTATAGTCTATTACTTCTAATATTATAGTTTAATAATATGTAGAAATGTACGGGTAAGTTAACAGTTATCATTAAAATAAATATTAGGTGCGCAACTAAGTTCTCGCTGTTTTTTCTTTTTATAAAAATGCAACTTTATTATGAGAACATATTTTCAAATGATTCTCTAAAAGTATTGCCCATCGCTAGCTATTACTTTTTCCCGTCTTTCTGGCAAAGCTCGAATTCTGTCACGGTAAAACTGTTCATCTTTAGAGGTTATCCACAAATCTAGTCATTTCTTGTTGTCGTCATATGGGTGGAACTGCTGGTCAGCCAGACCGTGTGCCATCGAACGGAGCAAGTAATAATCGGACGGCACAATATCTGGAGAATTTGGCGGATGGGGTAAGACTTCCAATTTCAGCGTTTCCAGGTAAGTTTTAACGGGCTAGGCCACGTGAAGCCGAGCGTTATCACGCTGAAGAATCATTTTTTCGTACCTCTCCGCGTTTGTGGACGTTTCCCGCAAAGAGTTCGACTCAATTGCATTAATTGAAGTCGATACCGATTCCCTGCGATGGTTTCGCTTGGTTTTAACAGCCCGTAATAAATAACACATACCTGGTCCCACCAAATACAGAGCACAACCTTTGCAGCGTGAATATTCGGCCGAGACGACGAAGTAGAAGTATGACCGGGCAGCTCCCATGACTTACTTTTCTTTGCATTGCTGTAATGAATCCATTTTCATCACCCGTTACAATACGATGGAGAAACCCCTTCCTTTTTTGCCGCTGAAGCGGTTGTTCACAGGCGAAAAAACGACACTCAACGTCCCTTGGCTTCAACTCATAAGCAACCTAAGTTCCTTGCATTTGAATCATTCCCAATCGCTTGAGAATGGCTTGGCGGGTAACTCCTAATACTGAAACAAGCGAGCGGATGCCCATCAAGAAATGCCGTTAATTCAGCGTCTTCGAAGGTTGTTCGTCTTCTTTCATGCGAATGGTTATCAACATCAAAAACATCGCCTTTAAAGCGGCATAACTAATCTCGACACGTTGTTTCACTTAAAGCAGTATCTTCGTTAACATTTTGAAGCTCTCGGTGAGCTTCACCCGCCTTTTTTTTCGATTGACAGAAGAAAATCAATACTTTCCGCATATGATGATTATTTGGCTCAAAATCATACATATTTACACAACCAAAAGAATATGACGTCAAAAGAAAATCACTGTTGTGTCACCATATGCCTAAACTTGACTCATGGCGGTTAGGTTATGGCAGGATCGACTAGCACGTACAGCTGACGCCATCTTTTGGCAAACAGCAGGAACTTAGTTGCGCACCTAATAATAATAATGTTTGCTTTTTCTCTCCCAGTAACACATCAAAACACATTATGATGTTGCAATCCGTTGCGAAAATAGGGCAATAGCATAGGATATACTCGTATGTTGGTGATTCGGAGAAGAACATTAATATGACCTATTTAAAAGTATTAATATAGCATTTAGCATCTTAAAAAACCAACATTTCTGTTTCATTCGTTCCAGACATCTTCCAGAAAAGTCGTTCTTACGACAACCTTAGCTGAGACCTTTAATAATACTTGTAATTAATTCGCACTTAGTGCACTTAAAATTCGCCTACCCTTCATCCTTTTGATATCTTTGATCCCTTTATACACTAATTTTACGTTGAATATCCTTCACTGGCACCCTAGACGTGTGAGTTTAAATTTAATTTCATATTTTTATCTATGATAATGTGTCAAATAAAACATATTTTCTATTAGTTATGGACCGCTCCCTCCTTGTGTCTTCCTCGTTCCCCTGACAACAGCTTACAATAAATTCCTATTATTCCGTTTACATTCTCTCATCATCGTTCAACATTATGCCACAAATCCTTAGCCTCTAATACTGACAGCGTATTTTTTTGTCGTTCAATCAAGGGGAGCGTCTGTTATCCCTGCCAGTGGTGAGTGTATGCGAGAAAGATGATGTCTGTGTGTGTGTGTGTTTGCAAGGATATATGAGGATTTGCTATTATAAAAATTGACAAATTTTTCTATACTTTGATAAGATGACGACGGTCCTTTCATATTTATGTATGTTTCGATTTTGTTGTCGTGTCGTTGCTATGATGATGTTGTTCATTTAATTTTAATAATCAAGTGTGCTATAATTTTATGCACATCATGTTATTTTCGAGATAAGAAAGGCTGGGTGATGGGCGGGAGAGGAGACGCATGAAGGGTGGCCTGCAATAGAATTGCAGACTCACGCCGCCAACGCAGCCTCAAGCTTAATATGAGTCAATGGGAGACACAATTTTAATGCAAATCAGTTTGGTTCAAAAACAGTGCGGCCCTTGAGAGTGATGTAGAGACCATTAGATATATATTGGGTTGTTCGGAAAGTTCGTTCGGTTAATTCGTTAGTTCACCATACGTCACTTCTCACGACGTAGAGTTCCTTTAAACACCATCATCATCATTGTTTACTTGTGTTCTCGTTCTGGTCGTGAGTGGTTATAGCGTTTTAAAAAAAAAGTTTCAAAAAGTGGAAAAATGAGCGAAAAGGAGCATTTTAGACATATTACGGTGTGTAATTTCCGAAAAGGAAAAAATGGCTGTTGAAGTCGGCCGAAAAATAAAGTCTATTTATGAAAAAAGCGGAACAAATAAAAAAAGTGCCTGAAATGGTTCAAAACATTTCCCACGGCGACTTCTCTAACAGACACTTCCAGAGCAGGATGACCAAAAGAAATTGTTTCCGAGGAATCCCCGTGCAATAGTTAGGGAAAAAGCCAAAATAGTAAAAAATAAATTAGTCGCAACCGTTCACGGGGCCATAAAAGAGTTTGAATTTGTGAACAACCTCGATGCGTGGGTACCTCACTCTCTCATCGAGGCCAACCGCCTAAATCGAATTGACGTCTACGATAACCTAAGGATAAGAAATAAAAAGACACCATTTCTGAAGAACCCCATAACAGAGGATAAAAAATGGGTAGTCTACAACAATGTAACGCAGAAAAGATCATGGGGGAAACCAACTTAACCCCCTCAATCCACCTCTAAAACTGCAGAACTCTTTTCTACAAGTGGTCAAGTGGCAAGAAGATCTATTTCGACTTTTCAATTTCACTATTTTGGAGGAGTCAAGTAACCACCAAACCGATTGTTATTTCTGTTTAACAAAAGTTGTTGGATGAAAAGTATTACTTACGCGAATGTCCTATTGGTTTCCAAAATAGTTCAAAGTCCATCAAATAATCCATTACCAGTCATTCCCAGTGCTAAGAGCAGTGAGTCCAAAACATCTTTCATCGGCAGTGGTAGGTTATACCAGCCTGACGATGAACGCCATTTAGTGACTCAAGCTGAGTTGAATGATCTAATTCGCAAGACGCAGAATTACTAGCTTCACCCATGCAGCAGTGGAAACATCTTGCGGTTGGGACAAGAGCAACAATCTATAGAGTTATACGCTTAGAATTGCCTGCATATTTTGAAAAGAAGCACTTTATTCTATACTGTAGTAAGTAGAGTTTATTTAAAAAAAATGAACCAGCTGAATGGAGTTTATTTATTGTTGGCTCTAAGTATAGTTTAAAAACTCTTCTTATGCATAATGGGAATGAAAACTCATCCATACTACTTGTTCATGCCATTAATATAAAGGAAAATTACGAATCATTATTAACTTATTGAAAAATTATCACGACTTAGATGCACGAATGTCACTCAAAATGCATTTTTTTCATTCGCAGTTAGATTTTTTCCACAAAACCTACATATGTAGGCGCGGTGAGCGATGAACTCACCAAGATTTAATGAAAATTTAAAGAAATTATCAAAGATTTTGGGACAAAAACATGCTGGGAGACTATTGCTGGATTTTAATACGTGAAACCGAGCCAACAATATACAAACGACGTTCAAATAACACCATTCGCTTTTGAAAATTCATTGATTTTTAAATAAGCTAATGATTTTTTTATGTGAAAAACGAATAAAAATATTTTTTTGTGTCTCGAAAACCCGATGTGATACAAAAAAACCAATTACAAATTATCCCAGGAAGGATATTTGATTGCTCAAGTCCAAAACCTTGTTTGCTAGTGTTATCGTCAATTCCGACTTAAGAACCCTCCAATATTGTCATCTATTGTAATGTAAACTGTGGAGATGAGCAGTTTAAGTTAACTGAATGGTGTGCTAACAACGACGCGTTTTAGCCAAATACATAACATCTGTTGCTGAAACTTAACCGACTTGGCGATTGTTGTCATCTCCGAACACTTGACAGAAACAGGTGGTGATCACTTGGTGTCAAGTCAAGCCTACAAGGTGGGCGCATAAGAAACTCCAAGCTTCTGGGCGAGTTACTATCGATGTGCGTGACCAGGCGTTATACTGATAGAACACAATTCCTTTCCTGTTGGCCAAAGCTGTCCAATTTTTGGTTGATTACTTTCTTCATAGAAGTGTTTGTTATAAAAATTTGTTATGAAAACAAAACAGAAAGCAAAGGAATCATCCCATTCACGCAAACATTATAAGGGTCAAAAATTAAGGATAAACATCTAGAATGTCGGGAAGGGATTACGAAAAAGGTGGCTCTATGCGATTAATGGATGTCAATGGTTGACATCAGTGCCGATTGCCATCTACATAGCTGCCATATACAAAAAAAGTATTTATAATCGGTGACACATTTTGACTCCCTATATTATCTTTCAACGTTGTAAGTAACCAGACTGACACCATTTGCATTAAATCGAAATATATTTTATCACACGAATTTGGGTACAAATTCCAACGGAAAACCAAACCGTTGAGACCAAATACATGGCATTAAGTGGAACCAAACTTCCACATATAGTTATGCACAAAACAATTTGACAACTTGATGGTCAGGACACGAGAAAGCACACTGATCGCTTGGTAATAAATGGAAGAGCGCGCTATTGAAAGTACCAGGTTTTTAAGACGGACCGTAATAGAATCTATTTTTATCAGCATCTAAATAATCAAAATCTAATTATTCTAATAAGAAACTTATGTTTGAGTTTGATTTTTAACAACTCCCTTAAAGTATTCTATAAAATTTTCATAAATAAGCATCTCTATATGTCACCTCTTACCTTGTTTACTTAGAAGTGTTTAAAGTTGAGCCAATTTTCATATATTATATATGGAAAGAACAGGCAAAGTGACTGAAATTGTTATTACCATTTTTCTTTCTTAACATATAATCCAAAAAATTTCTTTCAACAAGATATGGTTCTTCTTGCGGACGGTCCCTCCTGAACAATGGTAATAATTATCTAAAGTTGGGTATAGCCTTCGTATGGGGAAATTTTTCCCAGGAGAATCGATTCAGCCCTTCCAAGGTCTATAATATGGAAGACATTCTACCATCATCAGATATTTCGTCATGCCAAAACACTTTCTTATCACACATTATATATAGACTTATACGGTCTTTTCAGCGAAAGTTGATAATTTCAAGTATTTATCGAAAACTTTGCCCATAATTAGGAATTAAACAATTAGCTTCCATAAAATACTTCCACTTATTGTTTATAATTAGGGAGTAATTAATAAATGATAACAAACTCAAATATGAATAATGAATACATGGAGAAATTGTTGAAAAAATTCCAAGAAAAATTCACTTTTTTCCACAACGCGTTTCAATCTTGGTATGACTTTTCCTACTTCCCTCTTTTTCTACTGGGCTGATTTTACTCAATTTGGAGTTTACCTTGCTTATGGCTATGAGATATATTTAAGCCTAATTTCAACTTCCTGGTTTAAGCAGTGTAACCTCCATAGCGCTTTCAAAAGACACGTTGATGGACGCACAGACACTCATAGATCGACATACACTTTTACTGTGATCAGAAATATGTATAATTTGCAGGATCTCAGATGTGTATTTGTTACAAACAGAATGATTAAATTAGCATAATTCCCTCTCATTGCCGGAAAAGAAAATTTTTTCAAGGAATTGATTTAGAATTTAAACCAATTTGGACCACTCTTAATACTTACCGGCTCTAACATCGTGGACACTGAATCATCTTTTCGACAGATTACAACATTCCTCAATTATATGTTATTGAAGATATAAGTATATCTCAATGACATATATCGTCATTCCTCCTCGTGAAGGTATAAAAATAATAAAAGGATATAAGTTGAATAGACTCTTTCTCGTACCTATTAACTATCACTCTGTATCGTTTTTGGTTAATAATTGAACAGTAAAAGTATTGAAAACATTTTGAAATTGTCCACTGTTCCAAAGACTGGTTCAGTCATTGTTTTGGCAAGTTTCTTCTTATTTGGGCGATTTCGTTGTAAAGCCTGAGAGGGAGAGAATGGCCAGCTCAAAGACATGTGGACATATCAGAAATTACCTCTTTTTGTACATAATTTATATACAATACATCCAGTTTTTCAGCGCAAATGGTAATTTTTAATTACCTAACAATTAGCTGGGTTCCTTAAAAAAGTTGAAAAAGTTAAAAAAGTCTATATGGAAGAAAAATAGATGACAAAACCATGATTATTGACTCTATGAAATCCATTTTCTTTTTTCCTTCAGTCAGTTAAACGAAAAGTATGCAACTTTTCGTTTAAAAACTATCGCAAGTTGCCACCTCTTCGCGCCGACTGTCATCTACACGGGCGGTGATGACTTGATTGCATAAAATTAAAGTTATTAAGAATGTATTGAATCGTTGCTTAATAGCTTTAACAACTCAAATATAGACAAAATTTTCAAATAACAATGTGTGCACAGCACGCATACAGGATGGCAGAAAAATAATCATACTTTTGGTCAATTTGACTGCTCTTTTGGGTTATTTGAAATATCACTTTCAAGAGAACGAATAATGACGCAGGACTTGGCAGCATTAAAAGAGGAAGCAATCGCAAATCTGCTGCCTAAAGTATTGAAAAAGTGAAAACAAAATTTAGCAAAATAGATTTAAAAACTGAAACGTTACCCACAAACGGAACCGATTTTTTAATTTTATCAAGAGTTAGCAAGTGAATACTTTCGCACCATTATCCTTACAACCTAGTGGGCGGAATTATTCTGCATTCTTGCGAAGCATAACGCTTGGTCACTTGTTCAGGTGCATTTTACACTTTCATTCTTCCCATACGAAATGTCGTAAAGATTAATTTCAGTATCCTCATCATTACGATGTAGTTTCCTATAGGGTAATTACTTTTGCAC
>JAHXMU010000009.1:3917684-3952924 GCA_019455685.1 Philornis downsi
CTTCTGACATATATTTACCTCAAGAGATTTATAAAAGTATAAAAAAATAGCTGGGATTAGCTTTCGTTTCCAAAGTTTATTAGAGATTGTACCTTGAATAAAATACAGGATTATGTGCGCAGGCAAACTCGTCTTACACGTATGGGGAGAGTATCAGAACTGACTTGAACAAATCAAATAAATTCTCTGATAGATCAGTCGACTTTAAGTTTACTATAAAGCACTCAATCTCATTACAATTGAGAACTTTACATGTAAAAGTCTCAATTGCAGTGAAGATGATAAATCTAGGATTTATATCTTAGAATTTCCAAACATGGGTTCTGGGCATAAACACATATGTTATGAATTTTATGTTTATCATACGAGTATATTATGAATTGTCAACTTTTATTAATCATACGACATGCGTACTAATCATAGACTTTGAGTTAATTTAACTATGTATTTTTCTTTCAAAAAGTACACGTTTTTTCTTTAAGATTTCACTTTATGAAATTGCATAATTTATAATAATTTCAATCATAAAATTCCAAAGGAATTTAAAACCCTTATAAGCAAACAACATTGTTTGCACGGCAGGTATTGACATATATTTTATGTCAGAAATTGATCAAACCCGTATTTTCTTAAAGAATGGAGGCCAATATCCGCGAATTCCAATTCAAACAACTGGTAGTAATCTAAAGGCGTATGAGATATATAAATATTAAACTTTTATTTACAGTACGTATTGCAAAATATTATCAATCATACGACATGTGTTACTAAAAAATATTAATTGCATTCTTTATGATATTTTCATTTTTTGTTGTTTTTTTTCTACTGCATCATAATTATGGATTTCTCTTCTACCGTTTTTAGTTTATGTTTACCATCTGACTTCTAAACTCTTATCTGTCATGTGACATGTTTAATTAATTAATATTACTCTACAATATTAATCATGCGTTTTGTAATACTTGTATAATTATAATTGATACGTGCTATTAATTATTAACATTCACACATTTGTGTCAGTTTTATGCTTTTTCTTCTTTTCTTATTTCTTTTTTTTTTTCTTTTACTTTGTACTAGTTAGAGATTTCTCTTTCACTACTTTTATGTAATGGCAAACTTTTTTTCTATCTCTCCTCTACTTTTAGCCATTAAAAATCACTTAACTTTTATGAATTAAACTTTTGTTACAAAAGAAAACAAATTTTTACTGTACTTTTCTCGAACATTTCCATTAGGTCTTATCTGTGTATTGAAATACTGCAGCAGTAGATGTCGCCTGAGTTTGCCAACACACATTTAAATGCTATGACAATAATGAGACAATAAACAATTTCAGCTAACAATTATTATTTCTTCCCCCTTCTCCCTTTCCCTCAGCAACTCTGTGCAACCCCTACGACTTATGCAGTATTATCATAACAACGGTTAAGGGCGCCAACATTCTGCTGTCCTCTTCGGCGTCTTGGTAATAATAATGCAGGACAATTGTGGAAGCTGGGCGCATCCTTTTGTTGTGTTGCCTTAAATGTTTTGTATTTTTTATTTTTGCAAAAAGATAATAAGTTTTTGTCTGGCTCCTGTTTTCATATAATAAATGAACCCTTCGGAATGGGAGAGGGGGCAAAATGCTTAGTTTTTGGTTACTTTCTTTAATGGGATCTCTATGAAATTACAAGAGCATCCTTAAAAGAAATGACTTAACATTTTTTTTTTTTTAAGGAAAAGTGCATGATTAAAAGTGCAACAGTAATATTTCGTAAGGGAAATGTACTAAGTATTTATCTCTAGAAAACTTACTGAGGCGTTCAATGACGAAAACGATTACTTCCAAATGCATCCAGGCATTTAAAATATTGCTAAAACATTTGATAATAGAATGGAAACAACAGCCGAATACAAATCCCTGTAGAATACTTATATAGATTTTGTCAAAAAAGAACCGGAAAGTGATCAAAAAACATGAAATATTTGACCTTCATTCAATTCTATTGTATCGCATTCGAAGTAAGCCCCTTATGAAATAATACACTTATGCTAATGAATAACTAAATTTAAAAATTTTTCTAGCAGATTTCAAGAAAGTTGTTCTTCTCTCTTCTCTTCTTCTCTCTTTTATATCTTTCAAGCAGAGGCCTCAAGATAGTAATTTATGTTTTCGAAAAAGAAAAACTTAGGCTGAATACCGACGTTCAATATTTGTAAAAATTTTGTCTTTACGATTATCGCCTCGTAAGATGATGCATTATAGTGGTGCAAAATCCTTGAGTTTTATTTTGAAAAATCTCACCATTTTCTACGAATTTGCTTTCTCAAACGCCAAGCAATAACAAGATTTCTAGTGCATAATACCGCAATAATCAAAGAAAGCAGTGAACACTAAATTGACTTTCGATCGATTTTTACTTCGGTTTTTCACCATTCTGAAACTTGTTGACTGGTTTGCCTATCAAATTGGTAGATTCATGTATTATCTCCAGATACAATTCGCTTCATAAATTTGGTGTCGGAATTAACTTGTTCTAGCGTGTCCTCAGAGCCGTTTCCACATCCCTTTAAGTGGACTTTTCAAATAATCTTTTGTAAATAAATGATGATCCACCTTGTTCTCGCAACCCATATGATTGCTCCAAATTCATGAAACACTACAGTGTGTGCGTTTTAGTGAAGAATTTTAGCTCAAGTTTGTGAGCCTTAGTTTGTAAGAATTCAACCGTAATAAAGTCCTTGAATTAAAAACCGTATGAGTTTTTACTTCTCCTGAAAATATAAGCCGAATATTACAATATGATAAATTATCGGTATTTTCTGACAGAATGTATTTTATTACCCTTTGACAAAATTCTGATGCTGTTACTTCTACTGAATTGCCTTGAATTGAACAGCAACTATTTTGCTTTATGGGCTACAATATTTTGCTTATGACACAGATTGTTAAAATCCCCTGTTGCATTATTGTACAATTCGACTTGCAAATTAATATTAATCGTGCGCTATACATTAGTTATAGATTTCTATATTGCTATTTAAAGTCAATTGAAAACTCCTTCTTATCCTGATGAAAACGATGTGTATTAACCTGCTACTATTTAGTTTTAAAAGATAAATAATTATCATCCTTATGCCCCAAGTCGTCAAAAACCTATAATGCATCGATATTTTAGTTCGTTGTTAAGCTTCATAGATATTTTAACACTCAAACTGCAGATGAGGACAGTACACCTCTCCCACACTAACACTCCAAGTACTAATAACTAGTTGACACCTTCAAGCACTTACCCGCTATTACACACACACACACACAAGCCACTCTCCGATACACAAACAGGATAAAAACTGATGATACCGGTCTAAAAAGCGACAACAAATACTCGAACATCATCTTTTAAAGGATTTTCTAAGCTTGCGAAAGGATCACAGGCAAAACTGCTAGCAGATGGGGTGAAATGAAAATATTTTCCCCACACATATGAGACCCAATCGACACCTCGTATATGTCGGTAAGCGCATAAGACATTGACTTTAGTGATTGTGTATGTCTAAATGTAATTTTAAAATCCTTTCCAAAATCTCAAATCCTTTAAAAATTATTACAATTTACCTTACCTTCAGTGTACAATGTGAGCAGCTGCCAACTTCTACATTAACTTCAACACACCCCTCTATTTCTCTTTCTCTCTCTCTCTCTCTCTCTCTCTTTGTGTCAACAGCAAAAATAGCTTTCCACATATCCTTGCAAGGTTGCCTTACATTTGGCCATCCACTATTATATACTTATATCCCTGTTGAAAACAGAAAATATATGTTTTTGGGAGATGAAAATCATCAAAAAAAACGAAAGAAAAACTAAATCCTGATTGGAAGCAATGCAACACAAAGTTAAGGTGCGAGAGATAAAGTTTTCTTGGCCAGACTGAGAGAAAACAAATAATAAGGTTGAGCCGCAGTTTCTGTAGCCTTTTGTGCATGGCTTTTTTATTAAAGAAAAAAATATACTGGATATGGTGCTGTAACTAAGACGGGGAAGTAAGCTAAGCTAGAACACAGTAATACGAGTATTATTCCTTCACCAAACTGCGGCTTACATTCTGGAGATAATATCTAAAGTAGTTACATTAACGTGTGATAGGTGGCGATAGATGAAATAGAATAGGACATAGTATAGTATAGTGGAATAGAGTAGGAAAAAGTAGAAAAGAGTATAATATAGTAAAACAGAGTAAGTTAGAGCAGAATGTATATTTTAGGTAGCCATATTCAATTACACAGTATTCTCCTTTTTCAAAATGCAATGCGCGTCCCAAATAGACATTGCACCAAGATGACTATGGATAAGTAAAGGAGATTGTTCCAATATAAAGGATGGCGCATAAGAAACGTTAAGATTTGGTAAGTGAATACATTTTTTGTTTAAGTTTTTGTTTTTTTTTTTTTTTTTTGTTTTGTCTCTTTACAGAATTAACTAAATAACACTTGTGAAATTTATGATGGAAAGGCTTAGCACAAAACAAAGAACCAAGTTGTTCAATTTTACTTTGAAAGTCAGCATTCGATTATTCACATCATATCGAAATTTCTTTCATGTTCGAAATACTCCTAGCGCTCCAACAATTTACCGATTGGTGTAGCGTTTTAGGCAACAAGGGACTGTCTGTGATCTTCTGCGTGCTGGAAGACCTCCTGTAGTTCGAAATGAAGTGACCATTGCTCGAATGCAAGCAAGTATTGAGGAAAACCCCGAAACTTCCACCAGGCGACGTTCTCAGCAGTTAGAGATGTCTAGGCGGTCTTTGCAAAGAATTTTACATATGTTACATCTCCTCCCATGTTAGATGCAATTGGTTCACCAGTTAAAACCAAATGATACACAAGAATGCATTCAATATAGTCGCCGTTAACGTTACTTATGCACCACCCTACACTTAATTTACATTATGTTAACATATATTTGGATAGCATAAGTTGAAAACCTTGGGCAACAAACAAATATAATCGAATTTTGGAAAAACAAGAATGCGGTTTCCAAGAAAATCTATAAGATTTGATGAAACGAATACATTTTCGGTCTGCAACTTACTCCTAGATCTAATGGTCCATTGTGAATGACGAATAGGGGAACAAATTAAAGAGAAAGATGGTGAAATGGAAGAACTGCCAAAAGTAAATAAGTGACTGGGTAAAGTGAGGTGAAAGGATATTGAACTTCTAAATTGGGCAATGAAAAAAGGGACAACTGGTCTCAAAACGAAGAAACTTTTCCAAAAAGCAATAAAAGGTCACACACAAGCCATAGAACATTTTAATTGGAAAAAGTTACAACAGATCGTTCATGACACTTTCATTTAAGTACATCGCATTTATGGAGTCCATCAGCGATCGGTGAGGAGGAAACTGGTAGAATTGGAATTCTCACATCGCACCACATAAAGCAATGCAAACACCATAAATTCATACAAGTTTTCATAAATTTTGATCTCCACTTCGATTTGATATATTTAATTGCAACTTGACTATCAAATACCGGATGGTTAGAGAATTTTTTCCACATCAGCTACACAGCGATAAAAATTTCATTCCACAAATTGTCAAATATCTTCTGACATTTCCATTACAATGATATCGACCTTCCCACCACTCCTTTCAGAGTTGTAAGCGAGAGATAATATACGATGATCTCAAATGAATTGTCAAAGGCATTCAGATCGGTGTTAAAATTTCTGGCTTCTATATTAGTTTTCATGTTCGGGTCATATCTGGTGAACACTTAATAATTGCATCCAATTAAACGACATCGGACAGAGAAAATATTGGACTGTTTTGATGCGTCACATTCTCCAGGGCTCGGACGTTATTACTCAGTGTTTCGTCATTTAGCATTGAAGAGCCCCTTTTTTCAGAATATCACTGTACTCAGAATCCAACAAAGTCTGATATCAACTACGTTACCAATGATTGCTCTAAACGTTTCCAGAACCTTCAATTTGCGCTCCAATTTCCTAATTTTATTACTAAATTGCCTACCAACATTTATCATAAGATAATTGTCAAGTTAAATTTTACACTCATTAATTTCTCACTCTGTGGCAATCTACCGCCTAAAAAAGCCATTCAACCTAAAAAATTCCGTCCTGAAAAACAGACACGTAATCATCCTAATAATCCTCACTGTCTGCCCACTCAGATCTAAATATGAGATTTTCTTTTAGGCATCTTCCCTTTCGCTAGAAATGCCCCAAAAAAAAATACTTCACATATTCTTAGGAGCTTTCAACATATGCCTTAACATATGCTTTAGTTTTCGTTCCACAAAGGAAAATGGAACCTAGAAAACTCGTTAACTCTCCTAAGACTCAATTTTCTATTATACGTAGTAAAGTTAAGATGTAACAGTACCTATTTACCTCCTCCCAATGTGAAACAATCTTGTGGCGTCGTAAAGACATCACTACCCTTATGAAGATTTTTTATGTTGCCTATCGCTAGAAAAATCCCAAATAATGCATATTTTCAGGATCAACTTCTTTTTTATTCAACTCCCAATATGCCTTACACAATTGTAGTTTATTAGCATGTTAAGGGTAGAAAAATAAGAAGCGAATGTGAGTGTTTGGATTGATGTGCAGGTAATGTGTGTTGGCGAAAGGGATAAAGGTCCTTTCAACAAGTTCTTCTCATATGTCTGCCATTTCAACTATTCGCTCTATTTTTTGTGACCCTAAGGTATAGTTTTGGATTTTTTTTTTCTTCTTTACATTCCTTTGTTTTCGGGGAAATTCCAACTATAGGTGATTGCCGGAGATTTTCTTGAGGTTCCGTAATAAAGATGTGTTGTGGGCTGTTGGGGAATTCCTCAATCGGTTTGTGTGTGTTTTTGTAGAATAGTGACTTAGTTCATTCTTTTTGCCTCTGGCTTGATGTGTCGTAAGGGAAATTGGCAATTTTCTTAGGATTTATTATACAGAGCTAAGAGACGAAAAAGAGTCATTTATTTTTTGGATGAAATTAAATCAAGAGATTTATGTACTTGTGAGAGGCATGGATGAGAAAAGTATGATTTATTTTTTATTAGGAATAATTAGGGGGAAGTTGCAGTGGAAGTGGAGAAGGAACTTGTTAACCAAATGCAAGAGGATTAGATTTCTTTAATTTTTAAATGTATTAAATTTTATTCAACATTGAGATGTTATCTAGTTTAACATAAATATAAAAATCAGATAATACCAAGACCTTATACTAAAGTTGCTAGAGCTTTCACTTCACTAATATCCGATCTGCGATTGGTCTCAGTTAATACCAAAATCGTTGGCCCCAGATAGTACTGTGACTTGTATGTGAGTATCAAGCATTATTAGGACCAGTGGTCCTCAGATTATGTTGGGATCTGTGGGTTTCACGTACACTGTAATCCATAGGTCCCCAGAGAGTTAATATTGAGACCTGTGATTCACAACTAATGTGAGATTAAAGTAGATTTCTGAAACGCATAACTCCCATATGGTATTAAGACTTTTAGTTTCACATAATTTTTGACCTTGTGAGTTTCACGCACACACGACTTTGAATATTAGATACGCTAGAATCAGTAGATCTACACTTACACCTCTATTATACTGGAAACTGTGAGTTTCAAATTATACTGGGGTCTGTTGATCTTAGTTTACGCTGGCACCTGTGGATCTTAACTAATGCTGGGACCTGTGGATCTATGAATTTTGGCCACAGGATTGGTGGAGCTAAGGACTTGACTGTGACTTAAGGATCTCAAGTAACTTTGCGATCTGTGGATCTTGTGGGTCTGGAATAATACTGGAAACTGTGAGTACCAGATACATTGTAACCTGTGGATATCAGTTGCACTGAGACCTGCGGATCATAGCTACACTGAGACCTATGGACCTCAGGCAATTCAAAAACTTATGGGTCTTCTCTAATATTGGCACCTGTGAGTCTCATTTAACGCTGAGACCAGTGGGTATTAACTAAAATCATCTAACAGTTAGTTTTGTGAATTCCACCTAACGCTGGAATCTATGGGTCCCATCTAACACAAGTACCGGTGAGTCTATACTAATATCGAAATCTGTGGGTTTCTTCTAACGCTAGGACCTGTAGATCACGGAAGCACTATGTGGTTCTGTGTGGTCTTAGCTTTATTGAGGTATATGTTGTCCTAGGTGACCGTGTATCCAAACCGCATTTTTAGCCTGTGTGACTTTTGCTTTCCTAGACCTGATCTGTAGTTAGGGGATTTTGAATTGTGATTACACCAGAAAATGTGAGACTGAGTGACTTCGGAACCTGTATGGCCGTAAGCATACTGAGACTTGTGTTATTCCAGCTGTACAAAAGCCTGCTTGGATTCTATGGTAGGGGAATATGTATTTGATCAGTTACCTGGTGACCTCTATAGTTTAACTTATATTGAGAGTTATGTGATATCAGCTATATTAAGGCTTGTGTGGAGTCTCGTCTGCATTACCTGAGTTACACTGAGATTTGCACGTGGGATAAACCTATCAACTATAATGGTCGTCTATGACAAATGTGTGTACAATTCTATATGTATAAAACTCGTCCAATGTGGCTTTCACTCTTTTGCGGAAGATAGGTTTAACTCTACACTGATTACGGAACATAAAGTGATGCATTCAAAGTGCTATAGATGGCATGAAAATATTATCATGCCACTAATTAAACCATGGAGAATAGATAATTGCATATCGTAAGGGGTAGGCTCCTTACAATAAAAATGTTTCCAGGATATCACATCATACAATGAAGTACTTCATCAACAGATAATCAAGAGCACTTTGCAATCATTGACAAATACCCAAATTTGGGGGCTCAGTTGTAGTTTGATAAAAATATTGCTCACCTTTAACACGTTGGTCAAGTTAATTATAAATATGTGGAGGCTCAATCACGCCAATTATGGATTTGAATTTTGCACACAAGCTGAAGCTACATATTAAAATATGGTCGTGGATTTGAATTTGGAATTTGGAAACCAATACAAGAAAAGCCCGAAATGACACGAAATTGTTTCCTGAGCAAATGATGCTTCGTGCAACTTTTCATTGTAAAAAGGACATAAAACTTAGCTTGCTGGGCAATTTGTGTAGTCTCTTAGATATAGTAATATCTGCTCAAGTTAATCTACGCCTGTGACAGTAATATTTGCGGTCGTGATAAGTCTCTTGAGCACGCTTTAAACAAACACCAATGGCTTGTGGGTTTGGGTTTGGGTGAGGCTTATGGGATTTTTTCGCTATTGATTCAGCACCGGATACATACTAAGACTCACGTCTTGGGACATTTGCTTCCTTATTAAGAGATATTTTTTAAATACATTACCTTTTAAATGCCGTATTCCATCTCCATCTTCAAATTGCCATCATTACCAAAATATATGATTTCAACCTTCCAGGATTTACATATAAATGGCCCAGAATCCTTGTACCTGCCTAGTGTGAACAATCTCCTCTCTGTCATGTGTGTTAAGAATTTAATTTATTTTCAAACGTATTCTCGTAAACACACATTTACAACCGTTTACATCCTGGTTTTGCTTTTACTCCGTACTTACACGTTGACATCCATGTGCAGAGAGCAATTCCCCCCTTAGCTGTTGAAAGTGTTTGATGTAATTTACATATTTTGTACATGTTTAATAAGAGCCACCTTATCCACAGCGCGTTACCCATATCAGTTAATGACAATTTACTCATTTACCTGTACGGCAGATACGGGAATCATGTTCGTCGCCACTCTTCCTACACATCCCTACGCCGTTCGGGTTTAATTACCCTCGAAATTAACCTTTCATTAGAGTATCGCAGGTGAATTGTGTTGACATGGTGATAAGCGGGGACTTAAGGAGGTTGTGGAGGAGTGACTATTTGCCATTGCAGTAGGGTGGGGCAGGGTAGGATGTCGAAATGAAAAATATTACATTAAATTGTAAATTCGAATTGACAGAGATTTCTGAGTTATAAGAGATAATTTGGTGACATTGATGATAAATTGAAAGCCTCAAGAGTATAAGGAGCAAACTTTCTAATTTTTGTTAAATAAACGGGCATAAATTATAAGCTAAGTCATGGTACACAATAAACAATACCTAAAGTTCTTAGCTTTAAGTTATGTTATTAGGTGTGCAACTAAGTTCACGCTGTTTTTTTTTTACAAAAATCCAACTTTAATATGAAAACATGTTTACAGATGACACATTGAAAACATTGCCCATAGCTAGCTACTACTTGTTTCCACCTTTGCGGCAAAACTCGAATTCCGTCACGGTAAAACTGTTCATCTTTTAAGGCTATCCACGAATCTAATGATTCCTTAATGTCGTCATATGAGTTAAACTTCTGGAGAGCCAGATCGTGTGCAATTGAATGAAACAAGTGATAATCGGATAGCGCAATATCTAGAGAATATGGCGGATGGGGTAAGACGTCCCATTTCAGCATTTCCAGCTAGGTTTTAACAGACTTGACCACGTGAGGCCGAGTGTTGAAATGCTGAAGAATCACTTTTTTGTACCTCTCCGCGTATTGCGGGCATTTCCCGCGCGGAATTTAGCTCAATTGCATTAATTGATTCGATACCGATCCACAATGATGGTTTCGATTGGTTTTAACAGCTCGTAATAAATAACACCGACCTGGTCCCATCCAATACAGAGCACAACATTTGCAACGTAAATATTCGGTAGAGGCGACGACGTAGAGGCATGACCGGGTAGCCCCTATGACTTTCTTCTCTTTTTATTTCGGTAATGAATGAATTTTTTATCATCCGTTACAATACGATGATAGGATCATCCGTTACTTTTTTGTCGTTGAATCAGTTGTTCACAGGCAAAAAACAACGCTCAACGTCCCTTGACTTCAACACACAAGGAACCCAATTTCCTTGCTTTTGAATCATTCCCAACGCATGCAATCGCTTGGAAATGGCTTGGCAGATAGCTCCTAATATTGAAGCAAGCTCTACCCCTTCAAGCAATGCCGTCAATTCAATGTCTTCGAAGGTTTTTCACCTTCCTTCACGCGAACGGTCGTCAACATCAAAATCACCATCTTTAAAGCGACGGAATTAATCTCGACACGTTGTTTCACTTAAAGCAGCATCTCCGCAAACGTTTTGAAACTCTCGTTGAGCTTTAGCCTCCGTTTTCTTTGATTGAAAGAAGAAAATCAATGGTATGTTTACCATATGCCAAAGCTTGGCTGATGACATTTAGGTTACAGCAGAATCGACTTGAACTTACAGATGGCGCCATCTATTGGCAAACAGCTGGAACTTAGTTGCGCACAATACTTCAACCAAACACTGGATGAGTAAATCTGCGTCACATCGAAGTGCGTTTTTTTTTTCTTTTTTCCCATTAAGCCTTTTGTTTTCGATACGTGGATATTTTTTGCATTTTAACGATTTCTTCCCGTTTGTAGATTTTTGCATATTTCTTTGCACCATCAGACGGCTATTGATTTCTCCACTAGGTTTGCTCTCAACGCTTAATATTTTCTCTCTGTCATCGAGATGTGGATATTTTTTTTATTTTTAGCGATTTTTTGCAATTGTCGACTTTTTAACATTTCTTTACACCAATTGATGGCTGTTTGCAGATCCCTTATTTGAAACTTTCGCAAATGACGCCTATTTTAGCGATTTTTATCATTTTGTAGATTTTTGCATATTTCTTTGCCTTATCAGACGGCTACTACTTTCTCCGTTAAGTTTGCTCTTAATGTTTATTATTTCCGCCCTATTATCGAGATATGGGCATCCTATTATTTTTAGCGATTTTTTTCAATTATCGACTTTTTGAATATTTCTTTACATCAATTGATGGCTATGACTTTTCACGGAACCCTTATTTGAAATGTTCTCAAATGACCCTTACGATCGCTTATTCCAAACAAGTTATGTATTGGAAAATTTAGTACGTCCTCACATTGGCGATCAGTTTCTGATATGTGGATATATTTCTGAGTGTTTCTGAGATTTTTTTAAATTGCCGACTTTTCGGATATTTTTTTACAGGCCCTTTTACACCAAAAAATTTGATCATTTTCGCCATTGAAAGACCTGTTTGCGAAACATCGACATTTTTTGTATATTAGCGATTTTTTATCCGGCCCTTTCTTGAATATGTTACGGATACTACTTCTTCCCCATTTCCTTGGCAACATCGGAAATTTATTTAATTACGCAATTTTTACACTTCTTTTTCAAGATACAGATAAATTCGTATCGCTTTCTTTAAACGCCTTAGAAATCTGAAAATTTTAATAATTTTGCGATAGAACGCTCCATTTCCGAAGTTTGGAGGTATTTGTAGTTTCAAGGTTTTTTTTTTTTTTTGTTTTTTTCATTCGCCCACTTTTCGGACACCATATTATGGATACCATTTTTTTAGAGACTATTTTCAAAGCGATAATTTGGCAAGTTTCACAATTGAAATATCTTTTTTCGAATTTTTTATTTTGGCGATCTTTTTATTTAGTCACTTTTTGAATACGTAATGGGGACTGATACCTCCGTCCCCTTGAGAGTCTCAAAAATTTGCAAATTTTCATGATTTGACTGATTTTTTGAGATTCATATATAATATAATTTGTAAATCTTATATCTGTGCCTAATTCTGATCTTCACCAAGCAGTCCGCAACTGTCCAGCGAGTCATATCACAATTAGAGAACCGAGCTTTCGAACCGGAAGTCAAAATCCTTTCAGTTTGTCCGGCGGCTCGTGTGTTAATGGTCATAGCGTTTTAAAAAGTGGAAAAAGATCATTTTAGGCAAGTTGTGCTGTATTATTCTCGAAAAAGAAAAAACGGCTGCTGAAGCCAGCCAAAAAGTAAGGTCTGTTTATGAAGAAAACGGATCTAATGAAAGAAATTGCCAGAAATGGTAACAACATTTTCTACGGGCGACTTCTCCTAAACGGACGCTTCCAGATCAGGACAATCAAAAGGAATTGTTTCCGAGGAGGTGAAAAATTTAATTGTTGTTAATCCCCGTGCAGCAGTTAGAGAAATAACTGAAATAATTAAAAAAATCAGTCTCAATCGTTCACGGTCATAAAAGGGTCATAAAAGAGCTCGCATTTTTGAGCAACCTCGACGTGTGGCTACTTCAAACTGCCTCACCGTCAGAAACTGTCAGAGCTTGGGAAGGAAGTTTTACTTCACCCAGCGTACTCCCTAGACCTCGCCCCCTCCGACTATCACCCATTTCGCCGTCTGAACAACCACACAGAAAAATCACGTATTCAGAAAAAGACAAAAAAAAAGGCTAGAATCCGATTGCAAAATTGACTAAATTTTCAAAAGTTACCAAATGAGGAACCCGCAGAAATACGGATATTCTCACATCTCGCAAACGGAAAGTTAAATAAAAAATTTGACCAATTTTTGAATTCTTAATGAGTTTGAGAAAGGGATACCGACAAAATCGTTAAAATACAAAAATATGCAAACTTCGGAAAGGAAGCGCCTAACTGCGAAAGTGCTCGATTTGGTTCTATGACCGCCAGGTCGCTTGGCTTTTCACTAATACTAAGACAATAACATTATCCACTCAATATCGTGTATTCCACCAACCTATTTCTATAGTAGAAGCAATCACCAGAATGGATTTAAACATTCAAAATACAGTTTCGCTTCAAAAGCAACCTTTTAAAAATACTAAAATAGTCTAGTTTTTTGCCTAAACATAATAATGTTAGATGACAGTCGAAGTTTTGTCTGGTCGGTAATATATTATAATTATTTTGGGTAAGATATTTCAAATGATTCGATATTAGAGCGTTTGTTTCGCAACAGTCAAATTGTATTCAAATCTCCTGAGTGTGATAAATTCCATCTTATATCTAATGCGATATACGAGTAATATGAATTCCATTTCTACCCCACCTTGTCTTTTGCAGATTGTATAGCTATTTCATTTGTGGTCCTGCCCATTAACGTGGAGCTTTTGTTAAGCTATTGGTAGTTTTAAGTTTCTTTTCTTTTTTCTGAAAAAAATTTATGTTATTTTCCTGATGTCACCGAAAGTTGTGTACGTTTATTTATTCTTACTTCTATGAATTATCGCGAAGTGTACTAAAAGTATTTTTAAGTAAATACAGGAAGTGAATGAAAAAACTTTAACGAAGATGCATGGAAATTTTGCTATAAAAATTTTTTTTTTTTGTGTAGTATTTCATTTTTATTTAAACAAAGAATAAACTTTGCCAGGCAAAGGCTTTTCATGCTCTGACTCATAGAGATTCCTCTTTTGGTTTCGTGAAATATAAAGTCGTTCATTCATGCCATGTTGCCAAGTTGTTCAATAGATGTAATCAGAGTTGGCGATAGTTTAAAAAATTCAAAAGGGGACGTGGTATAGTAAAGCAATGGCCAGCAATGTCTTCTAACAACACTTACAAGCACTGCTACAGAAGCTTGTAGGAATTTCAGCAGAAAAGCAATTCCAGTTGGCCATCTTTCTTATGTCGAAATACTGAAAACGAAATACAAATCAAATCCCACCGATTAATGTTTCACAATTCAATTAAATTGTGATCTTAATCTGTAATCTTTGCTTTTCAACTAAAGGCTGGGAAACCCCAATTCAGAAATTTAAGTTAGGTTATATAGCTTACATAGACCTTCAGGCATCATCATTTTGCTGTGTGGCAAAGTTTGAGGAATGCCAAGAGAGACGTGGCACGGTACGATATTTACCGTTAACGATAACGAGCTCCCATATTTTTTCTGAGAATTTTTCTCTTATAATTTCTCGCATTCTTATGCCACGAACTAGAATCCTGTCCTGTGCAACAAGACAATCAGAAATAGTACCTGATGTAGGTGGAATTGTATTCATCGAGAGAGGATTTTGCCCTGTAAGCGCGGAGGAAACGTAATACATTTATATTCCTATCATGGAAAATGCATTTGTTTAGACAACTCGTATTCAAAGGCCGATGCATGGTCATTATCAGACTATTGTCAGTAATCTCACACAGGTATCCATCAGCGTCTGCAATTTTTTCTTCTTAAACCGTGATATTGATATTACCGTTATACTCTCGTATGGGAATAAAAATTTTATGTCATCCTTAGTTCTTCCCTTGTACTGTATTTAGAGATAACAACCTGTAAAAATACTCTCTCCGTATTTACAACAAACTCTTAGTAAATTTCTATGACTGTCCTTACAGGAGCTTATTATCATTTCATTTACCGTTTGCATTTAAATATAATTTTCGGACTTTACCTCTATATCTATTACATTTTACATTTTCGAAAACAAAAGATGGATTGTCGCCACTTCTCTTATTTTACATTCTTCCCCCTATCGGGGCTTATCTGTACTAATTCGGAGAGTTCATTGATTGTGGCTATGACCATATTAGGATTGTGCATTTCTGCGATATATAATAGCCTTCCTTGTATTTAATCACCTACGTTTTTGTTCATGTGTTAATCCATGTATATATAACGCATCATGCGACAAAATTAATCATTCTGAATTCTTTATCGGAAGTACCATTACATGGACTGAATTCAGGACTGTATTGTAATAAAAAATATATCGAACTAAATTGGATTATACTAATAACTAAACTACAACAAAGCGTGACTAAGTCTTTTGCTAACTACAAATCAAGTTGCAATATCAGACCCTCTTTCATATCCTGGCCCATTCTGTTGCATCTCCTTAATGACTCGACTGTCAGGCTTATATTTGTCGAGGACATCCTCTACTTAGATGGAGGCATTTTCTATATAAATGACGCAGACATTTCCAATGGAGTACTTATACAAATGGCGTCTAATAGAGACAGTTTTATCTATCATAAGCCTGACGTAGAAAGAAAACCCAACCGCTTTGGCTTTTCCTCGCAGCCCCTCTAATTCCTTACACCTCGTTTTCAAAGCACCTTAGGAATCTGGTTTTTTTTAGAGAAGTTTTGGCCGCCCTTTTCTGGGTCGACCATTGGATTCATTGCCGGAGATTTTTCGTGCTGCAATATTTTTGCGATAGAGGTGCGTATCCTTAAATCATTATCCTTATATATTATTATACTTATCCTTAACATTTAACAGATTCCGTTTCTTTCCTAACTATCGTGTTTTCATAACAGTTTTTTAAGGTAATGGATCTGTTAGATCAAGGCTGCCAATATCAATACAGAGGCTGCCAAGAACTATTAGATTGACATACAAAAGGTTGAGTTTCAGTAGCTAAATAAGTTTCTATTTCTCAGAACACATAGGCGAAAGTATGCCGTATATTACATAATTAAACACTCTCTCCATTTAGTTAACACTTTACAGGATTCCGCCGGCATTATCGTGCAACACTTGCCTGGGTAGAAAAAAGTGTCCTTGGTTCGCTTGGGAAATTGTGCAACAGATTATGATGATAGCTAATTAAATAGCAGTCGAAAAGCCCATATTAGAAACATCCTCACTATATTTCTTCCGACAATTGACCAATAATACCCCTTGTTGGAAGGCCAAATATTAACCCGCTCACTCGTTTCTTTTCATAGCCTCCCACCAGCACTTGTTGGCTGCCACCTCCGTTTGGTAGGTGTTCTTTTGGGCTATTTTTCATTGAGAAAGATTGAGGTTGTTTTGTTATATCCTTCCCATTGAATTTGACATTTTCCTTTCGACAGACGCCGCGCTTGTAAAAGTTGTAGTTTTTAAAGTCGTCTAAAGTTTACACAAGAAAATATGACAGCTTTTTCCATGTTTTCCTTCGTGCCTCTTTATTGTTCCAGTCAATGAACATTTTCGTGAGGGTAAACATTTGTGTAAACAATACAAACTTTTGTCAAACACGGTAGTTTTCTTACTTTACTTATTTGTAAAATCTGCAAAAGCCATTAAGGAAGTTTATGATGATTACAAAAATGTACGTTTCAATTAACATAAACACAGACACTGCGTACGAAAGCGGGGGATTTGTAATGGCATCGGTAGTAGGGTAGGCATAATCTTATACTAATCTTTATTTGACTCTTTCCTTTTTTGCTGGAAAAGATATAATATTTTATACTGCAAAACTAACTACACACAAAAGGCCCAAAATACTATAAATCCATCAATTTCTTTCTGACAAAAACAACGAAACCGACTACAATATTTTTTAGAAACCAGTTCAGGGCCTAGGAATAACCCCTGTTGTCAAGGATTATAACTTACTTCAATCTGGCAGGCAACGTAAGGAAGATAAGCGCCCAGTAGCGAGCAATGATCAGTATATGGGTTAACCAAGCAGGTTAAAAATGCTCCTAACTAGACTCAATACCATTTATTGGCACCTTCATTCAGAATACCGGTCCAGAATCTACAGGTCTAAACTCCACATAGCAGTTATGGTTAATCAGCCTACAAGGATTTGAACATGAATGGAGGAAAGAAAAAAGTCGACTGGATACTTTAGATGACCTTCAGAGGTTTAGGAATAATATCTCATATAAAAACAAATTGCACAATTTTGAAATCATATAAAAGTTGATGATAAATTTATTAGTAATAAATTTATTGTGAAAAGAAAACACAAACGAAGTCATGGAATTCTCCAAATGTCGACAAATCCATAAATATTATAAGAGCTTCCATTTCATGTTACTCTTTTGGAATATGTACATAAGTAATGAGAAAAGGACCGTCTTTTCAAATTAAAAAAAGGAACATAATGGAAAGACGGGGAGAGTAAGGATATACATATAGGTAGATATGGAGCTACATTTAGATTCAAAAATGTTAGTCAATAATGTACTGTAGATCTAACAGAGCAATAAGATCGATGTCTTATAAACAGGAATAAAAACTAGCCATTAACTACTTGGTTGTGAAGATCGACGACCGACTAATATTGAGCATTCGTATGAAATGGCAACTGATGTTGTTAATTTCTTGCCTAGAGGAATCCGGACAAAACCGAAAGATATTACTTGCACGTATGACCAATTCCATCCCACTCTATGGATCACCGAGCAGAGGCACCAGTCGCTGGACTGCAAGGGGTTGAAACTGGGAGTAGGTTAGCTACAGGTTCTGACCAGAGGCCTTGTCTGGTACCGAGAGTGATAGGAATTCACAAGGGCGAGTCTCGGTTCGTGCCCTGTCATCTGTACCTTTTTTTACCTCCCGAGGGGTACGGCCAGACATGAGTTCTTCTATGTCTATATGTCATGGTTTCTGTTTTCCATCGCCGAACGGAAGGGGTTTGGAGTTTTCCCCGTCTCCCACCGGTGAGAATACTGCATTCTTGCAATGACCTGAGGTCTCCGCACCTGCGGTTATGTAAAAATTTCCAGTCCGTACTCTTTTGCTGCAGCGCGACCAATCCCGTGAAGTATGGTGTATAAATCACAATTTGGTAACAGCTTTGCTGCGCAGCTCCATCCAGTGAGTTTGGCCGGTAGCGTGGAGATCAGAGGTAGAACCCCTAGTGGGGGCATCACGCGGGTGGTGATTGAAACCAAAATCGCCACATTTGTGCTCGAATGTGGAGTTGCCTCCGCCAATGGAGATTATGTTCTATACTAGCACAATCAATTTGGTATCATCTGGCTGGAAGAAAGGGCTGGCAATTGCGGTAACATGCTCCCAAAATTGTCAGCCAAAATTCCTAGATAGTAGAAGTTAACTTGGCTATTCCAGGGGGCTCTGTCAATTGCATTGTAATATGCCCAGTGTGATAACCACACCATGAGTAAGGCCTTCACGGCGAGGCTCATGTTAAATACCCATGGGCTCTCTATTAATCACCGATCCGGAAGCACACTATCTTCATCCTACTCTATGGATCACCGATCCGGAAGAGGGCAATAAATGACGCGACCAGGAAGCACATCACCCTCAGAAGAAACTGCTTAAGGATCTGAAGTTGATACAGCGCCATATCAAACGTGGTTGCGGGTGTAATGTCGACCGACTTTTTAGCTAAATGAGGTACCCAATGCAACAAAAAAAAAACCAAAGACTTTAAGGAGAAACATACCACTGAAGGAAAGGGTATAGTCCATATAAAGACGTCAAACCAGATGGTATAACTCGCCTAAGGTACGGATTGATCCCAAACATCGAGTAAACCGAGATCACCTCATGCAATTCCTCATGCAAGATAAGAAGGAGCTGCTTATATCGTTTTGGGTGTGATACCTCACTTTGATATCCGCAATTCCTCAATGGGGATGAAAATGCGGAACACGTAATTTTCAGCTATATACGGTTTAAAGAGAACTAAAGGAAAGTTAATTGAGTCAATGATAGATGAAAACCTTAATGCCTGAAATAGTAAACACAATGTTGAGATCAGAGCAAGACTAGATTGTGCCTTAGCATGTAGTAGTCTATTGGACGAATTAGATTGGGAGTCAAGAAACAGGACATGACAAACTGAGGCAGCAGTAAGTGGTAATTCCTCCTCTATTGTAATAGCAGATGCCAATACCTCTTACCATGGGAGATAGGCTTTGTGACTTAGCACGTAGGACCCTATTGGCCGAATTAGACTGGCAGTCATCTTTAGAAGGTGAAGAGTGAGTAAGCATACGGCTGAATGCAATAGGAAATATTCTTCTAAATATGGCATCTCCTTTGTTTGTACTGAGACAATCTGGCATATAAGGTATCTCAGGTTTTAAGTTTGAATGGATAATTTTGTATAGTTCCAAAGTAGAAGAAAGTACTTAGAACGACGTTTTCTTAATTTTCGTCGGACGGTGGGAAACAGAACTTTGTATATATGGAAACTAAATCTAAAAATTCTATGTAAAGGGCAGATAATTCATATCTCATTAATTGGCATAAAACAATATATAACCAGTTGAATCTCTCGAAATGTACGATGTAGAATCATATATTTAAGGGAAGTCTGAAAAAGAGGCATTCACTTCTTAAAAATTACATTTTCAACACTGTATCACTGGGTACCAAATTTGGTTTATTCGCAATTTACCCAACTGTTAAAATATATTCTTCTTCGTAACATTGCCTCCAAATTACTTAGGATACGAGTATGAATTCCTCTGACAGAAATTTGCTCGCTGATTTTTAGGATTTCCTATACGTACAATAAAAGTACATCAAAAATAGCCTCTATTCTGTATTTCCAAGACGGCAGTTGTTCTCTGTACATCAAAATAATCAATTGTCCCTTTTCCACTTTAAATATCATACCTCATACCTCACTTATCAATTCCGTTTGCCGAGGGGACAGAAAATTACTTAAGTGAAATCTTACGAAAATCTCCATGAAATCGATGTTAGAGTTTTTTTTTATGAAATTGTTTTCTTTTTTGGTTGCTGCCTTGTATCACTTCCATTATTTTATTTGGTTACATTTAGTTACGCATTTCCGTTTTCGTTTGTCGTTCTAACTTCCACCTCGATTATAGTTTGTGTTGTGCCATTCTTTTTTTTTATTTTTTGTCATTGATGGCCATTTTTTCTCGTGTACATCTTTGTCTCTTTATGACGATTGTTGATTCTCTTAAATATATTTTCGTTGCTAAAGATGTTTACCTTGGTCTACTAAGGCTTTTATGGGTCCCTTGCGGTTTCTTGCCCGCATATTGAAGTTACTGTTGCTGGATATCCATTAGAATGAATTTGAGGGGGATTGTTATCATTTACCAACCGCCTCCTGCCACCATTAAACTAAAGTAAACAATTTGGTTGATAAAAAAAAAGAAAAACAGAAACTAAGTCCACATCAAATTTTGTAGCAACAACCAACCCTTAGAAGGCTGCCAGGTTTAGTTGGTCAACTACTAAATCCCACAAACAGCAACAAGGACAACAAAACTTGAATCTTGTTCCTTGGCAGTTTCATTTGACAGTGGAATTCATTAGATTTGTATTGTTGATCTAAGGTTAATGAGACACTTCTTCACAATACAAAAGTGGTACTTTACTACCGTGTACGTTAAGGTCTTCGTCTTCCTTCCTGGCTTTTACAATGAATGTGCTTGTTAAGTTATAATCTTATGGGGGAAGATTACCCCAATCCTGGCATAGTTTCATTTTTGTTGGGAAGGGAAAACGTTTCAGAATAACTGAGGTAATTTGATGTCTAAATTATGCTTCTTTTCATCTTGAAGTGGCTTTTGGTTTTTGTTCTTGGAAATGGGGCAAAATAAGCTGGATAATAAAATTTAAATTTTATTTTAATTAAAGCGCCAAAAAGCTTTGATTTCGCTGGAACTTACAAAAAGTCATCTGTTTAATACACGCAAAAAAAAACAATGTAAGTTTAAAGTTATGGAAAAACTAGGAGAACTGGACAGAGAATTCTCCCAACAATCTTTTAGGTTTTCACTAATCGACAGGCATCTCCAAGTCCTCTTTAAAATTTCTAATTTCGCCAGCTTTTTTAATCCATAATTTTTTTTTTTTTTTAAGTTTTTGAGAAAAGCTTCCTAAATATTGATTATTTTCCAATCGGTAAACATACTTTGTTTTATGGAAAGATCGAAAACATCAGGCCAATTCCTTTACAGAAACAAACATTTTTCTAAGCTAGTAATAAGTATTTGCAAGAAATATACTAAAACTAATATTATAGACTAAGTGGAATAATGGCAATTTCAGGACAAACTCTTTCAATTTGTCAATTTGTTTAACTACTCTTTTCAAATGTCTTGAAACAAGTTGTTTATTTCAATATTAGGCGCTCCATTTCCGAGACGAGAACATATGCGAATTTCGTCGATTTTTTCATTTCACAGAACAAAAAATCGTTTAACAAAATAGAACAAGAATACAAAAGTCTGTGTTTAAGAGTGTTTACAGAGAACCTCTCTGCGCTCTTTTGGAGCCAAAAATTGGCAATTATCGGGACGCTCTCTCGTCCAAATAAGGACGCATTTGCTTTAAGCAATACCGTTGAGAATAATTGGTTGAAAGAGCGCTTTCAGTTACAAAAGTTGACTATAATCGACACATTCTTTTGTTATTTATTTTATTTCGGGAATTTTGCGATAGATAGCACTGAAGACAACTTGTTAAATGATTTTTTTTTTGTGAGTAAAAAAGTAATACTTTTGCCGCCATCTGTTGTCGAGATTTGGACATATTGGTATTTTAGCAATTTTTTCATTTGTCAGCTGTTTTATATTTCATCATGTGGAGTGATGACTACGACTAAAGGCAATTGACGACTGGCACTCCTTTGGAGTAGCTATTTTTGCGACGTTCCATCTCAAAATATGGATTTTTTATTTCCCAGCTTTCTTATATTTCTTTATATCACTAAAGATATGTGATCAAAAATACGCCTTTAGAGCAAAAATTTGGCTATTTGTATTTAAGCAATTTTTTATTTGTACGTTATTTTATAATACTTTACACCAAAAAGTCGGTATCATTTCTTAAAATTACGAAACGCCGCAGATCTCTTAACGAGATGGCTCAGCATTTCAACATTCACCTTATGTGGGACATACCAAAGAACTGCAGAGCAGACGAGACGAAGGAACAACTTTACAGTTTCCAACCGAGTTGGACTCCGTGGGCATCTTTCCAGCCACTTGTAAGCTCCTACTGCGAGATAGAGCATATTTAGTAACAAATGGTAGGTGGGCGTCTGTCCGAGACTGTAATCAATCCAGACAGATGTGTCCTCGTCTAGATCTGAAGCGTTCACACAAACTGCTGTAGCTATCAATAACCAACGTCTCATTACATGTATCCGTCATGACGGGATACCGTCTGATTGGAAGACATGCAGTGAGACCGAAGGTTGCAACTAGTGACTTTTGTAGGAGCTGTGCGGGTGAAGAGGAGGAGGAGTCCATAGAACACCTTCTTTGCAATTGCCCCGTCCTGGCAAACAGGCGGGGATCAACACTGGGCCCTTACTTCCTTACATATAACAAACAGTCGGTGCCACTTCTCGAAATCCCGAAAAGTTGTTCGTTTTTACCATTGGACGACCATTTCCGGTAATTTCTAGATTTTAAAACTTTTTAAATTAATTAACAACACGTTGGGAACGTCTTTGGATTCCTATTTGTAGCCAAAACATTTAATATTTTGGAATTTTGCAAAATGGACTCGAGAGCCAAGAACGGTAATTTTTAGTAACTTTTTAAAGTAACTTTTTGCGAGCCAACTCGCAAACTGAGCTCAAGACTTGCTAACAGATAGTCTACATCTAACACATATAGTTTTTGGTTCCGAGACAAAAGCCAGTTTACTAGAAAGCCGATGCGAACACTGAAAATAGTAAAGAGAAGTTGAGGTGAACAACACACGAGAGTATAGGCGCTCTCTTGACGCCCATAACTAATTAAAGTTTAACCATCATTCACAGAAAACACATGAAATACAAGGTGTATGATGAATATTGGTGCATTAAGAAACCCAAATAACTTTTTCTTATTCACTTCAATTATTTATCGTTTAATCATTTAAAAAATAAAAAAAAAAAATTGTGAAGACTTTTTAATGAATTCTAAAAACAATTGACTTAAAACAACATCGACACTCTGTGTCACCTCGATTTTTACTACACCCTCGAGGGTTGTAACGGAAATTGCCTCAATTATCGGTCGAATGCATTGCTTTAAATCATGCAAATTTGTTGATTTTGTTTTGTTAACATCCTGCTTGCAATAAACTTACACAAAGAAATCGGTTGCGGTAATTTCAGGAGTTCTTGAGTGTCAACTGAATATGAAGTTTCTTTAAATCAACTCTTAAGGAAATTTTCTCTAAAATTCTGCAATAATAAGTTCGTTTAAGCTGTAAGCTGCACCAGCTAATTAAAGCTACACACAGTATTGGAAGCGATTCTCTTTCGGCGTAGTTCTGCGAAAAAAATCTTTCAATTACTTTAAGTATCACCTCAGTTATGGCATTTATCAGCCAGCCTGAACGTCGATTTATCCTTTCCAGTGAATAAGAGACCAAGGCACTTATAGTCCAGAAGCATTATAAATTCTTATTTACGCTCTTAGGAATGATTACACTTTTTAATAAAGATCTGCCCTGATCCTTCTTTTAATTGTTACTTTTCCACTGCAAAGATTCCCATTACCGCTATATCTGTAATTTAATTGAAGCCTGAAAACAGCAGTTTTGTTCCTCATATTCCTTTTTCAAAAGCATATCAAAATAATTGCCATAAGAAAGATATAATTCTCTTAATCTTTAACCCATATATGTTTTATGGTTCAAAAACTATCAATTAACACCCACTTTAAACTTAGTTTTGCCAAACATTCTACTATCCTGTGGAGTTAAATAAATCTCACTTGGAACTTTAGCCCACTTAAACAAGTTTATATTATGACTTTTTTGGCCCCTTTTCTCCCACTCTCTCTCTCCTCTTCGCCTTCTTGTTATCACTTCAATTGCATAAAATTTCTGGACATTTTCCCAACAGTTTTTTTTTTTGTTGGCAACTTCATGTTATGGCTGTCTATCGCCCACAAAGACCTATAATTCATTTTGTATAATGGCCAGTTGTAATGCCAACAGATAATTTTCTTTCTAGCTAAAATGAAAAAGCAAACTCCTTCATCAACTAATTTATACACATATGGTCAAAATAATAAGTACACCCTATATTTTGTTTTTTCCTTAAAGGCTCATGGACCTAAATCTATTTAAATGAAAAGAAAAAACAAAAAAAAATAAATACTAAAACAATAACAAAAAACAAAAACAAAGTTCAGTATTTTTCACAAAGTAAGAAATTAAACAATAAACATTGGACAAATTAATAAATACATTTAATTAAAATAAGCAAAAAGTAAAAAAATCGATTTTTTTCTGCTAAATTGGCTGAGTGTCATTAAAAACTGGTATATCCGCCTTTATTTTCAATTATTTTGTTGACTCTTTTTGGCACGCTGGCAATAAGCTTCCTGCAGGTTTCTACCGGCATTTCATACCAAGTTTTTTGAACAAAATTCCACAACTGATCCTTATTTTTAAGAATCTCCTTTGCAATTCTTTATTTCAACTCTCCCCAAAGATTTTCGATTGGATTTAAGCCCGGAGTCTGAATTGACCAGTCAAGAAGGGCAACATTATTATCTTGGAACCAATCCTTTACCAACTTAGAAGTATGCTTCGGATCGTTATCCTGCTGGAATGTCCATCTAAGAGGCATACTTTCCACAGCATAGTTCAACATCGTATTTTCTAAGATATCTTTCGATGTATCGGACCGGCACCATACCACGAGAAACAACCCCTGACCAACCCCGTCTTCTTTATAAAGCGAACATGGAATTTGTTACGTTTAGGGCGTCGAACTTTCCAAATACATTAATTTTTGTTTCATCGCTCCACAAAATGTTTCGCCATTTTTTCACCATCTCCTCCGGTCCAATTGGAATGACTTTTTGTAAATGCCAATCTAGCCTTTAAATTTTTTTGTCTAAGCAAAGAAACTCTCCTGGCTATCCGTCCAGAAAAATGAGCTTCCTATAGCCTACGACGAACCGTGCACGATGAAATTACATTTCCAATTTCTGCTGAAATCGCTCTTGAAGACACAAACGGGTCCTTCTTCGCAAGTGTTACAATACGGATATCTGTTATTTTTGAAGTTTTTTTGGGCCTTCCGCGAGTTTCGATGCATTTTTTTGGGCTTGAAAGCATTTTGTAAAAAAAGTACCAACTTGTTCATAGTTTCTGCTATAGAACGAAGACTTTGGCCACTTTCTCTTAGTCTTAGTCTTAGTCTCTTAGTCTTCTCCTCTGGAGAACAATGACTTTTTCGACCCATCGCTGATTTTTTTTAACAAAATATTTTGTTATAAATAAATATAAACAACAGTAAAATAACTAGATTTTCCAAAGAGACTACATCAGACTGCGGAAATATTAAAGAATTGAGCAATTTATATATTATTTTGGCCAAGTGCTAAAATCATACCTGAACAAAACTAACTTATAATGAAAACAACAGGAAAGCCCCAGTTGTGTTTTCACTTTTAAAGGCATTACCATATTAAAGTTATTTAAATAAAAAAGAATTGTCATGTTTACTTTCCGTTAAAGCAACTAAAATTTAACTTAGAGCAAAAACAAGTAGTTGTACTTATTTTTTCGACCAAATGTGTATATGCAAGCATACGATAATTTATCTTTTGTGGTCAGGCGTGAATTCGTACTCAAGTTCATCTCTGACTGTTACTCATTATTTGAGATTAATAGAATTACCATGGATTTAAACTAACTTTCTTTTGTTCACTAAACCCAAAAACTTTGTCGTTGTAGTTGTGTATCATACATCCTGAAAATATGCTATAAAAATGTTGCAATCTAAAGGCAAAATATTATGCAATGCTAATGCTGTAAACTTGAAACCTCTGAAATATTTATTGAAAAGCAGCTCGTCAAAGCAAGAAAAATGATGAATGATGTGATAATGCTGAAACAAAATGGTATGAGTTTGAAAATGAGTAATTAAATAAGGTTTAATTAAATGAAACCGTTGAAATGTATAGTAGGTAATCCACAAAATATCATTCTTTAACTGTGGTCAGTACACAATATTTTTAGTATCACATTTTGTCACCGTATATAAATAATTGGACAACAGTAAAGGTAGACTACAAGACTTTTTTTTTTAACTGTAACATAGTGAAAATTTCTTTTATATGCGATTAAAATGGACTGATAATAATAGATTGAGAAACCATTGCATAAATGACGGATGAATTTCTTATCCGCAATCACTAATATTATTATCCGGTATCTCATAGATTGTGTTCTATGTTAAATTTTGCTTCAATCTATACATGTTATGCTTTTCATCTTATACCGAATAACCCGTTTTTCGGTTATAAAAGTAAAGTTAAATAAAACACACATAAAGCTATGATTTCGATGGAACATTTATTTCATTGTAATGCCTGGACCTTGCCATTATATACGAAATACAATGTCATTTAAATGACCGTCTCTGGACTGGTTTGCAGCAGTGAATCATTTTGACGTGGTTTTGAACTACTTTTTCGCACATTTCTGGCGGTATTTCGGCTATAACTTGGTGAATGCTGGTTTTCAAATGCTCAAACGTTTGGGAATTATCCGCGTAAATACGGTCTTTTACGAAGCCTAACAAAAAGACGGCGTTAAATCGTATGACCTCGGTTGACAATTGACTTAACCAAAACGTGAAATTACGCTTGTTACAAAATTCTCATGCAATGAAGCCAAAATCGGTCATGTTATATACCGTCCTGTTGAAACCACATACCGTCCAGTTCATAATCATCAATATCAGGCCAACAAATAAATCGAAATTGAAACCACATTTTCATTAACAGAAGCGGTATTTTCAGCAATGCGTACATTGCAACGATGCACAAGCTGTAACGTTTCCAGTCTTTTCGTTGTAATCTTTATCGTTATAATCCAGTTTCTTGCACAGTAGGTCAATTATGACGAACATAATCACCCGTAGTACTTGAAAAGTGCCCACTTTCGAATCACCACTTTTGTAGTAAGTTTTAACTATTTTTACACGTTCTTTGGTTCGGTTCTTGTCAAACGGTCCACATTTGTAAATGGCAAAACTTTGACTAAATAAATAAAACTTCAGATGACAGGTATTTAACAGCTAATAGCTTTGCCAGACCGGCGGTTTTAAAACCACTAAATGGATAGCTCTGTACTATACGGTCGCCGTGAAAGAGTCCCTCGTAGTTGATTCTAACACATTGATTATTAAGCAGCGCAACTGACAGACGGATATTGCCTTCAATAAAAAAAATCAGTATTATTTTTAGAAAATGTTAATCTTCAAACAGCTCATGTCGCTATTTTATATTATTTCTATCTTTTGTGTTCGAGTTATAGTGTTTTAAGTGGAGCTATTTTTGTTTTTTTTTTTTACCCATCACCATAAGATTTTGAAGCTACATTCGTAACGACCAGAACAGTATGCCCCTCCGTCCGTCCGTCATGGCGATTAAGAGGTATGTAAAAGTCGCACGGCTTGAGCTTGAAAAATGAAATTTAGCAACATATGCATAAGAAGTTGCAAAACGAACCAGTAAAAAATCAATCTCCTCACTCAAGATGTGAATCCATTTCTAGAAAAATGAACATTTTTTAGAATTACTTTAATTTTTTATTTATATATTTGCTAATTAAAAGTAATTTATAGTATTATGTTATACGTACTGGAAAGAACCATTTCACTTTGTACATATTTCTATAATTAATGTGTAATGGAAAATTCTAATAGATATTAATTTTCTAACTATTTCCATGTGTATGAGGCATGATAAGAGTTTGTTTTTGACATGTTAATATGTGGAGACAATGGATGGGTGAAATCGGCGCAGAAGAACTATCTTTTCTGCTTTACGGAGAAGATAATTCTAAACTTTTCAACCTCTCCGCTCCTCTTCCAATTCGTCACACTGACTAACACTAACAATGTTTCAAAATCATGTCCTTTCCAATGGAGATTTAGTCGGACTTTTCTATGCCGATCATCAAGCAAATTGTTGTCGAAGACTTTTTGTATTGGGGTGTTTAGATTGAACTGGACAATATTAACCAGCTACCAAAATCAATATATTTTTATACGCTTAACTGCCTTGATGCGTATGCAACTCATACAGCCAGATTCATCCGAAGGCGATGCTGTACCATGGTCATGAGTTCCTATATTTCAATATGTATTATTTGTTTTTAATAATTCCCCCTTGCATAGTAACTCCAGGAGTCTGTACTTTATAGCATATTGGGCGAGCTTAGTGTCTGGCGTAGTTGGATTTTTATTCGTTGATGGAAGGCATCGTCATTACGTAGCTTGCTCAGCTCGGATTAATACATATATTTGCAAATAGCACTTTTTTTTAATACCTAAGTTCTTACATCTTACATCATAAGTTTTATTCACGGCGGAGTTGTGATCTCATCTACCATTCTAAACTTGTAGCTGCCGACGTTCAAGTAACGTCCCAAGAGATTAGAATTTTTTGTTCGTCAAAACAAATAAGTTGGTTTTGTCACCGTTTACCACCAAACCTATTTTTGTTGACTCTCTTAATGTTTAAGAAGACTGCAGTAACATCTCACAGTCAATGGTATCCATATCATGGGCATACGTAAGTATCATATGGTTTTTGTTAAAGATTACACACTAGTTGAAGAGGTTTCATGATGGTCTGCCACTCGTCTACCTATCTATCTTCATTAAAGATTACGTGTTAGTCAGTATCATCCTACACAAGCTTGCAATATTACCTAATTCTCCAAAGACCTCATACAGTTTTTGCAGTATCGGAGTGTCGAGAGCAGTTTTTTAGCCGACGAAAAGATGATATGTGTTGATCTGGGTCTTAGATCTTCTAAGACATACCACAGACTGGTACCACAACATTTCATACATACACTTTGATCACTGTCTTCAACACGAGATATAACACAATATTGCATTTCTAATATCGTCTTGGCTTGGTGCTGGGCAATTTACGCCATCGTCGCTAGTTGGTGCGGTTTTTTCATTTGCGCTGCTAACCGGAACTAGAAAGTTATTTTTACAACTGGTTTCACAATTATGTCATACTCTGCGGACTACCCTCGCCGCTCTTGCTGGGGGAAAACCCTGTTTCATATTCTTTTCTTTTGTTTTTTTTTTTTTTGGCAGAATTTTCTTGCTCTCTTCACGACCGTTTCTTCCGCCTAAGAAAACTGTGTGCCTCTCTTCGCCATATAGTGTTTCCTCACACTACGCGCTACAAATTGCTGCAGCGTTGCCATGTATGCCGCACTGTGATACAAAAAGAAACTCTACCTTTTCTACACTAGTAATCACATCTAGGAGAATAATTTTAACAACATGGGTGTTGATTCTAGGTAGACATAGAATGTATCCTTGTCTTCCGCCGGAGCGTGTGCAGAAATCAGCGCTATGAAAAAGTTACTTTGTTGTGAGGTATAACGGAGAGACATGGTGACCCTCACCCACTACAAAACCCATTTCTAAATTAATGTCATTCTGTATCTAAACTTGTTATATCAGAAATAGCTAAATTTCCACTAAAACTATGGTGTACAATTTGAGAATACACGTGTTTGTGCCTTAGCGCCTAAAATGCCACCTCATATTTAATAACATTTAAATGCTTATTGCAATTCACCCCGAAATTACGTTATAAAATTTTAACTTTCTGTACACGGAATCATGCCAAATATATTGTAAACTTTTTGTGTGTGTGTGACTTTGCACTCTTCAGGAGCGACTGAGGTGAGAAGTGTCACAGCAACGAATTTGTTTAACAAATCCTTTTGCACATGTAAAACACGTATTTCGTATGTGTGTTTAGTTTTATGATGGCAACATTTTACTCATTACTCTCTGTGTGGCAATTATCCTTAAATGTATTTGGCCGCAAACACATATAGTGGAAAGCGTATGTAGGTTGTTGGCATAGGAATATTTTTAGCTGAGTGGGATGATTGGAGTAGATGTAGGCACAACAAAATTTCAAAATGTTTCTCACCATAAATAGTAGAAAATGTATCTGTAAACTAAAAATGACTTTAATTGCAACAAGCAGTAGAACTTTCAGAAACCATATTAGTATTCTGGAATACAAAAGCAAAGCATTATCTAAAGTTTAATATCGAAAAATGCTGGTCATCCTCAATACGTAGCTCAGTTTTATTAAAAAAATATCACAGCCATTATTATCTATCATTCCAAAATCATCTCCTTCTACATTTAAAGCTTCTGTCTTGTCATTTTATTACTCTCTTTGCGTATTTGCGCCGACTACAATTCTATACAATGAGCGACATATTCTGCAACCAGCATTGCCAACTTTATTACTGTCACTTAATTGGTTTTCCCTGTAGACACTTTTCGAAATGTAAATGTAAATGTACAAATTTTGGTTCATACAAGTACAGTTATAAAAGTAATTTTTATGATGGGACTCCAGTTGCTACTAAGAGTAATAACTATCATAATTATTTTAAATGGATATGATTAGTATAGGCAGCATTTAGAGCAGAGCACGATTTTTATACAACAGTAAATCCTTTGGATGGAAATTCTATTATAACACATTTGAACCAATCACCAATCAAACGATTATTTGGTTGTTACAATAGAAATTTCTATTTATCATATTTTGAAAGAATTGCAGATTGGAAAGAATTTCAAGGATATTGTCCTTACTTGCTTGTCCATCTATCCAACTAGAACCAGACGATGCAATCATTGTATTTCGGTGCGAAAATATACAGGTCATACGGAGTAAGATTCATGCAATGACGACACTTTGTGTTAATGACATTGAATCTAATTATAGACATCATTTTTCTCTCAAAAAAGAGTCCTATAACAGATTTATTAGCTTATATCACAATCCAGCATAGTGAGCCTTTAAACATAAGTGGAAATAGTGTCTGATACAGTTTAATTTTCGATCTTCAAGAGATTCTTCTTTCACACATAGCTAAGCCTACAGTAGCACAGGTTTGCAAGCGATACTCATCGTCTTATTTCTAAGCTGGCACCACTAGTTTTATTGACGTCTCAGTTGAACGTTCTAGCAGCAAATTCTTATTCATCGAAACAAATAATTTTGTTTTGTCTGCATTTACCATTAGGTCCACTTTTGCTACGTCAGTTTCAATGCTTGAGTGGTATGCAGTAATATCTCAGAGTTTTAAGTACAATCAAGTAAAATATTGCTATTATTCAAGACTAGTAAGTGTCCGCTAATTCAAACGCTTAATCATACGTATTAAATGGAAACGGAAGAAGAGTTTCTCTGCAACGATGCAGCCACATCGTTTTCGTCCTTTACTATCTATGCTCATGCGCTGTAGAAAGAATGCGTCCCTTAAGTATGATCATGTCAGCTATAGCCTAAACTTCTAATCTATGGAAAAAATTTCATCCCATTTCTTCTGTGATCATATTTTTAAAAATCCTTTCAGATTGCACGTCCTCCGAGATTGATGGATGCTGATACATTCCAGATTCACTACGATTTTGGTCCTCCTACTGCTCTCTTATTTCATAAAAACACAAAAACAAATTCCTTTCCTTCCCTGAATCCAATTTAACTAATTTAATGGCGATGTCGAACATCACACAGTTTAACTGCTTGAAGTGTTCGTCAGACTCATCTAGGTCTAAGCTGCCGCTCAAATAATAATAGATGGCTTTACGTGGCATTGACCCCACGATCATGCCGACGACAGCCGAGTGTACTAACTATAGAGCCACTATTAGTCGTTCCATACCTCCTAGAAGTACAAAGTAATAAAAATCCATATGTATTGCTTGTATATATCTTAAGGGAAATGGTTGTTTTAATTTTGCAGTTTTCAGTTTCAGTCATCTGTTCTAAGCAATGGTACAATATTCGTCCCCATTCTTTCAGCTTGCAGCTTCAGATTACCTGAATGTAACATCAATCATTTGTTATGGATAATGATACCATCCGCTCGATAAGGCTAAGTCAAAAAGTTGCTCAATGTAGAAATCGGTTAGATGCAAATATATCAATAACTAGGAAACCGATGATCCGAACCGGAAGGTGACCAAGAAGGGTTTTGGGGAAAGCAGTATCCATCAAACTTCATTTCGAAAATAGCCAAATTTTGCCTCTGTAATAATGTTTCTTACTAATTTTTTGCACATAGTATAATTTGTGAAAATCGCTAAAATCAAATCGCTAAATTAAAAAAAAAAATTAAATATAAGAAAACGATACCCTAATGAGTAAGGAAATGTTCAACTGGTCAAACAAATAAAAAACAATCGCTGAAATTCAAAAGATTTCGGAAACAGAACATCCAACCAAATTACATGACTGCCATAAAACCGTAACAAAATATACATATTCAAAAGTCGATAAATAAAAACACGCTAAAGTATAAATCTGTTTTCAACTCAAACATGGAGCTTGCAATTGCGAAAAGTATGAAATTTTCGGAACTCTGAGCTGTTTGTGCGAAGTGGTTTCCCAAATGTAGAGCAAAGAAATTTTAAGTATCGCAAAAATTTTTGATTCGTTAGCAAAGATAAGCAAAAGTTTATGAAATTGTAAGAGATATAAAGAGACGTTCACATTGGGGTGTAAAGAATTATTCACAAAGTCGCTAAATAAAAAAAAAAATCACTGAAATATAAATACGTCCATACCCGGAAGCTGCTAACGACCAAAATATTCAAATTTTGACTTTATAACTAACTTTTTACATTGTCTTCAACGTAGCACCAATTTTTTTAAAATTTCTAAGAGTAAATATAGCCATATTTCGAAAACAGAGCGAAACTGCATCGAATGGCTAATATATCCGGCATTTCATGCTTCCAAGAGTTTTGATAAAACAAAATAAATCTAATGACTTTTTTAATCACACTTACAAAATTTCAATTCTGTTGCTCAACTTCGTGACAGAGCAATCTTGTTTCTATTAGTTCAGAATATAGAAAGTTTAATTTTGAATGTATTTGAATATAAGAATTCCATAAGTACACATTAGTCATTCTCTGAAAGAACATGTTCACTCAAAGACAATCCTGATAACGAAAGTACCTAAAAAACGTATACGTTTGTCCAAGTTCTTTCTATTAGAAAAATCTTTATGTCCACTTCAAACAATTGGTTAATACCTTTAAGGATTGTATTATATATTCAACTCTTGACCTTATACTTGTTTCTATACACATTTAGCATTTCAAAATTTAATATTAAATAAGACCGGCAAAACGGGTAAAGCGCTGTACATAATCGCTCACACTTTTCTAATCTAAATACGATATATAAAAAAATACCCTGCAGTATGAAAGCTGCTAAATTTATATACCATACATTATATTAGTATGTAGTCTATCGCATATATACTGAATGATCTAACGTTTGTGTGTCTGTGTGTATGTATGCAACCCATTATAAATAGACATTAGACTCACCAGATACAGTGATGTAGTTCGCTATAAGCAACAGGATAACTCTAAAAAATATGGGAACAAATAATAATAAAGGGAGAATGCAATTATAATATAAGTATAATTTCCTTAAAAATTATAATTGTTTACTAAAAATACACAGTTCTGAAAGTATTAAGAAGTAAAGAGATCAAAATTATTACCTTCACCTCTCGTCGAATTTTTTTTTTTTTGTGTTTTCTATCGACTCAAAACTGGTACCTATGAAGATTGACTTTTGTAGATAGATGAAATCAGGCAAAGCGATATCAGGTAAGTTCTTTGGTTGGTTTATTAAATTTGTAGTTAGAAATTTGTTCATTATAATTGCTTTATGAGATGTTACGCAGTCAAGGCGCAAAATCCATGAATTTTTCTTCCCACAAATCAAGCCTTTTTCAGCAAATTTGCTCTCACAAACGCCTCATAACGACCAAACAATAATCTTTATTTACCACCTGATATTTGGGCAAGAATTTTGAGTGCACAACACTGCGATAACCAAAAAAAAAAGCAGACAGTATTACATCATTAAACTTTAAATCGATTTTTACATAATTTTTCGGTTCCCGACATAGTTAGAAGGCGTCTTTCCAAAGCTTATTGACTGATTTACTTGCCGAACCCGTAAATCCGCATCTCATCAGCAGTTATAGTGTGTTTTATAAATGTGAGATAGGAGTAGATTCACTTCAGTCTGCCTTCAGCGTCCTTTATTCCATAGATTTTTGAAAGAAAATTTAGATTTTTCAAAGTCAGTCGAATTTCATACCCTAACAATAATGTACGAACTGATTCGTAAGACATAGAAAGTTCATTAGTGATCTCTCTTAAGCATAAGTGGCGATTTACCGTCACCATTTCGTCCACTTTGTCGAGGTTAACTACAGTGGAAGATGTTGATAGTCAACTAAAGTGAGGCAAATCCTCCACCAAATTTCTACCGCTTGCAAATACACTGTACCACTCATATGCATCTGTAACATTTTCAACGATTCAGCACTCAAAATTGCATTTGTAACATTAAATTTGAGACAATATTAATTATTATAAATTATATTTTAAGTTGACTGACTGATATGAACCGACAAAATCGAGCATTACTCGAGCAGGTTAGTATAGAAGATGGCTGTGCCAACTTAGTGACAAAAAGAGTTTTGACAATCCCTTTAAGCACTCCTCTTAAGTGGTAAATTTCTTGTACCTTTTTGACAGAATGTATATAGAATTTATTTTCTAAAAGCTTATTCAAAAGCGTGTTTAAAATAATATCGGAGTTAATGAATACGAG
>JAHXMU010000009.1:3952934-4027031 GCA_019455685.1 Philornis downsi
ACCGAAAATGTCGCAGCTGTACGTAATGATGTCGCTCAAACTCCATCCGCCACAGTTCGACACCGAGCTCAGCAAATTGGTGTCTCCAAATCCACTATGCAGTGAATTTTGACGAAAGATTTTCATCTTCAGGCATACAAAGTTCAATTGACTCAGCTGACCATGGACAGAGAAGGGATTTCGTTAATTGGGTATTGGAGAGACAACATGAAAATGCTGATTTTGCCGATAAAATCATCTTCAGTGACGAGGCCCATTTCCATCTTGATGGTTTCGTCAATAGGCAGAATTGTCACATTTGGGGTGAGGAAAATCCTGGAGTGATTCACGAGAAGCAAATGCATCCTCAATGTGTCACTGTGTGGTGTGGATTTTGGGCTGGAGGAATCATTGGACCTTTTTTTATGACAATGAGACATGTCCAGCGCAAACAGTCAATGGCGTTCGGTATCGTGAAATTACAACCAGTTTTTTCGTGAATAGAATTGAAGAAATGAATGTGGAGGGCATGTGGTTTCAACAAGACGGCGCCACATGTCATACATCCAGAGAAATAACTCAATTGCTGCATCAGTCATTTAAATCTTGCTTAAAGGGACACCCTTTATTATACACAAAATTATATCGAAAGCCTTCAGTGAGCTTCGGAGTTATATGAAACTCATGTTTATTGCATTCAAATTACTTCCATCAGATATAAAAAAAAGAGACGTCAGAAATGTTGCATATCCCACAGGCTAATGTGGTTGAAGTACGTATGAGTTACATGAATCGTCAGTGGCAAAAATGTCTACATAATATCAGAGAAACAAGAAATCTGGTGGTCAACGAAATTGAATATATCAGTTATACACTTTGTTCGCACAAATCGTTACAATTTCCACTTTGCATATAAATAACAACAATTACAATTCCTATGAGTTTGTGTTATTAAATATCGGATTATGTCTATTGCAAATGTTATGAAATGTGAAGGATTTGCCTACTTGTACATTGACATATTTCTGATTCACTATCCCATTGCTAATGAACCTCAAATTGACAGATTTTCCTGCTTATCATCGAAAATGTGGTTTTGCTATTGTGTCGCCTTAAATCAGGGTATAGTTTAGCTCTTTTAACATTTCCGCTATATACGGTTTTTATAAATTTATATTTTATAACTTTTTTTTTTTTTGTTTACTAATGTGGTCAATTCATCACTTAAACTATTTTTGCCCTCGGACGTTATTTAGTTTATGGCAACTGCTGCTTTTTTTCCAACAACATCATACATATCGTAAAAATATGTCAGTAATAATAATAATTTTCAAAATCTGTCCGTGGTTTCGATGAACGCCAAAACCGCAAAAAAATATTTAATAAGTTTCACATGACACTTTTTGTGTGATGCCTGCTTCCTAGTTCGATCCATAGTCGGCGGCGGTTTGGTTTATACGATTTATGCATTTTGCCGCCAATAATGACAGTTTCATTGAATTTATATTTGAAATGGCGGAGTTGAAGCATAACTTATTGCTTCTCGCATAAACTGTACAATAAAACATTTTCAATGGCAATAGTTAAATTAAATTGGAAACACATCGCCTATTATTATGTTATTTGTACGCTATTCGCAATAAAGTGGTGACACATGAGACGGAACTGCTCAAGTATGTGATGTGATTAATTAAAAATATTTCATATCTGCTACATGGAATAAATGGCAAAATAAAGGAAAGGCAATTTTGCCAACGTATGATTGACAGAAATTAACTCCGCCAACAGTGCGTATGATTAATTTTAACTAACTGCTTCACATATGATTGATTCCAATTAATCTCATCTATGCTAATGTATAATAAATGTTAGCTTAGCTTTATTAGCTTTATTTATCGTTAGTTTTACCACAACGCAAGTACTCGTATATTCAAAAGCAATTAATGTTTCTGACAACGTATGACCAATGTAAAGAACCATCACCAACACAACGTAAGATTAATCTTAACTAATATGTCCGCCAACCTACAATTGATTCTAATAGACCACGTCTACGCCAACATATATTTAGTATTAGTTCATTTGTCGGACATTGCATAATAAACCTATTGCTACAAATTTCTTGTTTTCTTATCTTTAACCTCAATGAGGCATGAATTAATGTTACCACATTGCGGTAAAACTTTGCTAATCACATTTTGTAGCCTATTATTATCTTTTAGCGGTGTCCGAAAAGAAAGCCAAAGACTGATTTGACGCCCATAAGAACGCATTTGAAGTAATCTCATGACCAAATATGTTTCATGATATTTTAAGCCAACCGAGCTGGTCAGTTCTACTGGCTGACTGATTGAAAACATTATAACTGCCGTAAATCTTTACAAATTTTCTTAAAACTTGACGCAACCAGAGGGTAGCTGTGGGTTGGAAATGAACCATTTTCACCGGTCTCTTATGATATCTCTCATACAGATTGACCGGTTTTCCAAAATTCAATCTTTTGCCTGTAATTTGTAATTAGAAGACTGTACTAGTTAACGTTTTTTCCATCGTATTGTTTTATATTGCTTGACAAAATTTAGGAAAAAAAGCTAACGATTAAAAATGATCATTCTAATATGCCCTATTTGAATGGTTGGTTTAGTTCATATATTTTTAGGTTCATATCTTTGATACATTAGCACTAAATTTGGTTAAAATTAGCATACATCGAGCCTTTAGTAATCTCTGACAAATGAATTCCATTGAAGCGCATTTTCTGCTTCCTACTTGTACATCACACACAAATTCGCCAATTTTCCGGATACCTCCCATACAAATTGATTTTGAAAAAGTAAATGGTTGTTCCACAATTTCTTTAAATCGTAGTTTCGTTTATTTGGTTGTGCGGTAATTCATTCCAATAGTTGAAAAAAAGGCAAAATTGAGTTGGATGACGCTGTGTGTCAGTTCACCTAACCGTAATTTCAAAGCTGGTTTTAATTTTAAATGTGTTTCAACAACATTTCAAAATCCATTTTTTTTTACTTGAGGTATCATAAATGTTATCATTTTAATTTCGCTATTGGAGCAACGTATTAGTAATATTAATTGGAATTTAAACGTTTAATATGTGGCGTATGATTAATATTATATATGTAATTAATGTAAATCATGCTGTTGCTGTTCCAGCTACTACCTTTTTTAAAAAACTAGCATAAAACTCCTGCTGAGAAAACATTTTGCCTCCAATAAATATGTTTTTCCAACAATTTTAAATAAACAAACTCCCTACTAGTGTTTTCAAAAAAATACAATGAAGGAGCATTAGTTTAAATGACCTACAACTGTCATTTATGCCATGTTTCGGGTGGGGACTTCACAAATATAAGCCAGCATATGCATGCACATGACGATAATGTCTATTCGGATAGCCTTAGAGAAATAAAGGACACAACAAAACACATAAAATTTGTGAATATGATTTCATTCGCTGCACTATTTCTTAGCCATTTCCATTTTGGATATTCTCACTTGCCAAAGGCATTTTCAGTGCACTCACTCTCAGTTTGGCTGGTTGTTTTTGGGCTGTGCAGAGAGAATACCGGGCCAGGCATAATAAAACACTTGGGCTTCTCCATGGTTTGCCATGGCGGTGGCACTTAGAACGCTGGTTGCTCTTTCTCCAAATGTCGCCTAAGGATATTTTACAAATTATTTTTTATTTTGTATTTTTATATTCATATTTTTGTCGTTTTCTAGTTGGTTTTGTAGTTTTTCCCCCTCTGTTTTACTTTATATTGAGCGTACAAAATGCCATTTAATTTATCATATTTATTTGTATTGTACCAGGACAGCAAAGGAAAGCACAAATGCACAGTGTTACGAAGTTAAACTAATAGACGAATGAGTTTGTGGTAAGATTAGAAAGAAAACTTATTGAAATGGAAAAGTAGTAAAATAATCACAGCTAAAATAATAGAATTATCTTACATTATATACGTAAAAAAGGGCTCCAAGAATACAAAAATTGTGCAGACCTCAAGAAATTATTTAAAAATGGAAAAACTTCGCCACTCTGTGATTATGATTATAAAGATAAAACTGGTACTTCAATATCACTCAAATGCATTTCATCACCCTAAAAATTCATCTGGTAATATTAAAAATTTGGTTCTCTATACAAACTCCTGTATCTTTCTCTAATTACTAGTTATTAATATTTACTTTGTTATGTCAGGCTTTACGAAAATATGTGAATATAATGTAATGAGCAAATGAAGTTCACTGAAGTAACACTGGTTCATTATAGGATCCTGACATGGAATCATTGAAGCTAATTTGTGTAAAGTATTCATTTATATATAGGTATGTACGAGTAAATAAATAAAAGTACACAAGCATATGAACTAAAGTATAGAATATTTGTAAAAAGGATACATGCTAATGATAGTCTAACATCCACATTAATAGACATGATAAAGATAAAATAAATATTAATGATAATAATGTTAATGATAAATAAAATGTAGCAAAGTCGGAGGACATGTGTATAATTAATTCAAGATGTGCTTGATGTAAGAATATTACCAAATGGTTGACAAGTTCTAGGTAGCGTATCAGTGATAGCTTCTCAAGTTTTTGTAAAAGCTGGCCCCACCAGTAATTTGTGGTTGAAAGTGTCAAGTGTTAAACGTCATATAAAGTTGGACATCTGGCAACATCTTAACCGTGAAATGTTAGTGGTTTCATATCAGACTCACTTTTTTTGTACCGAAATGTCTAATTTTCAACCAATCAAGCGCCATACGTGGCAATTTTTAATGTAGTTTTTTAATTGGAAGAAACCTGCTGAGGCGCATCAACTGTTTATGAAAGCATATCTCGATGCTAGTAGGAGAGTGGTAGTCATGGATGGTTGCAAATGGTTAAGAGTAGTATACGATGTGTTCGAAAACTTGAATCGTTATTTAAGTAATATTTATGCCAAAAGCGAGGAAAAAATGCAATTATTACATTACGAGTGTTGAACGTAGTTGATCCTTCCTTCCCATGAATTGAAAAATAAATGTTGTAAAGTAAATTATGAATTGTCAATTATAAATTGAATTGAACAATGAATTTGATAAAGTAAGTTATGAAATAAATTGAATTTTTGAATTGAATTGCATTTAATTAAATTGTATTGTTTTGAATTAAAATTACATTATATCAAGTTACACTGAATTAAGTTGCATTGTATTGAATTGCTTATATGAAACAGTTTATAAAAATGGTAAATTGTTAAAAATTAACTATTTATTTGCCTGTGTAAAGGCCCCTTCAAACAACCATATAACTATAAAAACCCATATTTTGAGGTAGGGTTTTCACCAGCAAAATCATTTGCCATGGACGGGAACAGAACATTATCACTTGACGTCCAGACTATAAAGTGGTTCCATAAGAACTAAACTACCGAATCTCTTGATAAATCTCTGTCAATATGTGTGGTCTGACATTGTCCTGATGGTCAAATCTGCTCACTTTTGAGCGATTGCATCTTTCATATGGCTTCATAATCTTAATTAAGAGCTAGGCGATAGGGAGGCAGTTCATAGTACATGATGTTTTCTTATCAATCCCACCGAACACAAAGCAAAGACTTCTGGTCATCAATTCTAACTTGGATACCATTTGCGCCGACTCATTTCAACTCTATCATGACCGTTTTCATTTAACGTGGCTCAATTTTCAACATCAGCCACCATTCGCCACAGAAATCAGTCAACTTTATTGTGATTCAGTGGAGACTCGCAGATGGAAATTCGATCCATGAGGTTTTTTGCGTTAACTCGTGTAACAACCACGCATCGAATTTCTTTTAGCCTTATTCAAGTTGTTAACAGTTTTTCGTGCAAATTGTAGCTCCTGATCAATCGCAGCAGCGCTTACAAGATGGCCGGACTTGATGAATTGCATAATTCTATGGACACTTTCAGCAATTAATCTTCCGGAGCGCGGTGCATCACCGATATCAAAATTACAGGAAGGGAATATAAGATATCAAAATATTGCGTAGTTAGCTGTCACAGTAGCAAGACGAGGCTTGCGTTGTTGCTTTTGTTGATGAAAAATTGTATAAATGACACATTTTCTTTATGCTGGCGTCCAACCAAATAAGAATCACAAAACTGTTTGTGTAGTTTTTGGGGCACGATATCTTGTTTTTCTAACGCCATCTAGCGTAATCCAATAGAACATATACATCACTAGTTACAGATTACTAACTACCTCTATTGGGTAAATAATGTAAATAATAACTTCCCCATGCAGGCAGATTTGAATGCCTGCACGCAACTTGAACACATACTTCTTATAATTAATTTAATTAACAATAAAAAATTAATACCAATTTTTCTTTATGGAGAAAATTGTTTCTTCAAAATGCTCTACTTTTAAGAAAAGATCGTTTTGTTCTGGATTTCCCTAAATACTTCTATTTTTGATTGTCCAACTTTCGGGTTTTCTTTCCACTGTAAGCTCATCCAAAATAAGTACTACCATTTTAACGTTATGCAACAATAAAAGGCGCCGCGCAACTGTTAGATGAAGGACTCCCTGTCCTTGTTTACCATAAACAATCCAAGCGTGGGCTTTGCCATTACACAACACAATAGCAGCGGCAGTAGCTGCAGCAACTGCCGAAACGAGGGCAGTGGTGTTAACTGCATAGTATTATGTCCTTGCTGGAAAATGATACGCGTTCGGATCCCCAGATGACCGGGTAGTCTCAGTTCCTTTTTTTGTTCTCCTAAAGATCCATGTTGCTGTTGGTGGCGGTTTTGCTGCTGGTGACACCATAACAAATTTTTATCCTTTCCCAACTACGACGGGGGAGTTCCACTCTGTACGTAGTAAAGTTGACGTTGGTATAAATATCACTGCCATCACTTGGTGGTAGGGTTGTTGTCGTACTCGTCGTTTTCAGTAGGATAAAGCTTAAGTGATTTTGCCATAGGCATTTTTAAAGTTCTCCCGATGCCATATGCAAATATACTTCTTAGTTTTGCTTTCAATGCGATATTTTGTAAATTCTGTTCACCAGCAGCTGGATTTTAGTGCAATTTGCCAGAAAGTTTTGTTGAATTTCATACAGTTTATAACGTACGAAGAAAGAAAGTGCGATCATAATGCATCAAAAATAAGCAGTAAAGTGAGTTTATATGCTGGGTGTATACAAACAATTATATTCATACATTTATATTTCTACCAGAGCCCGAAGAGATGTATATGATGAGTACAGAAGTTTCATAATTTTATGAATATGCGTAATGGTCTGTAATTTTATGGTGCAGCTTCTTTGTGTTGCATAGAAAACAAAACTTATGGTAAAGAATTCATTATTTACGATTTGGAAATGTATAGAAAGTTTTTCAATAAGTGCTAACTCTTAACAAATTCAAAATTTCATTATCAATTCAAGTGCAAACTTTCAAAGTTACCAATAAGTAAAGTTCCTAAATGTGACCTCCACTAGCTAAGTTTACTTGCAATGAAATAGAAGTAAATGTTTTTTAAAGCACATCGAATATTACTATGCTAGGTGTGGCTAATGAATGTTGCTGCCAATATGTTACTTCAGGATATTGAAAGAGTTCTTCCTTCCCAACTCTGTGTGTGGTTTCAATAAGATGGTGCAACTTGTCACATAGTCAGGTGTCTTATTTCTGCATTGTAGTGAAAATTCTTCAATAAAAGGATTTTAAGAAATTTTGCATCAATTTGGTTTAAAATCACCACTGGATAAAACCTGTGCAGAGACGTCGGTCAGGTGAACTGGCATACATACTCGTATACCTTCACCTAAATTCCCTTCATGTTACTACAAAAATGTGAGTGTTGCCTGAAGGGACATGGTAAAACGAATATTTTTTTAAAATCCTCAATTTGGGAAATGTAGAAAGACCACCAATTTTTGTTCAATCGACCAATTTTCGGCAATGAATTAGTGAGGCAGAAGAAGACAGTCAAAGCCTTGGCTGATCCAAATTCCCGACAAAAAAGAAAGCACAAAAAGTAGAAACTCAAGGAATTATTTTATGCGTGCAATACACACAGGATGGCACACGAATAGTGTCGCAAACACAAAACATAATAAATAAAATCGTAATAAACAAAGATGTTGAAGGAGTTCTTTTACCCAGAACTGTATCGAAGACGCATCCGTTTCAACAGCATTTGGTTACAGCAAAGTGGAGCAATTGCACACACAGCCAGACCGGTTATGGCGAAGCTGCAACGAAAATTCCTAAATAGAATAATATCCACCAAATCCCCTTTCTTTTGGCCCCCAAGGTCACCTGACCTGACTGCACCAAACTTTTTTGTGAGGTTATTTCAAGCAAGAGGTATTCCAAACGAAACCAAGGAATTTGACGGAACTGAAGCAGTCCATTAAAACAATAATTCAGTCGATCCCGACTTCAACCCTTTAGGCCGCAATGAATAATTTTCTGATCAGGTGTCGCGTATGCGTGAGTGATCATGTAAGTCATTTACAGTCTATTATCTTCAAAATCAATTTAAAGAAAATTATTTCAATTTCTTATTATAGCACAATTGGTGCGCCACCCTGTAGATGAAAAATTCCCTTCTAGTCTCCGTCAAGGTAAGCCACCTATCGTATACTAATTATGTTATATTAAAGAACTGCTCTGTTACTCATGACTTAAAAATGTTGCATTTTAATTCAATGAATAGCGTGGGGGAGCACTCTCTATGCTAAGACATATAGTTTCTTGTACTTAAATATTTTATTTTTTGTACCTGAGCTGTTTATGTTTCATAAGTAGCTTCTATTTTAAATACAAATTACTTATGTGCCATCTATCGCACATTATTTGTACTATCTTAGAAATTGATGCTGATACTTTGGCAAGACGTTTCAAACTTTTATGACGACCCGCACACAGATACATATTGATTACTTCACCTATGCATGCGTAAATATATTACTTTGTACTATAATTCTTTTTGTCTATAATTGTTTTTGTATTTGAAATAGCAACTACTCAAACATCACTTGTCTTATGTAAAATATGTTACCTTATAAACGCTTTCTGATATTTTATCAAAAACCTGTCATTCATAGCGTCATGATTATCGAGCTAATGACAAGGTTGTCTAAACCCCACACAAAAGAACATATTGTGTTTTGTAGTCGAGTAAACAGGACAGGGATCTATGTCGCACAGAAGAACGAATATTAATATTTCCACCTGTTTATATATATATTGGGTGATTTTTTTAATTTTTTTGGCAGCACTGGTTGGTAATGGCGTCCAAACGACTTCTGTCAAAGTGAAAAGTGTACAGTATACTCTGCTATTTCATCTTGGAAAGACTAACAAACGAGCAACGATTGCAAATAATTGAAATTTATTATCAAAATTCATGCTCTGTGACAAATGTGCATCGTTTGATACGACCATTTTATGGTCATCATAATCGACCTGCTGAACAGGTTGTGCTATTATCTTCAAATTTACTTTGTTGGACATAAAATCATCGACTCACCTGCGCAGAGTGCGTACCGAAGAAAATATTGCAGCCGTAGCGACCAGTGTTTATCTTATTTCTCGATTTGGCCCTGTGAGTTGTCTCCCAAGATCTTGCGATTTAACACCTCTTGATTATTTCTTGTAGAGTTATGTTAAGTCGTTAGTCTATAGGGACAAGCTGAAGGCCGAAATGCTCGAAAAAGTGGCGAAAATTGGGCTTTCCGAATGGACATTTTGAGACGGAGCCGCGGACAACATTTACATGAACTTACCTTTATAAATTAAATGTCAAAGACCAATTTATCAGTTCCAAAAAAACATTTTAATATGTGATGCAAATTTCAGAGTTTTATTCGATTACATTATGTAAATATATCGTTTTGTACTTCAATTCTTTGTGTCTTTTGTCATCGTCATTTCAAATATAAATTATTCACATGTTTCGCATGTTAATTGTGCTATTTTGGAAATGTTATCTTCCTTTTCGTTTTCGTTTTCTTCCTTTTTCTTTCCACAGTTTCATAATAATCCATTGAACCACAAAGGAATTAATGCTTCACGCACAAATACATGTTGTTTTTTAATATGTAATTTGTTTAAGGTTTTGCAACAAATTACCTCTGCAAATCTCGATCTTTCTTTAGCCAGTTTTTCACACTTTTTCCTGACATGTCGCACTTATTAAAGATATTTTCAGCTCAATTTTAAATTGATGCAGCTCAGACGCCACCTATCATATATGTTAATTGCTCTATCTTAGAAACTGCCCCGACTTTCTATCAATTGCCTAGAAAATCTGTGAACGGGATGCCTATGCCGTTTTCCACACATAGACACATATTAAGTTTTGCGCATATATGTACTTGTATTTAAAACATTGTTTACCAGTTCTAGTTTATTCTTAAAATGTGTCTCATTTTTAATGAAAGTTACTCACAAGTTACCTAACATACATTTTTTATACTACCTTGTAAACGGTCACTGATACTTTGAAAATAATTTCTCATTATTTTTACGATAACTAAATAAACATAATAGGAGTCTATGCACTGCACACCGACACCTATTCATTTTTGTGTATATAATTGTGTCCATTAGGCGATGACTATCGTTCACATGATCCCAGGTTCAATCCCGCATACCTGTAAACTGTAAGTCATGTTAAGTTAGTATAAAAACAGAATGCGTGTAATTTCATTGAAAGTGAGAAGCTCTGCCATGTCTCATTCAATATACTCAAATTTACAAATTATTTCATATTTAAGACAACACAATTATGTTGTCCTTAGTCATCTTATAGCCTTCTTTTCATTCTCTTTACTGACATAAACCTCAACCATTATTAAGATGATTTTTGTGTAATGTTTTGCTCATTTTTTCTCATTTCCAATTGTTCATATCCCGCTGTTTGTATTCCATCAAGATTCCATTATCGCCAAACATATTATTCAACTCAACTTCCCCCTTAAGCACACATAAGAGCTGTGAACTCCATCAGCCAGCCAATAATCAATTAATTCGATTTCCCTACACCATGCCAGCAACATCAGAACTCTCTGCTGTGCTCGTGTGGATGAAAACCACCATCGCAGGATCGTTCAATTTATCCAACTGTCATTACATTTCCGATTGTTTAAATTTCCGTCCCATTAAATTGGCCGCAGGCGATTTTCCACCCAAAAACATATTGCATATTTATGTGGTAGGTGGCAGGGGGGCGAGGCTGGTTCCGGCGAAATTAATAATGCTATAAAAAGTAAATATCCACAAAAATTCATATACACTCGATTACGAGTACATCATCGAGTGGGCATCTTCAGTCAAAAAGCGTAACGAAATAACTTTGCGAAGTGACAAAAACAAACAAAGCAAATGGAAGTTTTGGGGTTGGAAATAAAATTGAAATATGTGGTTTTATGTTGGTAGATTAGGCGGAGAGCGGGGGATGCTAAATGTAAATGTGTTTGAGAGTGAGAGGTTAATTAGCTTCCTCTGGTGAAGACTGACGTTGGAGAAATAATTTCTCAAAATGCTAACACTTTAGCTGGCATAACTCGATTATTTCATAAACGGTTGAAGCTACGACAGTAATAACATTTTGCATTCGCCTTTACGTCACTTTCCACTTGGCAATTTTCAGATGGTTTTGTTTGTTTTCGTCGTTTCTTAATAAATCCTTTTCATCAAGAATTTCTGTGAAAATGGAAAAAATAGCAATTACCAGGAATGTTAGAATATGGAAACCCCGAAAAGATTATTAATGCTTCATAATTGTATAATTTAAAATGAAAATTACAAAGTTCAAAAATTTAATTATCTTTGAGATCAGAGCTAATTTTCGTGCAAACAACTGTAACGACTTGAATGAGTTATCCTATTATTGGTTCAGGATGAAGGAATACCAATTATTTTCTGCTAGAATAACAGGCGTTTAATCCTCTATATATAAATTATTAAAATATAATCAGCTAGAAATTATTTGGTTGCTTTTCCAGGTACTCTCCGTAGGTTACAGCCTGCCCCTACAATCTGATCTTTGTTCCGCCAAATTCAAATTTATTTTGGTTTTCCCATTTAAAACAGAAAAGTGTTACCTACTGCACGTTAATCATTCTATTTTAAAAATTGTTCCTGATACTTTTCAAAAATAACTTTTCAGAACTTCGTGATAATTGAACGAATGGTTTAGGATCCGCCACCAAACAAAGATTTGTATAGATTTTTGTATTTTTATAAATTTTTTACTTTTTGTACAGTTAGATAGTTTTTTGCTATCCAGTAGCCAACATTTCAGGCTCTTTCCTAATGCAAACCTAAAACTTTCATATATCAGTTATTTACCATAACAGAAGAAAAGGATAAAGTTATATCTGCTGGGATTTCTGTGGCTGATCAAATTAGGCGATAGCTTTCCCACTCTCGCAACAAACGGATCGCAATTTGTCTTTAGGACAATTTAAAAGCAACAGCGAAAAGAGCGTAAATTCTACCTAATAGGAGTTTATTTCAAAACAGAAACTTCTGACATAGTTTAGGTGGTTACTTGAAGCGGATATTATGAGTAATAATATAATTTGTCAGGCGAAGCTATAGCTTTAACACTTCAATGCTTACAGAATAGGAGAATGTCATTGACTATAATATCATATTAGGCAAGAAAGGGCCAGATATTATAAATTTTGAGGTTTTTTTAAACTGCAATTTCTGATCCATTTTAGACGATTTCTCAGAGCAGAATTCTGTTGCGGATTGTCAGCCTAGCCTGAACCATCAAACGTCAGTGATAAAACGGTTTGAGAGGTTATCTAGCATGTGACGCCATCTGATGTAAAGAATAAGAACTTTAGTTCTGTTCTTATTTTTAGACAATAATGAAGAAAGGTATCGCCTATGCCCATGGAGAGGCTGGCAGGTTACTTCCAGTCCAATTCTTTCATGATAAATTACATGAGGTTGCATACTACAGCTACTAGCTCAAAGGCATTATAACAGATTAGAGAGAAGAAAAGAATTATGTTATTAAGATATACACGGAATTGAAGTTATAAAATCTCCCACACAATGTACATTAATAATTTTCACCCTTACTGTGCCCAAATTATCGAGAATGTTTTTCCTCGCCCTGGATGTTAACTCATTGAAAGCTAATTAATATATGGGAGACAATTAAAAACAGTTTTTTTTTTAATTTTAATACTTTATTATGCCAATAACTTTTAGCTTACATGTTTTTTGTTCAGCTCACAGTCTAAATAATCCCAAGATAGAGAACAAAAGACTAACAAATTTTGAAGAATAAAGCTTTCCATACAAAATATTTATTGTGATTTTTTAATGCAAACTCTTAAAAATATACTTATTATTTAGACGGAGAGTGTATAATGTGAAATAAAAATTTAAAGTTGACGATCAACACTTCATCTTTCATCATATCATGTTTATTATTGATTTATTTTCAAAAAGCAATTTTAAGCATTGAAAAACTAAAAACTGTGTACCAAATACATATATTACTGTGTGTTTCGTAAAGATTCCAATAAAGTTCATCTCATCAATTTGATGCTTTGAACGAATATTACTTATATATCAGGAAGAGTTCGAAGAATTAAATGATTAATATGCGTTGGGCACTGAGTGGGTGAAATTCATATAAAAACATCAATGTGTGTCAGTATGCTCACTCAAAATTGTCTAGCCTCTCAAAAGTTTAGAGTAGTAACGTTAAAGCTCGATAGGTGTCAAACAAGTTTTTTCGATAAGTGTACTTAACGTATGAGTTACAGATAAATCTCTAACGTAACGTATACATTTCAAAGCTATCTTCATTTAATACCAATCATATGTGCAAATTTTGAAAAAAACAATCGTCTACATATTTATAAAAGCTGAAAAACTATCAAACTGTCAAATATTGCTTAACACATCTGTTAATATTTCGGCATTCTATTATTGTGCTAAATTTTTGTGTCCTGTCCTTCCCCGCTTTAATTTAATATTAATTTTTTGGTCTTTCTTTACCCATTTTGTAGTGGTATGATGAACATTATTGTTTATTTTTTTTTCTTCTCCAGCTTTCGTTTTTACACGACAAAGTCTTTGTGCCAAACTAACACAGCTAATCTTTGCAACAAATACAAACGTTTTATGGTAGATTTTTGGTATCATTCAAAACAAAAAAATGCATTTGTGTGGACTCTAAAACCCAAAGAAGAGCAACAAAAAATGTTAACATTGCACCTGTATTGCGAAAGGTAAGAAAAATGGTGGAGTGCCAAAAAATATTAAATTATTTGAGGACAAGAGACTGTTCAAATGGTTTTGCAACGACTTATAAAGCGTCTACAATTCAATTGAATTTTTCAGCATAAATAAAAAGTTTTCATTTTCCCTTGTATTATATACTATTATTATATTACATTTACAAAGATGACCACTTAACAGGTCGTTTGCCAACTATATGGCTCTTCGTTCGTACGCGCTTCTTTTCCAAATCCTTCCAATGACCCTTAATTGCATTCGCATTTGCCCAGTGTGATCAATACAGCGTATCGTCGAAAGAATCAAACTAAAAATCTACATATACAAAACAAATTAGTATGCCTGCTATGATAGATAGAATTGACAGTAATGTTTTACATGACACTACAAACAAGTGACACAACAATTTAGAACAATAAAAAGAACGCGAAATATTGATATATATCAACCAATATTAAGTAATATTAGACAATTACGTAGCTCAAAGTAGTCTTCTCTTTAATGATTTTAAATATGTAGTTGGTCACTCTTTCAGGCATTCACATATCTTTGGTGTTAGCAGAAAATTTCTTTGAACCGTATACGGTCTGTATGGTTAGTTATAACTCATACGCGTAGTTAAGCTTGTTAAAAAACTCGCTTGCTACCAATTACGCATTATATTGACTACTCGGAAAACAATTCCAACTAGGTTAACAGCAACTTGTGCGAGACTAAGAGCGACTGAGTGAGTTGTACATAATGAACGTAGAGACACCCAATGTTAATGTTATATAGCATCTTGACAACCTACATTCTTGTAGATCATTCCTTATATGTGCATAATATTAATTTAAGATTTGAAGCCGATCTAATAAACTTTACTGGAACCTTTACGGAACACACAGACACTCTTTCTTTCTCTACTTCTTCTTCAATACTTATATAGTTAAAAATGACCTGCTTAATCGTTGAGTATGTTGATATATAGCGCAAGTGCAAATTCTTTTGATAATTTGATTAAAGTCAATGAGGTTTATTATATGAGGCGTAACTGTGTCGTTAACTCAGTTTTGGAGAATGACCTCATGAGAAAGCTCTTTTCGAATAATAATATGCATATTAAAGCCTACATTTTCAGTAAGATGAGTAGAGAGTTGAAAAAGAAAGATGAGTAGAGTAGAGATTTAAATATCTGATGTTCATAGTGCGGACGTTCTACATTGTCAGGTAAAAGTTGGAACGTAGCCCCATGAGAAACTTCTGTTATTCTCTCTCCCTATGTCTCTCTTGCTCTCGCTCTCTCTCTTCTTTTTTGTAATAGCTTATGTCAAATAACTTATAAAACTCATACAACTTGCTCTGAGGCTAGGATTGATAACAAGTGGTCAGAAGACAGAGCTTGCGAGCCGTGCCTCCCTCGCTATCTCCTCTCCTATGGCATTCTGTATTAAATTACATATACGATCATTTTCTTTACAAGATTCCGAAAATAATTCCATAAGAGAATATTCCGCGTTTTATTCTCTACATCAAGTGTCATCATGTGTTATTAGTTAAGTGACGTCTTGCGCGAAGGAATTATGTTCATTATGTCGGAGCATTTAGGGCTGCACCTCAGTATGTGATTCCATAAGAAAATTATTTCTCTTCCTCTCTCTCTCTCTCTCTCTCTCTCTATCTCCCTCTCTCTAATACTGTTTTTTTTTTTTTGCAAAATATCTTCGAGTAAATATTTTAGTAGAACTATAATATATGTTACTGCCCCACATTGTATTTAACCCCGACAAACTGGGACTGAAAATATCTTCTCTCTGACCTCCCATGACATTTTATGCCAAATGACATACCTGATTATTTTCCTTACGACAGTATGGTCAAATGTTAAATAACCTCTTAAATCCTCTTATAAGCCACTGGCTTATACAAACTAGAAAAATATTCGTCACGTTTTAGGTATTTGTTATCTTTTTTTCTTATAACTATCTTTTAATTTATATATATTTGATATTTCCACACTCTTCCAAGCATTATTAAGAATTAATATACTTTACTAGCTGACCCAGCAAACGTTGTTTTGCCTTCAAATAAATAACAGCGCCACATATAGGCTGGTATGTTTGTCACCTACCATTATTTGATTCAATGTTAATGTGGTAAAAAAAATTAATTTCAAAAATCTCATCTCCAACGCCATCTATCACTTCAAATAAAACCTTTTAAACCTTCCGGAATACTCTACCAATAATTTAAGACCAAAATGAGCCAAATCGGTCCAACCGTTCTCGAGCTTTAGCGACACTAACGCACAGCAATTGATTTTTTTATATATGTATATAGATAGAAGATTATTATTGTTATTATTTATTTTGGCTTGTAATTTAAACTGCCCCCGGAAACTACCAGTACTTACGCTCCATGTCTCTTTCTCTCTTTTGTCGTCTTATGCTAAACACAACTCCCGATCATTTTGTCTCTCAACCGCACTGTATTGAGTGACATTTTCCGATCCTCTGATGATTGGAATATTAATGCAAAAGGCTGGGTTGATGTAATAACTCATGATGTCTGCCTTCAGAAAAACTCATGAATTTGGTCAGAGGCTATGGACAAGAAATCAAGTCTAAGGTGAAAAAAACTTCCTCAAGATATATCGATATACTGAGCCCCTCTTATGGTAGTCGAGTAAATTTAAACTATCAATGATTAGCAGTAGACAATTTTGAAGATAGCCTATGGGATACACATCAAGAAGTCAAGTAATCTCAGCCCCTGGATTTCTTGATTCCTATGATACTGGTCAAATCCTCAGATTGAAGCTTTGTATATAAACTATTATACTACAATAATGTGATTTAGCACCATACCTTACGATATTGTTCACCTTGTGTATTTAAATTTAGTGCCGGAATTTTAACATTGCTGGAAAATTTTCCATCGGTCAGCAGAGGATAATTTCAAACTCCTTCTGTCTGACGATGTTGAACGTATATTAAATCTAAGGCATTAAAACCTAAACTCCTACAATCCTAGAGCAAATTGCTGGTTGTAATTAAGAATTTGATTTTAAAGCTACACCTGCAACATAGTGAATCTGGATCACTAAATTAAAGTACAATAAGAAGCCATCAGTTACTGTAAAAGTAAATTTTATCGAAATGGGATTCCTTCCTTTACTAATAATCAAAAATCGATGGAGGTTTTGAAAAATAAATTATTGCAATTACTTTATAGTTGTAGAAGTTCAAAGTTTTTAGTATACTTAATATTAATTAAAACTATCTAAGTGACGTATATGAAACATTAATAAAACTACACCGTATGAGTAATATTAATTACGTGGAAGATGTACAAAATAATTTTTATCAGTTCCAGTGCATTTAAGTTAGGACACTGACAGCCCTGATAATTGATGACAAGGGTAGATGGAAATGGTTTCCGATCGAGGAAGCATAACGACAACCTACGATCCTATAATCCTGGTGGAAACATTGTACAGTCTTGGTGGCATCTGGGAACCTGATTTGACAGTGGGCTTATAAGTATAAAAAATCACATGTAATGGTTTCATTTTCAGTGGGCCAAATCAAAATAGCCGGCAATTCGGCCATTCTGCAAAAGACATTGCATGGTTGGCTGGCTGTTGGAGGTGGTCTTCGTTCCCGTCATTCATGGTCTCTCGGTATTGTCTGCAAGAAGGCAATGGAGGAAGAAGAGCAATTGTCTTCTATTATCAAAGGTTTTTGGGAAGTGGAGAATGATTTCCAGAATATCAATGTTTTTACGAATGAGGAGATTTTTTGTGAAAATCATTTTTTGAGAAACACCGTCCGCTGTGCTTCAGGTGCATATTCTCTCCCACTGTCTCCAATACAAGGTCGCAGTGCGCTTTCACTTGATGACTCATATGAGCGCGCTTTGCTGCGTTTTGGAAGCTTGGAAAGGAAGTTCAAAAAAAATCCTGAGATTAAGACTCAATATGCAGCTTTTATGAGTGAGTATGCTACATTGGAGCACATGCCTTTAATTTCGTCTCAGGATGCACAGAAGAAATATTTCCTGCCACATCATTGTATGCACAAGGTGGATAGTACATCAAAGCTTTTTAATACCCTTTTTCGGTATCGTTTTTTCAATATCGTCCTTAGTGGGGACATTTGCAAAATGTGTAGGTGCGCGTATCCCACCCTGATGAGTACTTACAATGTGTGCTATGGAGGGACAACGAAGATGAAGCCTTCGGTTACCAATTATAGGGTGACTCATACAAAGATTCTGTATATTCTAATATATATGACACCGCAGAGAGAAAAAGAGAAACGTGGAACTGGAGCAGATAAAATGTCTTAGCCAAATATTTAATGTTGGCACCGCCGTTCCATTACCAGCACTATTTACTGTCATAAAGCTTTGTGATACCCGAAACACATTTGTGTTTATCCTTTACATTTCTCCTTGGCAGGTTGTTTCACGTAGGTGTATGTTAAACTGATTTAAGGATTACTATGAAATGTGGTTGGCTCACGTTTACTAGGAATAGAAAATAGAACACAGAATAATGAAAAACGAAACAAAAAAATTAAATTCAAATATACCTGGGACTTTCAACAGAAAACAAATTGAAATTAAATAACAAAAAAGACAAATGTTCGAAATATAACGAAATCCAAAAAAAAAATTGAAAATAAAGATATAAAAGAATGTTAGATGTAGACGATCTTCCATAGAAAAAGAAATAATAGAATTTTAGCTATTTCCAATTATAAAAGAATTCTAAGCTCAATGACGAACTTTCAATCATAGAATACAAATTATTAAAATCTCCCTCATTCATTACTTAAACAGAAGATTCAACAAATAGAATAGTCAAATTTTTTTATGTACTCAATATTATTTCCAATCGACTAAGGAATATTGATTCTTACTTCATTACTTTAACAGAGGATTCAAAAAATGGAATAATCATTTTTTTTTTTTTTGTGTACTCAATATTATTTCCAATCGACTAAAAAATATTGAGTGATATTAATTATGCGAAAGTACATATAGTTTAAAAATTTTTTTTGTCGAATCAAAATTCTTTCAATACTAAAAATTTAAAATCCGTGGAAGTTGTGAAAGTGACATTTTTTAAAACTACTTCATTATTTACTAAGTTTTTAATATACTTATAATTATATTGATTTCAATCAACTAATAAATTTAAAATTTTTTTAAATTTTAATTTAAAAAATTTCCATACTAATAATCAAAACTCTTTGGAATCTCGGAAAAAAGTTTTCTTAGAACTATTTCACTGTTTACTAAAGTATATAGTACACTAAATATTCAATTAAATCGACAAAGCGATGTATAACAAATTGTTGACAAATAACAACGTATGGACAATCTTAAACATGTAGAAATTCTTTAAAATAATTTATATCAAAGCGAAATCTGTAGAAATTTACAAAAAAAGACTGCTTAAAAGCACTTCATTCTTTATTAAAGTTTCTAGTGTACTTAATATCAATTCAAATCGTCTAAGTAACGTATGAGAAATATTTCTAAAATAAAAACCAATAAGTAATATTAACTAAGCGTTCTTCAAATTAGCTTTCATTAAAAAGTAGTAACCAAAAATATATGAAAGTTGTGGAAAATAAATTTTATAGATTCATCTTCGTAATTTTCTTAAGTTTAATACAATATTCAAAACGACGTAAAGGAAGTATTAAAAATCATGAGCGATATTTATTACAAACAAAAATCCTCCAAATAATGTTTTCAAAAATCTGTAGAAGTTCTGAAAATGAGATTGGAGTCTGTGGATTTAATATTTGCTTCAGGCATGCGTACAATTTTGATAGTTGTTTCTCAGTGTATGTTAGGCGAGTACTCGAATTATTAAATATGAGGTATTAAATAAAACATAGTATAGCGCGATTCTATTATTCAGTCCAGAGCAGCTGTTAAAAATAACACCATAAAAATTAAATAATAGAGAAAATATAGAATATTGCAATTCTATGACTGCAACATTGTGTTCCACGATATCTGTTAAAAATAGCATCTACAGAAGCAGAGACAAAAATCAATTGAACCTTCAAAAGCATAATTCTCTAAGGACTACTTCATAGACCTTGTGCTTACGAGCTATTAACAAAATTTATACTATATCTGCCATTAATTCAAATCATCTAGGTGCCTAAGAATTAGCATAGGAATTTCTTCCCATCTTTCATACAAAGGTTCATAATCGAAAATATGCGAAGGCTCTTAAAAGGGATTTTCTTGAACAACTTCACCATAACACTAATAGCAGATTTCTAATTGTTAATGTGTCAGCTTAGGAAATGGACTATATATTATTTCGAGGTATTAACGCCTTGCTGTAAGGAGACGGACGTAGACGTAGCTCGGAATATGGACCACTCAATTACCGCCGAAACATGCACATAAAAAGGAAAGATTGCAAAGGAATTTCGAATATGTGAGTCCAGTAGACAATGGAGTCTTAGCTTTAGGAAACGATATATATATATCAATACATGTAAAACGCAGTTAAAATGTTAAATTCAATTGTTTATTGTGCTGTTGCAAACGAAAAGAAAAAGGTCGCATCGACATGGTAGTCTGTATGTGGTGGTTTGTGACGAGGGTAGATTGATCTGGGCTGAACACTAATATACTTGTTACTTAGGTTAGAAATTCTAACCTAAACAAACTTCTTGTAACGTATGAGCAATATTAATTTTAAAGCAGCTTTCATGTTCAATAGACTAAATAACTACAACTACTACTTAGCTCTACCATACGAATCGGGAACGAAAATACCACTGGATTAAATACTTATTTGATATTTTGTCTTAGGCTTAAACAACGTATACGCAATTTTAATTTCATTTCATAAAAATCTGTAACGTATGAGTGATATTAAATTATAGAAACCTCATACGTAATAAATAAATCTATCGTAAAACAATGATTCTTTCAGATTCTCACAACATTTTGGCATATAATTTACAACTTTTATGAGAATATTTTTATATCTTCATTCACTTTTGTTTTCCATTCTCATCGTTGCTGTATTTAGAAAACAACTCTCTAAAATCTCTTGTTTCTCCTTATATCCTTCGCCTTAGGGCTATGTAAATTATTATCTTCAAACAAAAAAAGAAACATTACGAAATAAGCTATTACATTCCCTAATTTTTATCTCAACTCACCTTAACATTTCATCACTCTGTTGTACGATTTCAGCACCAATTTTTTTACGATTTTCCATCTCAATTTCTTTTATAGCCCTCATCATATTGGCCAAACCACAGGCTTTCACATAATTTTGCTTTCCCAAAATTGTAAAGGGGGAACGAAGACAAAGCTGTGGCATTGATTGAATTGAAATTGAAATTGGAATATTTTTTTGACCAAAAATTGATTCAATTTCAGCTGTATAGTTGGTCTGTTGGTCTTCATGAATAAAGATTCCATGCAGGTACATGTAAAAATGTATAACCCGACAATGTACTGGCATCCTAGTACTTTAGTGAAAGCAAAAGTTGCAAGAAGGGAGGGCATATCAATTGTTCCCAAATATTATTTTGCAGTCTTTTAATACGATTTGCGCAAAGCAATGTGAATACAAATGCCAATTGCATATGTGCATGCCGAAATTTACGCACAAATTGCAGAGGACTGCAATGAATCTATCAAGCAACTGAATGCTCCTTTTTTTAGGTTATCAATTTAAGCGTGCAGAATGTGACGATCTCTTTTCTGTCTCATGCACGACTCAAAACTAATTGGCTGGACTTTTTACCAAATTTTGAGTCCAAAAAGCGTTCTTTTATGAAACGTCTTTAACAAGGCACCAATTCCTTCTAAATCACAAAGTTATAATAAATCGTTTATCGCTAACGTGTCCATATTTATATTGGAAACGGAGCATGAGATAGAAGAAATATGTAAATTTATCTTCAAAACGATTACATTTGTCTTCGGACACACGCCTTTCAAAAATGGGGAATTTAGTCACGAGAGTAACCAAATGTTCGACACTACAGCAGATTTGAAAACAGCGGCACCCATGAAAGGGTTAAACAAAAGAAAATTAAAATACGTTCATATCCCATAGTTGGAACACCTAATTTCAATTGCGTCCATTTATTTAAAATGGAAAGTCCAACGTTAAAATTTCTTTCGCTCTTCTCTTTTTATTATAGTATAACTTTTTTTAAATAGCCTTAACGTAAAATCGCTAAAAGGCAAACATAATTATATCTCGCAAATGGAACACTCAATTCCAAAACTTTCCAAATCTCAAAAGGCTTTATACTACAAGGCATAGGGGAGTACTCAGGAGGTCGTCAAATGAAAAAAAAATTACTAAAATACAAAATTAACAATATATCGAAAACGTAGTGACCAATAATAGAAACTAACAAATGTTGCCTCTTATGAGTACCTTTCACCAATTGTCTACAGCATATTACCAATTTTATTCAAATAAGTGAAATATGAAAAAATCGCTAAAATACATGCATGTTAATATCGCTGCAAAAGAGACTCCAATCGCGAAAATTAATCACTTTTTTGACTTTATTAGGACTTTGGGAAAAGTGATAAATGGTGTCAAAAAAACTATGAAAAAGCCACTATAAAATATTAAAATACAAATATATTTAAAACTCTCAAGCCGAACAACCTATACTGTGAACATGATAAAAAATTCAAAAATTCAAAGTTCTTAATTTTAAATCGCTTAATATAAAAAAGAATTGCCAAAATGTAAAATTGTCCATATCTCGGACACGGAGCTTTTAGTGGAGAAAGTAAGCCAATTTTCGGTCTCCAAAGGAATTGGAAAGCAGTAAAGAAACACTCAAAAGGTCGGCAAATTAAAAAAATCGCCTAAACACAATTAAGCCATATGATGTAAATAAACCTTCAAAAAGTCGCCAAATGAAAATATGTTAACACACAACTATGTTCATGCCTCAGAAACAAAGCAGTCAATTGGGTAAACAGCCAATCAATCAAATTTCGGGTTAAATATAGTATCCTTATTAAAATACTGTCCTTTTTAATCGCTTAAATACAAAATTATCTGTATCACAAACACAGAGCAGAATTTACCAACTCCCAATGAGTATATAAATAGTGGTGGTAATCGTATGATATTGGGAAATATTCAAAATGTCATTAAAATAAAAAATCGCTAAAATGTATATACATTCGTATCTCAAAAAAAGTGTATAAAATTACCATATTTTGGCTCAACAGGACTGGACAATTGTCTAATCATCACAAAAATCGCCAAACTGCAAATGTACCCATATCTCGTAAACGAAGTATCTGTTCGAAAACAGTAAAAAAATTTCCAATTCGCAGGAGATTGGGAAGATTACAGGCCATTTATGGGCCTCACTAAAATAAAAAGATGGACATATTTGAGCAACGGAACAAAATGAAATAAAAAATTAAAAATAGCTGAAATGCAAATATGACCACAACTTAGAAACTAAGCTTCTAGAAGAGAAAGTAACCACCTTTTTGATTATAAGATGACCTTTTAACAATTGTTTTCAAGACAATGAGATTTTTCGAAATCGCTAGAATTAAGAAAATTCTGAAATATGTGTTCGTATGTAGAAAACGAAGCCATAATTCCAAATTTTGTGTCAGCTCTTCACCACAAAACTCTTCGAGATTATATTACATTTTAATTGTTTTAACTTTGCAAATGAAAACTAGAAGTAATATAAATTTTCTTGATTAACATTTCCATTAAAGTAAGAAAATATGGGTGTAAATATTTTATTGAATAAATACCATGAATGTCAGCAAAAAGCTTTTGATTATTAAGAAAATATATTCTTTGCGGTAAAACAAAATTAAATCAAAAAAACTTTTTGAGCCCAAATATAAAGTTCATTTCTGCGGCATGTTTTCATGATATGCCGCACTTTTCCTAAATCACATCAGAAAGTTATTCTGAGGCCAGTTCTATCACTTAAAATTTTCACTCAGCAGTTCAAACCTGTGTAATATGTGGTGAAGGGTATAAAAACAGCGGTTTAGTTAAAGTCTAACAGACCAGTGAATTGGAAATTCTGTTTTACTAGCGAATACTCGTACATACTCCTTGCAGTTCTCTGCCCTTATCCATGAGTTTTGGGAATCAAATAATGAATGAATGAATCTCACATTTATTGGAAAGAGAAACAGGAATCACTGATTTTGGACTCTGTACGGCCGTGTTGTACTTGTGAAGCTGCGAAAAGCCAAAAAAGAGAGAGCAGAAAAACGACCAGCATATATGTGAATGAAATACATTTGTATGACAGGAAAAAGAGTAAAATGGAGAGAATTTAAAGTTCAACGCCGGCATTGCACCGATGGACGATGGTCGCATAAATGACAGGACGATGGAATAAAATGAATCAATGTGGAATGAAATATTCAATTAAGACGATTTATATGAAATTTCATAACATCGGACTGGGAATGCATTAATGAATGGCAGCTCAAAATTATTCGCCGAAAATATTTCTGACATATAACAATGCAATAAATGGACAGAGGATGGCAACGACGATCAAGACAGATGATGAATTTCATTGAATTGTGGATGATGTTTCAATGATACGATTAAATGATTGTTAATAAAAACAGCAGTCAAACTGTTAAATATTTAGTAAAAATTGGACGATTGAAAAGAGAAAAGTTATATTGAGTGTATACTCTATAAAGTTGGTAATAAATCATACGTAATATAAAACAGCATGCACGCCACGTATCTTACATAAGTTATACTACATTACAAGTGATTATCAAAATAGATACATCGGCCTTTTAATACTTTTATGCGTTTAAAGAAATGGTAAAGAATTATATTGATATTTATTTTCCCTGAAATTTTATCAGTTATGGCATCAGAACATGAGTATAAAATTCTGTTGAGATAATAAACTATCCGATGCCGTCCACAAGAATGACGCATTTCAGATTTCGTGGCAAAATCTTCTTTAAATAACTTTGTAACAAAATTGATGCTATCGGCACATCTGCCAGGACCATTCCGAAAATTGATCATTAAAGGAAATGTAGTTTATTTTAGTCTTCTCTATGCTGACATCGACTTTGAACGCGATCTGTCGTGAGATTTTACAAAGTATAAAGATAACGAACAAATTATTTGTTTTCCGTTGCTATTGGAATGTCGTGAAAATGTTATTGTAGTCTTACAGTGAATCGGCTTAATTAAAAAAGACGTACATATTGATGGTAAAGTGTATTCAAAAGCGAACGAGTTGTGGTGGAAAATTTGACTCTCTCTGGTCGGTCATCATGACTGCAGTTAAAGAGCAACAAGGTAAAGTCTGATGGCGATTGAAAATCGTCATCTAAGACTGAGATTCATGGCATTTTCCGTGATTGCTTGGATATGAAATGCGTTGGCGTTCTATTAGTTCGGAAAGATCTGAGTTTTTTAAAGACTCAAATGCATAAGAGTCGCTGGAGCTATGCTTGAACAAGTCAATTTCGATCCTATTTTCTTAAAACGCATTATAATTGCTGATCAGATTAACAGTCCACAAGTTACGGAATGATGCCTTTCAACTGAGCTGAAGAGAAAAAATCATATCAAAGTATAATAGATTGGAATTCAAAGAAATGCTGAATGTTTTCTTTGGTTATCGCAGCAATGTGCGCTCAAAATACTTACCAGGAAATCAGAACCTAAAGAAAGGCCATTAGCGTTCACACACATTACTGTCGCTATCAAGAGCCGACGTCTCATTGCTTGTATCCGTCAGGACGGACATTGTCTGATTGGAAGATATGCAGTAGGATTGAGGATTGCGACTAGTGACTTCTGCGGGAGCTGTGGTGATGAAGAGGAGGGGGAGTCTATAGAATAACTCCTCTGCAATTGGCCCGCCCTGGTGAAGAGGCAAGGATCAACAATGGGCTGTTATTTCTTTAAAGACCTAGGAGATCTAGACGATATGGATATTGTCCGACTTAAGAGCTTCTTGAGGCGCTCAGGATGGTTCAACGGGGGAAACTAGGGACATTCATATCTCTAGTTTCCGTGGTATCACAATGGACTATACAGTGTAAGTGAGTCTGTCTATTCAGAGTGCCACACTGACCTAACCTAACCTAACCTAAGTGGACATTATACGGCGTTTCAGAAAACAAAGTCATTGAATAAAGTCAGATTTCAAAAAGTCAGAAAGTATTCGCAAAATAACCCAGCATCTCACACGGTTATCATTGTAAAGGAATCTCCGGCCAAGTACTCAAAATCGCCATTGTGCAATCACTGCATTAACCGGATTTGATTGACTTTTCCTCTTTTCAAAACTCAAATTGATAGAAAACATAAAAGAGGTGAGGCATGAAGTTTTTTTTTCTGTAAAAAACTTTAAAAGATATCTTGATGGTTGGATTATTTGTTGGAATAAATGTGTCATTTCGGTGGAGCCCCACTTTGAAGGCAATACTGTAAATTTGATTTAATAACAAATATTTTGTATTTTGCTGATTGAATTCCCGGTGCTTCTTTGGCAAAATATGCATCGAATTTTGGAGTGGGGTTAGGTTACAAAGGTGAGTCAACATAAATGCAACAACAATGATGCATAAATTTATTGCTGTACTAATTTTGACGCATATTAACATGCAAATTCTCATTCCAAAATTCGATGTAGTTCATAAGTTATAGGAATTTTTCAAAACAGCGATTTTTAAAGAATTACTTAACATCTCTAAATACGGACGTAAGTAAAAATATATATTTCGTTATTATTGTTTATGTCCTTGAGACACGTGTTGTCGTCCATGACGTCCATTACAAATTCCATAAATTCTAAAAGTTATAACAAATTCCAATAATGGCGATTTATTGAAAAACGTTTAATATCTCAACGCTATAAATATCGAGTTAATTCTTTTTTCCTCGACAAATGTTATTACTCTTATATCAGTATTTGCAAGAAAACAAACTACTTAACTCAGTACTTATAGTTCTGAGTTATTAAGCAACTTTTAAAAAATGATTTTATGAAAATTTGTCATACCATACGAAATATGCGAAAGTACTACTTATTACCTACTTACTTACTTATATGACAACATTTGCATTAAGAACATAAATAGTAATAACAAAACATACAATCTTGCTGACATTAATATTAACATAGATATATGTTTTATAAAACAGTTACAAGTTGTAAACAGTACTGAATTTTAAAATCAGGATAGGGTTTGACCATGCATACAGGTGCGGACTACAATATTAACAAATAAACTAGACTACCTATCCTATCTATCCTACCTATCTTATCTCCAATTACCTGTCAATTATGTATCAAGCATCTGCTCTCAAATTCTCCATTGCAAATACAACGAAAGTTGATTATTAAGTTTTACCGAACTTCTCAGAATTCCCACAATTCCCTTTGATTGTTATTGTCGAGTCACTTGTCGAGCTTTTCCATACCACTGTTTTTAATATTGGCAGAATCCTGCACATTTTGGTGACCGGTTATCAACTTCCATCGTTTTGTAATTTTATTGCAGTTCTTGTAATTAAATATTGTGGTTTTATATAACAAAATGGTTATGTTGTTTGCTGTTACCCCTTCAGATCCCTTTTGTCACTGCTTGAAGTCACAGACAAAAACCGAATCATTGGAAGCCAATAATCGGATGCTTTGTAACAAATGTGTTGAAAACTTTTTTAATTAAATTGACTTCAAAGGCAAAGAATATTTGAAACGCTTCATAATTTCATTTTAAAATTTTTTTTTTTACTACTCTTTCCTTTTTGCTGGAGTTCCCCGCCCAAATGTTATTAATATTGAAATCGCCGCTCAATACTTATTCAAGTCTGATATAGAATTCCAGTAGAAGAAAGAAAAGAGGTTTTATTGAAGGCATCTCACTTTTTCCACCATATATTTTCTCAGAATTTGCTGAATTTCTAGTATTTTGCCATCACCTACCATTATGTGGATTCTCATTTCATAGAGCGCCATAAAGTCTTTAGCGTTATTGCGAGCATTCGCAAGCAGTTTGTTTCGTCTTTCTTTGTGTTGTTGCTAATACAAAAACAAAATATAAATATCAGAAGTCCTTTGTAAAAATAACAAGAAAATCGTATATTTTACAACACTTAAAGAGCCAAAGAAAAACGCTGCAAATGTAGCCAGGTTTTGCAAAAGCCACAGTGGGACAATATGTGAAAATGGCAAAGACATAAAAACAAACATGTTTTAAATACTTAGTAGACTTTATGTGTGCAGTTATGAGTTAAGTCGTTTTTACTTGCAACATACAAATCACAGACTGAATTACTATGCTGTCAAATTTCAAACAATTCTATCTTAGATAATTTTAAAATAATGTCTTTAATTCCAACATTAAATATGTTTCACAGAAAATTACAATCTCCTCTAACCATAGGCAATTTTTTAAAGTGTACAACAATAATTGTTTATTATAAAGATGCCATTCTTACTGCTATACTACAAGGATTATTGAATAAAAGTGAGTAAAAAGCCCTCAATTACTACTGTTCTCTTTCAGTTTCTTGCTCAACATATCTTGCCAACGAATTCTTAAGAACCACAACAATTTCAGGAAGAACTTTTTCTGCCACCACCTTGCCACTCTGATTGGGAGAACAGTTCACATTGAACTGAGTTGTATTCCAAACGAAAATAAAAACGCTTGACCAGTGGACTATAACCGGAGGCAACTGCATCAGTGTGCGGAAAAAAAATTTAAACTGCGGCAGCAATAACATGAAGCAATAAAATATTTTGTTGTGAAAGTGAAAAAACCTCATGGAAATGTTTGTGTTTGTGACAAAAAGGACGAACTGAGGGAGAATGGTCTATAAGTGAGCCATGTTCCATGTTGCAGGAGTATCAACGAGCAGCTTAACAAAAATGTCTGCTGTTAAACGCCGCAGGGTTCAATTTCAATTTGACCATACGAGAAAAGAGATGTCTTTATGTGGACTTTTTGTATTGTTGCTCCTTCCCCGCCATATTCCCCCCGTTGCACATTTTCATAAATTCACTTTTTTCCGGGCCATATGGATTGGAGAGCATATTATGAAATAAATATTTGTATGCTCATAACTGTTGCTGTAAATATGTATATGTGTATGTACGTTTTGGTTTGTGTAAGTATTTGTCGTTGAATTATGACAACAACTACATATATAAAGTTGGATGCTGTTGTCAAATACGGCAACGCTGCCTGAAAAGGACTAAATGCAAAGAGAAACGGAATATTGGTTAAACTGCACTTGGTCCTAATGATTAGAATTGTATTTGAGCAATAAAATGAAAGCAGTTTCTGAAAGTATTTACGATTCCTTCATATGACAACGGCGATTTACTAAAGTGTCTGCTGGTTGCCTGGTAGCTAAAGTCTGCTCTTATACTTAATACAGAGACGAAACTTTACCAACATTTAACCTCTATGTGTAAATTACTTAACATAATTAAGTAAAATGATGAACAACAATTGACATCTGTGCTCTATGTAAAATCGACTAGAACTTCGCGGAACAGAATCCATAAGAATTGGAATAGAGCCTAAGGTTTAGATGAAGCTTGGTTATTCAGAGCTGTTGCGGTTCAGAACTGTTAGGTAAAGTTAAAATAAATCCATTACCTTTAGTATAACTGCCTTTAGTGACCTGTACTTCGAGTTGTGTAAGTGTGCTTGGAATACACTAGAAAGCATTAGAACGATCAGATTTCGTGCTCGAAAACCTACTCCAACAGTTTTGTGTGTTTTGCTTGACTCAGTAGAGCACCAGCAAAGAGAAAATACCACATTCAATAGTGCACCATGTCAAAAGTGGCCAACTGTCGAAAATATTGAAAATTATCAATAGATAGAATATTGGAAATTGTCAAGTTCAACCATTAAGTAACCACCGTTTTCATTATACAGGAACTAAACATTGCACAGCAAAATGCCTAAATGCTAAAAGAAGCTCGATTTATGGGCGCCATGCAAATTAATGTAACAAAAACCTCACGAACTGAATTTCTACGGATGCCTTTTTAAGTCGCAGCAAAACAATTTCTGCAGCAGATGGTAGCCAAGCAAGGATTTACGAACAAAAAGCTTTTGCTGTATATCTTGTGGGATTGGCAGTCTACTACGAGCTGCTTCTTAATTCGGACCTGTACTATCAACAATTGGACCGTCTGTCCAATAGCGATGAAATTATGTTCTATCAAGACAACGTCTGGCTACGCATATTGGCTGTCATTCTGTCCGTGAGCTTGGTTGGGAAGTTCTCATGCACCCAAAACATACTTAGGACCTGGTGCTTAGCGGCTATCACCTGTTTCTGTCTATGGCGAATGTTTTATGCCAATAGATTCAACAGTTTCTATGAGAGAGTTATAATGGAAAATCGCTCTTCTGTGCATCTTCTCGAATTTATCATACCAACTTTTGATAGTGTTTCAAAATCTTAGCTCTTTCAACGGACTATTTTTCGCCCCTTTTCTACGCTGCCCATCGAGTGAGTTTTCTAAAGCTTTTCATGCTAGAACATTTGAGGCCATCCATACAATTTGACTTAGCAAACGCAATCGCTGTATTTTGAATGGTATGTAGTTCATACAGCTCAGTATTTTTCTTTCGAAAGGAACCAATTCATTCGCATGTGACATAACCAACGATTCTGCTCCATACCAATGTCTGTTTTTATAAAGTCTTTTGAATGGCTTTTTTAAACAATTGAATTTAAATGATGTCCACGATCGATAGCGCATTTGCACCTTTGTTATCTATCACTGTGGAAATCACCATTTACTAAGAAAAAATCAGATGCAGAAAGGTAAGAAGACATTGTCGATCAACGGAAAGTAGAGTTTCTTGAATTTAACGTATTGTAAATTCCAGGCTATATGGCAAGTTGTATCACCTTAATGAAACCACACAGACTTAAAAGGGAATCTCTTTCGGTGTAGTTACAGAAAGAAAAATCCTTTCAATATTTTTACTTAACATCTTTGTGGCCACATTCATAAGCCATTCTGTACAAAAATTCAGTAAGATGAAGTCTTTCTCTCACCATTATTCATTTGGGAGTAACCAGAACTCTTTACAGAATTCCCAAGCAAATAACGATTTTCGCTTTCCAGCATTCCTTGGTAATGCTGTCGGATATCCATCTGGCGGTAGTTAAAATGAGACGGCAACTAGTTTAAGCAACTAAGAGTCATAAGAAAAAGCAGCTTTGTCTATGTTAGCCTAGTAATTTGTATCAACTCAAATATTAGGATTCAAAGCGGCAGACAAAAAGTAAGGTTTTTAATTATGGGGAAAGCGCAATAGAAAAGAAATAAGCGGAACTCCCAATTACTGGCGATCCCATAAAACGTTATAAAGGCCATGATTTAATGATATAACATCCCAGGTGTCCCGACTCTTCATAGAGAAATTATAGGATAGACTGACACCACCAGTCATTAAGCAGATGCGATGGACTAGACCGGGATGAACGAGTCGCAAAATTTCTTGCAAATCTACTATACTTAGCTGCAATTCCAAAAGGCATACATTTGGATGTGGAATTGTAGTTGATTCAGTATATTGTAAGGTTCATAAATTTCATTCAATTGCATTAAATTTTAGTCAAATTTGTTCGTAAAGTTAGATCTGAGAATGAAAATGAACAGTATTGCTACAATCCTTTTTCCATTGCAAATTGGCCGGCTTACCTAAATTCAATCTCTCCACTGTAATTCTTAATCGAAAAAGGTAATTCACATGATGGAAATTTCTGTACTGGGTTTTCATTGGACTGATTTGTGCATATGCCCCGGCGGAAACGAAAACCACAAGTCCAAACACTGATTTCATGAATATAAATCACAGTAAAATTGTTCTGGAAAATTTTAATGACAAAACATGAAGAGAAGATACTCTTAATCCCACAGTCGGCAAATGCAGTCTGTATGGTAATCCCACAGATAACGGATTCAGACTGGATATTTTCGTCTCAGAGAGAAACGAACACCTGCAGACAAGCCGTATGGCTTCGCGGGATTAATATTAACTTATTCTTATTCTTAATAATTATTTGTAATTGTTATGCAATTGTATAAGTAAGTGAATATGTAATATTTTATATTGACCTAATTCGGCTTTGTATTACAATATCGATAATAATTCGTTGAAAAATATGAGTTCCTCCTCATTGAGGAACTATAAAAAGATATTGGACGTTAATATATCTCATCTGGTCAAGAAATGGAATATAAAAAAAATGGAATTGATTTTCTCCTACAAAGATACCAAAAAGCCAACTTTGCTGTGTTCTCCGATTAAGCCATGAGACGCCAGTTTGTATAATAAATGGAAGACACGTTTCCGAGGCTTAGATCACCACGTGGCTCCGGCTAAAATATGCACGAAATTGAGCAACGCAAGGAATATATATAACCAAGCAGAGTCCATGGGGGTTTAACGTGAGTCTCGCTATGAAGGCCTTATCCACGGTGTGCTTATCACACTGAGCATAATACTATGCGATTGCCATGGCACCCCTGGGATAGCGAAGTTAACTTGGACTATTTATTAATAGGAGCTGCCAATTTTGAGAGAAAGCCATCGCAATTGTCAGCCCTTTCTTCCAGCCAGAAGATACCATGTTAATTATTCTAGTATGAAACATAATCCCCATTGGCGGAGGTGAGGCCTATCTTATTATCTCTTCTAGGTCTGTAGCACCCAGTTGCAGTTCCACAATTCCCAGTTGCTCCACATTCGAGCACAAAATATCTACCAACAATTTTGGTTTCAACCAACAACTCGCGTGATGTTCCCGCTAGTGGTCCTACACCAAATTATCAGAGGGTAACTCGGAACCTCCTGATTCCCACGCTACCGGCAAAATTCACCGGTTGGAGCTGTGCAGCAAAGCTGCTACCAAATTGTGATTTATACACCATATTTCACTGGACATTTTTACATACCTACAAATGCGGAGTCCCCCGATAGCTGAAACGGTCGATACTACATTGCAAGCATGCAGTATCCTCACCGGTGGGAGACGGTGAAAACTCCAAACCTCTTCCGTTCATCGATAGGAAACGGCAACCATGGCATATACTCGGAGACATAGGTAAACTCATGCCTGTCCGTACCCCCAAGATAAGACCAAGCACAAAGAAAACTAAAGATAGCAAAACTGTATACCTCGATATATATACAGATTATTAAACAAACTCTCCTCTTACAACGACGCAATGCCACTAACCCAAATGATGGTTAGAAAGTGCAGCTATCGTGTACATTGTATTAAGTTCGATTCCAGATGCCACCATCAGATCTTTAATGGAAAGTCTAGTAAACATTTCTCAAACAGAAGATTGAAATCGTTGTTTACCAATAAGGCCCAGCGTCAGGTCACTGAAAGTGGAAAGTCTTAGTCCTTAAAAAAAGTTCTGACCAGATTTTCATCTCACAACACCGAAGTATGCCATTTTGCAATGCAATATTCTTGACTTAGTTACTTTACACTCACAAATGGAAAATTTTTTTCTAACAATCCCTTTACTGTTTTGTTGGTTATTGTTTTTTCATAGACAAATATTAAAAGTTTCCCCCATTTTTTCTTCTCCCCATCATTCTTTTACTTTACTTGTGGCTGCCAATTTTATGTTGCAACCGCATGCTGTCGATACCGAACTTCTATAAATGCCGGCACATTGGCAATATCAATTGCAATTCTTTACATTGATATGCAGTCCCGATGATTTCGCTTCCTCCACGTTCTGTTGCCATGATGTGGCTTTTTATCAATTGCAACGATAGAATGTTTTGTAGGTCTTTTGGTGGTAAATTTTAAATTAAAGTCAAATATCAAATGTAAAGAAGGAATAAAGGCAAAAATGATAGGTGAGAGAAAAAATTGTTTGTCATTTGGACGATGAAGAATGAGAATTTAATTGAATTGAAGTAATAAAGTCAATATGTTAAATATAGTGAAGGCTATCGGAGGCCACTGCAATTAATACTATCACTTAAGTACATCTGAAAATACGTTTTATTAAATGAACCTTGCGAACGTTCTCCCTGTAGAAACGTTAGCTACACCCAAGATAAAGCTATTTGCATGTACGAGTATGTATACAGACAGCCAACCGACCATAAGAACACTTTGTGTAATATTGACTGCTTGAATTCCTTGCTTTAGCGACTTCAAAACGAAATGCACTACGAATTGACTGGTCGATAGGACGCCCCCTTCTGAAACGGGTTAGCTTCACAGTCTATCCTTAGAATGAGCTGACCCAGGTTGCTGTTAACATCCATTTCATTAATATTCGGCATCAACTCTTCGGCCTTACACAAATCCTAAAGTAGTTGGGAAATTAAACCGAAGCTGTCTGCATATGTACCGAATATCAATAGTGTAGAGTAATCACAGACTTAATTCGTATATTTGAATTTTTATTTACAGGAACAGAAAGCAATCCAACACTTTGTGCTGCTCCTTGGCACCACACGATATCAACTGTGGTTATCATTCGATGTATCGAAATATAATATAATCAACTCCTCGACTTTCCATAGACCACTAAGCAGATGACAGACTAAATACATGTAGATGGGACATAGAAATATCTTTATACTATATAGCCTTAGAATCTTGAGAAAGTGTGGTAGTTTTTAACCAGGGGATCATCGTGGGTGGCACATTAAACTACTTCTTGTTTACTATTAAAATGTTCAATCAGAGATATTGTCGTTTGACACTATTTGCACCTCTGGGATGTTCAGTGAAGTTTGGGTATCGATTTGAAGGCTTACTCAGAGGCCAGAATTTTAGGTTGTTGGAAAAATATCATGTTATTAGCTAATAGATCAGCTTATAGATGTACCAGCGGGGTCGATCTTTGACCAACTGATACTAGAAGTGTAGGGTATAATTCGGCCAATCGACATTTTATATTGGCTGCTAGTCCAAGCTCTGAACTGTAGAGAGAAGTTTGGAGAGTCATTTAGAAAGTCGAAAGTTGACGTCATCTCCTTGATATTACTCAGATTAATATCAAGAGATATGTTGCATAAAGTATTGAGTTGTTAGGGGAGGTATTTAAGCCACTAATTAGATTGGCTTTGTCATTTACTAGGATGAGTAGCTGCGTTGCTTAAGGGGAGCTAAAGATGAAACTCTTAAGGATGCCTGCTAGCCAGAACTTTGGAATATTAGAGGAGTTTTTTGAATTAACCGGAAGCTCTGGGTTGGCGAATTAATCCACAACTGGTGTCCAAATGTCCCTAGTGAAGAGGGATTTTGTCAATAATTTATCCATACCAAAGAGCTGGGGTTTCAAAGGAGTTGTGTGGAGTCTGAAAGGGAGAGCATATGAGCCGAAATTTTCTGATTTTGGGACTATTATTTCGTATCTCTTGATATTACCTAAATAACTGCTATTTTAAAAGATATTGTGGATGTTACTAGGGAGACCTTCAGTCCTTAAGGTTATTGCTAACCTTCCAAGTTTGTTCTATTGTTCTTAGACAACTGCTCAGAATTGTAAGTTACAGTTAGTTTGGGAATTTAGGGATATTATGGCACACGAAAATTCGACATCAGCTGCTCAACGTACTTTGTTATGACGGCCTATTAGAGAAGTTGTAAGAGAGAGCTGTCAGATATATTCTAGGGTCATCTTATTGAGTATTTGACATTTAAACTAAAAATAGTTCAGAGTTCTAAGCAATGGTCTTAGAGTAAATTTGACGCTTTCCTGCCAGTCAAAATTCTCTTATATCCCATGAATGGAATGCTCTATTCTTATCGAACATGTTGAATGCTCGACCACTCCGAATATTTGTCTCCAAACTGTGGTTACCGCCCCTGAAAAGATGCAGAGGTTTGGGATAATTGAAGTAGTTCGGTGAATTAAACAGGAGGTCAAATTCAACTAAACTCGTCTCAGATTTTTAGATCTGTCATTTAGAGTTGAAGTTATTATTTGGATCATGGAATGCTTAAATTGGATTACTTAAATAACTGTAATGTTAGCAGAGAAAGTGAATAGGACTCTTGGCTTTCTTTGTGATCTGATGGACAAAATTGATGAATATTTTCAAACTAAATTTAAATTTTGAATATAAGTTAAGTGCTTGACGTTACTCTTCAGCGTAGAATTAGAAAAAAATGGTATTAGAAAATTCATCGTTCTACACATATTTTCCCGAACTATAGTATAATGGATGGTTTCCACCCGAAGGAAAGCAGATAGCGATACGGGTTATCCATTTAGTTGTTTTAAAACTAGCGGTCTGGAAAGGCCATCAGCCTGTCATTTATTTAGTGAAAATAATTAACCGTTACTAAAAGTGATTCAACACGACCGATTTTGGCTTTATTGCATGAGAAATTTCCAAAAAGCATAATTTCACGTTTTGGTGATGTGAATTTGTCCACCAAGATCATGCGATCAAAGACCGTGTTTAGGCGAACATTCCCCAAACGTTGTAGCATTTGAAAACCAACATTCGTCAAGTTATTGCCGAGATATCTCAAAAGGATCCACTGCTGTAACCTATCCAGAGGCGGTCATTTAAATGACATTGTATTTCATATATAATGGCAAGTTCGAAGCACTATAATGAAATAAAAGTTTCATCGAAATCATATATTTATGTTTGCTCTATTAAAGTATGGATATTTCTAAGAATATAAATTTTGTTATTAAATTTGAAAGATCGATGTTTATCGATATCTTGCGGTTTTACGAAGAACTCTGGGTAGTTCGGAACACCGATCCAACTACAGTCCTTTAAACCATCTCCAGAAATTTCTCAATATCTCAATGTCAATGTCTAATTATACGCGATTTCGATGTTCGGCAACGAATCCCAGCGTGGCTTAAATCAGTGGGAAATTAAAAAAGCTTGTGAGTTCTTCTATTAAGATTAACCATAGATATTGGATCACGAATATCTTAGAGAGATGGACGTTGTAGGAATTTAAGGATACCGATGGAAAGATCGATGTTTTACGTTGATTACTCTCAGCTGGTAAAAGTTGAAGAATATTGCAAACGGTTGAGTATAGTCAAAGTTTTGTGATATTGTAAAAAGCTTAGTGAAATTAACGATATATCGAAGGTCGGATTACAAAAGAAAAACTTTAAATTCGTGAAACCTTTAGAGTTCTTGTTCATCTTTGTTAATAGAGAATTGGTTTTTATTTGTGAGAATCACACGTTTCTTGTGTTTCGTAAATTGAAACTATTCATTTGTATCAGAATTTTATTCCTTGGGATGTGGAATTTCCCCTTCATACAATCTTTTCAAATAGCGGCTTGGCTACTAATGCTGAATTGGAGGTTCAGATAAGTTAATAGTATGATAAGGACATTTGATATTTTTAAGTTACTTTTTTCTAGTACGGAGAACTGCATTCCAGTGAAAACAAATTCTGTTTACTACTATTAATGTCTACACAGGGAGTAAATCCCATTTTTCACCGTGTGTTACTCTTCTAGTTCGGGTTCTCCAATCCCAAATACAACCCAAATTGTTGTTTTTATTCACGCTACTCGCTATTTGAAGTCCTATTTCTTCATAGAATTTGTTTTTTTGTCATATTCGTTAAAATTGCCGGTATATGGTATAACAGATATTGTACTACAACCAAAAATAGCCAAAAAGGATCCTTTATCCCCTTCTTGTTTCTAATACTATCAACTGCATTTCATGGCTTTTTCTGTCCTGTCTAAGCAATTTTTAAACAAGTTTCTAATATTCACTTAAAAAAATAAACCAAAAATATCTCTGGTTAAAAAATGCCAACCTCTTCACCTTATACGACATATCACTAATAGAGATATCCTGTCATTTGTTATATATCTCAAGTAGACAATCCCCATTTTTGCAATTCAAATCAATTGAAGCAAACATTTTCCTAAGTAAAGCACGGAATTGCTTACGTTTATGTCACAAAAAAAGCTCACGAAAATTGAAAGAACATTTCTCAAAATCAGCGAAATATTTGCATCAACTGAACGACCAAGAAAAAAAATCAGTCTTAAAAGGATTTTGGGGTGTCGTTTTTTTTTTTGGAGAGAGAGATTGACTCCAAAATAACATAATTCTTGCTTCAACAGGCACTAAAATCACAAGCAATGTGAACATGTTGTAATGGGACTGTACGATATGCATGCACAGATGAGAAGAATGCATTCACACGTGCTTGTGGTTGAGTCAGAGATAACAAGGACGATGAGGACGATGATGGGGATTGTGGCGATGGTGATGGTGGCGATGATGATGACGATGATGATGATGATATAGTTGTCAGTCTCTCTAATAGATGCAGTAAATATGTTAGCACTTCCGGCAGTTGTCTGAGGTGCTTGGTTGAAAAACTACCACGAGAACAATAGCAAAGACGTCCACCGTGGAACGACAGAAAAACCAAAATCCAGAATTTCACGAGAATTGAAAAAATTTGCTGTTCGAAATTAATATTTCGTAACCATAATAAAATAGGTGCTATGCTCTTAAATTACACAAAATCTTTGAATTGTTTCCGACCTTCGGGAATAGCAGCCTTGCTTTGATTTCAACGACTTCAATGAACTATCCAATGGACCCGAGGTATTGTTTTGTCCAACCAGCACATTCCTTATTCTGAAGTCTTAATTTGGAATAGATCCCTAACAACAAAAGAGAATATCGGCAGCCATGGTTTTGTCCCTTAGAATACTGAAATCGATAATAGTCGTCGTCTTTGCTAAATAACTTCATATACCTCTCAATTAACCAGATAGTTTTCTAGATTACAAAACCGAATACTCCCTCAACAGTTCTCTGATCTAAGCTATATCATAGAGTCAGCAAGAAATATTACGTCGTCACTGGTATAGCAACGAGATGGCCGCACATAAAAAAGAATTCCAAGCCTTTCAATCTTCTGCCTTTCTTCTTAAATTCATCCCATCGATGGCTCTTAGAAAACATGACTCTTACAACGGAGTTTTAGCTACTCTCTCCTGTAGAGGACTTTTCATGTAGGAACATTTTGGTCCAACGTGATTTAGTCGGCGCAATCGCCATATTTTAGTTCTCTTCAATATGGCAGATTCACACTACACTTCATACTACACTCTCTGCCCATATATTTTAGGGAGCATTTTTCGCCTGAAGATTTCCAGAACAGATTCATCATTGGCAGGACCTTCTGTGCGATGAGTAAAAATTGGCATACAGAATTAATCATTTTTTAACACGGGCATAATACGTATAGGTTCCGATAATCAGCATTGTATTCGTTGATCCAAATCGTGTTTAGGAGCTTATGCATGCCCATCATCAGTTCCTAACTACCCGTCCTAAATAGTTTTGCAGGCAGTCTATCGGCGACCTATCTTAACCAAATAGACGTCGTCTTAACCGACCGACCGACGTAGCGCGAACGATACGCAGACAGCCATCTATCATCATTTGGGCGGCGGTCTCCTCGATGAGTTCAACAAACATTTCGAGTAATCGACAAGTTTTGTAAATGCGTTTCGAGCTGTGACGTTCGGGATCGTCGTTAAACTGCAGGTCTCCCTTTAAGTGTGTCTTAATATACAGGGTGGCGCAATAGAACGTGCATATTGCATCATCTTTTTTTGCGGGGTAGAAAAGGCGCGGGCGGGGGGGGGCGCCTACATCGTTGGGTTGGCAGGCTAATGGAGTTTTAGTCGCTATGAATCACTTCGACGGAAAGCGTCGCGCATATTGCGTGCGCGCATTTTATAAGAACTCTCGTTCATATATTGCTACTAGGCGACTATATTGTGCTGAATATGGACTATGGCGAATTAGTGAAGCTCCGAGTGCTAATTTAATTAAAATATGGGTAAAGCGTTTTGAAGAGACCGGTTCAACATTTAAACCACAAGCAAATGGTCGCCCAAGAACATCTAGGGCCGAAGACAATGTTGAGAGAGTTATGGAGTCAGTACGAGGAAATCCACAAATGTCGACTCGCAAGAGATCGTCTGTCTTACAATTATCGCGACGAAGTTTGCAACGAATTTTAGCATTGGATCTTAAACTGCATCCATATAAGCTGCACTTAACACAAGAATTGAAAGAGTCTGACTTCATAGCAAGGCTCGCATTTGCTAATGAAATGCTTAATCGATTTTCCAATTTTGACAATATCCTTTTCTCTGACGAGGCTCATTTCCTTATGAATGGGTTCGTAAACCGTCAAAATTGTCGTTACTGGAACAGTGAAAATTCCAAAATCAAACACCAGAAACCATTGCATAGTCCTAAAGTGACAGTATGGGCAGCAATCTCTGGCAGAGGAATAATTGGTCCTTTTTTCTTCGAAAATGCGCGGGGCCAAAACGTCACGGTTAATACGGAACGCTATGTTGAGATGTTGGACGGATTTTTGACTCCAGAAATTGAAAATTCAAGAATAGTGAATTCCAGAACTTCGTTCCAACAAGATGGAGCTACCTGTCACACATCAAATGACTCCATGGTGGTGGTGAAACAGATGTTCCCTGGTAGACTGATTTCGAAAAGAGGTGATATCCCATGGCCCCCACGTAGTCCAGACTTGACGCCTCTTGACTTTTTTTTTGGGGATACCTCAAACACAAAGTCTACAGTAATAATCCAAGAAACATCGTTCAGCTCAAGGAGAATATCCGTGGTGAAATGGCAGCCATTACACCGATATTACTGCTCAGCACAGAACAGAGAACCAAAGTTGTTCAATTTTACTTTGAAAGTCAACATTCGATTATTCAGATCATATCGAAGCTTCTTTCATGTACGAAATACTCCTAGCGCTTCAACAATTTACCGAATGGTTCAGCAACAAGGAGCTGTCTGTGATCTTCCGCGTGCTGGAAGACTTCGTGCAGTTCGAAATGAAGTGACCATTGCTCGAGCAAGCAAGTATTGAGGGAAACCCCGAAACTTCCACCAAGGACGTTTTCAGCGGTTAGAGACATCTGGGCGGTGTTTGCAAAGAATTTTACATATGTTACATCTTTCCCTATATAAGATGCAATTGGTTCACGAGCTAAAACCAAATGATGCACAAGAACGCATTCAATATAGTCGCCGTTAACGTTACTTATGTGCCACCCTTTATAAGAAGCTCTCCCACGTCTCGTTTACGAGATGTAAGGGAATTTTGTTTGTTTTGTGAACAAGGAGGACTTAGAATAGAAATATCTGGATTAATTTAGAACAATACTGGACCCATTTCCAGCTGTTCCAAGTGGTCCCATTGATTTCACTGTGAAGTATAGTGTTAGATCAGATTTTGGCAGTAGCGTGAGTATCATAAAACCCTGAGACTAAGTTTCTCGAATAAACGGTTGCTGTTGGTTACAGACCCAGGGATACAAGACGGACTGCTTTAGAAGCGGAAATCTGTTGCAATATAGGGTTGCACTTCATCTGATCGGTACAGGGTCATAGAGAAGTGAAGGTATTAAAATTGGTTCTATTCCCTCAAAAAGAGATTATGTTCCACATTGGCGTACTTAAATTGTTATATTCTATCAGAAAAAAATTACCAAATTTTAACTATGGAACGCCAAAAATGCCGATCGAATAATGGAAACCGTCAAGTCCGACAGTCATGTAACCATTGTTTCGCTTTCGCAGGAACTAAATATAGCACAAAACGAAACTTTGCAATCATTTGAAGAAAGCTGGGTACAAAAACAAGCTCGATGTTTGGATATCACATGTGTAACTGCCTCATGAACTAGATTTTCATCTGCGAATCGCTGCTGAGCAACAAAAATTTATTCATTTCTAATGATAAAAACTGGATCATTTATGACAGCGTCAAGAGCCAGTAATCGAACTGCATCTAGGCGGAAATTGGCGGTCAGGAAGGCTTTGCTGTATGTTTGAGGGGATTGGCAGAGATTAACCTACTGTGACTACCCTACAGCCAAACTATTAATTCGGATCTGTACAATTGGACCGTGTAAGGGAAGCAGTCGCTGAAAAGCAGTCAGATTTGGGAAATAAGAGATGAAATGATAGATAGCGAATCGCTAAAGGTTCTGAGAGTTTGGTCAGGAAGTCCTCATGAATTCACGTTATAGTCTGGTCCTGACACCAAATGATTACCATCTGGTGAAAACTTTTCTTCATGGGAAGCCTCAGTTTTTTTGCCAATAAGGACAGCGGTTTCTATAGGAGAAGCATAGTGGAATTACCTTCAAATGGCAACAAGTTATCAAACAAGATAGTGTATACTTGATCTAACTCAGATCATTCTAACTATGCTGTCATGCGAAAATAATACAATTATTTTTACTGCGCTTTACGAATTACGTATAACTCTGGTGAGCTCTATTGCCACGACTAATTTGTTTCCGTCAAACTCTTATATTGAATTCCTCTCATGTGAATCTCATTAATTTTTTCTATGGGAAAGATTTGCTTCAAACAATTTGCTGATAAAATAAAGGTTTTTTACAATTTATTCTCCAATTCTATTATACTATTAATCATACAATTATATGTTGGAACCCAGTTATAGCCACCTATCCTTGTTCGAGCGGCGGTCACCTAGATAAACAAATTCCTTTACATGCCATGAATGATATAAGGGAGAGCTTTTCTCATGCAGTGAGCTAATACGCATTCTATTTTTAGACTCACCCAGCGCGGCCTATAATTTAACAACGATTCCGAACGTTGAAGGACATTAACCAGACTTGTCGATTACTGGATTCGACGAAGTGTTCTTCAGACATATCGAGGTGACTGCTGCTTAAATAATGATGGGTATAGCTGTATGTGGGATTAAACCCGGAATCATGTGAACGATAGACGCATGTACGAACCATCGCACCAAGGTCATTCACAACAGTTGCGCTGATGGAAACTTCGAGTAGTTTCTGATAAAATCTCAAGCCTTCGAAATCATCGTTAAGCATTAGGTCCAATTCCCAATGAGTCTAAAAGTAGCTCATTAAATGTGAGAAACTGTTCCATTTTCATGGTATACAGGGGAACTTGTGCTTTTATTGAACTTATTAAAATATCCATCACTCCCTTTCCCAAAGGGTAATTACTTACACCTGATTGTGCAAATTAAGAAAGACTACACACTCGTTAGTACGCAAAACGTAAGACAGGAAATATTATGGGGAAAAACAACAACTGGAGTGAAGTGAGCTGCAGTTAAGTAAAGAAAGGTGTCACGTAGCAGCAACAAAGATAAGTGGAGCATACCAAGCACCTAGGAATGACAACAGCCAGCCCGCAAAGGAACATTCCACTAAGGGAAACACAGATTGAGTTGAAGAGGTAACAATAGCGACTAAAAAAAACACTGACATGCAAAAATACTACTCACAAATGCAAATAAATGTCAGTGGGAACATGTTAAAGTGGGTGAATCTCACAAGATAACTTTGCCACATGTGGCACAAAACCAATAGCAGCTTAACTGTCACCATCTTATGAGGCCGCATTCCCATGACCTTTCCCTCTTATGCAAGCTGGAGGCATCAAATTTTATCAGAATTTGAAGATGAGACTGCGGTGTAGCAAATATTTTGTTGGCATTGCAGTTTTGAGGTGCCGTTGCTTGCCTCAAATCGCGGTATAAAATGTTAGAAATTAATGTGTAATTCTTTCTACTTTTTTTGTAAATGTTATGGGGTTGAGTCTTATTTATAAAAGGAAAGATTAGAAAATTACAAATGTTTCCTAAGCTAAACAAAAGCAAAAAAAAAAATATATATATATTGTTATTACTTAAGTTGAATTGAATACAATTTAATGCAAAAAATCAAATTTTAAATTTGAAGACGTCTGTGTGTTTTATAAAACTTCCTATACTGTTTCTTCAATAGTCGTTATATTTCAAGCAGGATATTGTTAAGGTATTGGTGAACGTTTTTAACATAATATAGTTAATTTTATTGAAACAGGAAGTGAGTCATTTGTGTTGACGTGAAAGAGTAAATTAGTTATATGATGGCTTTTAAGGATTGGGCAAACGTAATAACTCCAATAGGACATGATATCATTTATAAAATTGGCGTGAACTTTGACGTTAGTGAAAATACAAACCAGCAAGTCATAGAACATTCTACACAACATTCTTAAAACATTCACTAGAAGGGCGCAAAAATAATCACCCCAAATTGCGAAGGCTATAACTTTTCTTGTACCGATTCTGTTTGTGAATAGCTTTTATTTGTGGTCATTTTCCATCAGTTTCCTTAATTGATCAAAATTTGCTACTTCTTCTTTAATATACCAACAGACTTTACATAACCCCCAATAGAAAATTGTTCTGTTGACAAGAATTGATCGAAATCATTCTGACGGGAATAATTAATTGAAATAGTTTTGTGGAGAGTGAAATAGAGTGAAATGATTTTGTCGACAGGAATCAAACAAAATTGTTCTGTTGAGAAGAACCATTGGCAAAATTCATTGTTTTGGGAAAAATTATCGATCAAAATCGATCTATTCTTTTATTGCGAGAAATCGACTGAAAACGTTATGTTGGGAAAGATCGATCTAATTCGTTCTGTTGAGAATAAAAGAATGAAACTGTTCTTTTGGCAAGAATCGACCAAAATAATTCTTTTAGAAAAAAATAGTTCGATATAATTCTGTTGAGAAAAATTATCGATGAAAACTATTCTTTATGGAAAAACCATCTATTGAATTGTTTCTATTGGAAAGAATAAACCAAAATCATTTGGTTCGAAGAATCGTTACTCGATATCTTTCTATTGGGAAGAATAGAGCAAAAGTTGGGTTATGGCGAATAATATTTCGAATTTTCTGTGATGAAAAATTAGTCGACCGAAATCGTTGTTTGGAAGAAGCATCGATCAAAATGGTCTATTGGGGATATCTATAGATTTTCGTTCGAAACAGTTCTGTTGCAAAAAAACTCGAAATTGTTTTGTTGGGAAGAACAAAATGGTCTATTGGGTATATGGTCTATTGGGGATTATCGTTCGACAGCTGTGTTATAAAAAATCACTCGAAATCAAAATATTTGATCAAAATAGTTGAGATGGAAGAATTAGTCAGTAGGGAAGAATCGGTTAAAATCATTCTGCATCAATCAACATCTTTCTCCCGTTGGAAAGAATCGAAGGAATTCTGCAGTTGAGAAGAATCAGCGATCAAAATAGTTTTGTTGGGAAGGATCTAACGAAGTAATTTTGGACGGAAATTGTTCTTTTAGAAAGAATCGCCCATAAGAGTTTTGTTAAAAGAAATCACCGATCAATATTATTCCTTTAGTATGAATCGAACGAAATTATTGTTTTGGGAAAAATCCACAGAAATTGTTCTATTTAGAATAATCATCGACCAAAATCTTCCTTTTAAAAACTATTGATGAAAATCGTTCGATTAATTTGAATCTTTCTGTCGGGAGGTATCAAATGGAATAATTTCTTTGAGAAGACCACAATCCCTTTGTTGGGTACAATCGAAGGAAATCGCTCTACTAGGAAGAAACGAAAGTAATCGTTACGTAGAGAAGAAATATCCATCAATATAATTATATTCAGAAGGATCTAGAATCTGTTGGGTAGGAACGATTGAATATTTTACTTATTCAGAAATCGACAGAAATCAATCAGTTGGAGATAGTCTTAAGAAACCATTTTGTTGAGCAGAATCGACCGAAACTGTTCTGCTAAGAAGAATTATCAGTCAATATCAATCGATTGGTACGAATCATCCATTAAAATAGTTGGGTTGAAAAAGCTTCAGAAAATTCATTTTGTTGGGAAAAATCATTAGAAATTTTTCTCTTGAGAAGAATTGACAGAAATCTTTCCATTGTGGAGAATCTAACGAAGTTGTTGTATTAGGAAATAAGAAGGAAATCTATTTTTTAATTTTTTTTTTTTAAGAAAAAATCTTCAATCGAAATCAATATTGACGTATCTTGGGCCAACATCTTTCTGTTGGAAAAAATTACCAATCGAAATTATTGCTTTAGGAAAAATCATCAATTTAGATCATTTTTTAGAAAGAATAGATTGAACTTGTTTTTTTGAGATAACATTTCATTGGTTGCTAAAATCCTTACGTTATTAGGAACTACCTATCGTGAGGTACACACCGTACTCATTTTATTCCATTTAAGATAATCAACTAGAATTATTCTGTTGCAGAGAGTCATTAGATTTGATTTGCGTAAATATATATTTTGTAGTGAAAAGTGTTACTAATTTTAATAACCATTTAACAAATTGTTTTAAGGAAATTTCTAGTCTTTAGTCGCATAGAAGGATACGAATGAGTTCTATCTTTTAAAGGTTAGAATTGTTTACCTAAATGTTCTCCTTTATTAAAAGGAAGGTAAAAACACTTATATTTTATTGAAAATTTGCCTCTATATGTAAGATTGTTTTCATAACTTTTTGTTTGTTTAATTTTCACAACTTTTTTCGCAACAAATTTCACTTGAGGTAAACGGATTTTAGCGGATTTATTATAGGAAAACGCCTGAATAATTTGAATAAGGTCGGAAAAAATGTCATTAATCACCGCCACTTCAAGTTTTATCCCACTATCGGCCATAAATATCTTGATTCCTTTCTATATGAATGTATTTCTAGTTCAATTTTTCATCTATTTGTTATGTTAAATTATTTACATTATTCGAATAATGCAAGTTTTGTGCTGCAGCACATCTCCTGTCGCTGCCGCCACAGCTGCTGAGTAATACAACATCTGTTGCAAATTGCTTTACAATTTCACAGTGGAGAAAATTCACAATCATTCCACCGCTCTGAGTGTTCACTTTTTTCCCTTTATTTCAAATTTTGCAACTTTTTTCTTTTTCTCTCTCTGTCCGGATTATGAAATATTGAGAGAGAACCCATTTTTAGCTTAACAAATATCGAAGCAGAAATTGCATTTCCATGATGATGCATTCATATGCCACGTGATATAACGCAGAGATGCCACAAAAAAACGCAACCAGCCCAAACATGAAAAAAATCGTAATCATATCACCCGAAAAATAACTAGTCACGTTGCAATGTTGTAAATAATGTATGACATCATGTGGAAAATATTGCAAGAAAGCCAGCGGAGCTGATTTTTATTTAAACAAGAAAAAAACAGAAAGAAAGAAATGGAAACACACAGATTTTATTTCACATCCTGTAGCACAGGATTAGTGCTAGACAAAGGAGCGATGGCAAAAATAAGAATGCAAGCAGATGCATAAATGCATATGGTAAATACTATAGATTTGCATGTTAAAAGGATTTTGACACCTCAATTATTGCATAATGGATATGCGAAGTATTTCGAAAAGAAACATCAAGTGGAAAGGCTGGTAATCTACTGCCACCAAAATGTACAACATTTTTAAAGAAGGATTAACAAACTCTCCTGGCAGCAAACACATTCGATACAGTCATATTTCCTGGAGAAAGGAAGGAAGAATTATTGTCTTTACCTAAAAGAATATAAAAACACCTTCATTTGCATTGAAAACGTTTGTTCTAGATTATGGAATAAGCTAAAATTTAGCATTATAAATAAATTTCCTGGTAGAAAAAGTTATTGTTGTTACCCTCAAAGAAACAACCAAACAATTTCCTAAAAAAAATCATTTTTCTATAGAAGAACTAAAAGTTTATTACAGGAATTCATTAACATGTTTTTATATAGGGTGATTTTTTAAGATTTAAGTTTTTCAAGTTGGCAGCACTTGTTGGTAATGGCGTCCAAACATCATCTGGCAAAGTGAAAAGTGTACAGTATACTCTGCCATTTCATCATGGAATGACGAATGAATGGTGAATGGGCCTTATAAAAGCTCAATGAAAATCCGCTTTTTTTATCGAAAAATTGTGTTCAGCGATGAGGCTCATTTCTTGCTGAACAGATACGTACACAAGCAAAACTGTCGCATTTGGAGTGATGAACAGCCACATCCCATACATGAATTACCGATGCATCCCGAAGAAACGACAGTCTGGTGTGGTTTATGGGCTGGTGGCATCATCGGCCCATTTTTCTTTAAAGACATCCGTGAAAGAAACGTTACCGTCAACGGTGAACGATATCGAGCCATGATACGCTATATTTTCCTTTTTTTTTTTTTGCTCTAATTGGAGTTGAACTTCGTTGACATGTGGTTTCATCAGGACGGTGCAACATGACAGACTGCTCGTGAAACAATGGATATGTTGAGGGATGAATTTGGTGAGGCAGTTTATCTCGATTTGGCCCTGTGAGTTGGCCCCCAAGATCTTGCGATTTAACGCCTCTTGATTATTTCTTGTGGGTTTATGTCAAGTCGTTAATCTATGTCGACAAGTCGAACACTATTAAAGGCTTGCAGGACAACATAACACGCGTTATTCGTGGAATACAGGCCGAAATGCTCGAAAAAGTGACGAAAACTTGAAACTTCCGATTGGACATTTTGAGACGGAGCCGCGGACAACATTTACATGAAATTTTCTTTAAAAATTAAACGCCAAAGACCAATTTATCAATTCCTATAAAAATTTTAATATATGATGCAAATTTGAGTGTTTTATTCGATTTTTAAAAAAAACTACGATTAAAAAATCATCCTATACATTCAACGAAAGGAATAACACATATAACATTTGACCACACCAAAAATGCAACACAACGGTTGTACGAGATGTGTTCGAAAAATAAGGTGTATTTTCAAATTTCGTGGGCTATGTACACTGCCCGACAACCGATTAGCACACTCTCTAACCTATCAGTTTAAAGGCAAATAACTCCCTATTCTGAATATGTTTCATACTCATTATTTTTTTTCTTTTATTCTTCATCATTTTCACTCATTCTAAGAATAAGTGTGAGCTCCGGAAGTGTACCGTTATTTTGGTATGCTTTTTTTCTTTGAAGTGTGACAAAAAATGCATGCATTTTTTTGGGACAGCCGATTAGCACATTTTCGCTTTCGTGTCAGTTTTTGCGTGTAAGCTGTCTTGTTTGGGTGTTTAAGTTTATTGTTTATTTATTGGGACCAATTATCAATCAAATAAAGTAATAATGGGAAAAGGAAAACCGTTGGATGAGTCTGAAAAAGGCAAAATAAAGGCTTACAGGGAGTGCGGCCACTCGATTCTTCAAATATCGAAAAATATTAAACGCAGCCGTAAAGTTATTACCTCATATTTAAACAATGAGGATACCTATGGGAAAAACATGAAAGGTCGGCCCTCATCAGTAATAACAGCAGCTGACAAGCGAATCATATTAAGGCACGCATCTAATTCTCATGACTCAGCCGCCAAAATAAAAGAAAAATCTGGTGTTAAAGCGTGCGCTCGGACTGTGCAAAGAGTTATTTCGAATGCTAAGCATATAAAGCGTCTAAAATTAAAAAAAAAAAAACTACCTTTAAACCAACTTCGAAAGATGCAACGTCTCGTTTTCTGTCGATCGAATATGAGCTGGACCAAGGATTGGGAGCGTGTAGTCTTTTCGGATGAAAAAAAAATTCAATTTGGAGGGTCCTGATGGCTATGCCTACTACTTCTATGATCTCAGAAAGGAAGAACATACTTTAGATCGATTGCACAGCCGTGCGGGTGGTGTCATGGTGTGGGGAGCTATAACTTACTTTGGCACTATAGAACTGCAGTTTCTAACCAGCCGTATGGATGCCATTGCGTACAAAGGTGTACTGAATACGGCTTTTCCTGCAATCAAGGATATTTTTGAACCTTGAAATGAAAGTTCCAGCAGGACAAAGCACCTATCCACACAGCCAGGATTGTAAAGTCCTGGATTGAGGGTCAAAACGTAGAATTGCTAACTTGGCTGCCATACTCGCCCGACCTAAACATTATAGCAAATGTTTGGGGATGGCTGGCACGGAAGGTGTACGAGTCTGGCAGGCAATATTCAACTGAAGCAGAACTCATTGAAGGAATAAAAAGGTCCTGGCAGGCTATTTCACTCAATTATTTAAAAAAATTATGTGACTCCTTACCCAAGCGGATGTACGAAGTCATACTTAACCGTGGAGCCTCAACACATTATTAATTTTTTTACAAATAAGATCTAAAATATTGAAACTAATATTAGAAACAATTTGAATGGAGTTTGAACCCATTTTCTTTTGCTATTTTAAGTTTTCAAGTGACTGTGCTAATCAAAAGTCGCAAAAATAAAAGTGAATTTTGTATGTTAAGTTTGTTTAAATTAATTTGAAATGTTATTAATAAAGTTAATATCCTATCTACAATTTACTTTCGTGTGAAATTTTATATTCTTTTAATTGGAAAAAAATTCATCTTAAAAGCTTTATTCGTTTTCCTGATATTAAGCTCCTAAGACGGGGAGCATAGGGTGTGCTAATCGGTTGTCGGGCAGTGTATGTATGTTGGTACACTCCTCTCGAAGATGTGTTGACGGTTTTATCCATATATCATGTTTAGTTTATTTGTGAGAGGCATAAATAAGACAAGTGTTTTGCATGTTCGGCGATTTTCTGCTATCGAAAAAAAAGGATCAAAGAAGTTGCATCAAATTTTGTGTAAAAAATGGAAGATTTCAAAGAAGATCGAGAAGATGTGAATGACGACGCTTGCTCTGGACGAACCAGCACATCTACAACCGATGAAAATATTGAGAAAGTGAAGAAAATAGTTGTGGAGAATCGTCGAATCACAATTAGAGAAGTTGCTGAGGATATCGGCATATCGGTTGGCTCATGCCATGCAAGCTTTTCGGAAATTTTGGGCATGAAGCGTGTGGCAGCGAAGTTCATTCCAAAATTGCTGAATTTTGACCAAAAACGACGTCGCATGAGCACCGCTCTGAAATTGTTGAATGACGTCAACGATGATCTAGATTTGCTTAAAAGGGTCGTAACCGGTGACGAATCTTGGGTATATGGTTATGACATTGAAACCAAAGCCCAATCATCCCAATGGAAGAGTCCAGGAAAGTCAACACCAAAAAAAGCACGCCAAGTTCGGTCAAGTGCCAAGGTTTTGCTCACTGTTTGCTACGATTATCATGGCGTAGTGCACCAGGACCACAAGATCGTACGGTTATGCGCCGTTTGCGTGATGCAATACGACAAGAAAACGCCCGGAATTGTGGAAAAAAATTTCATGGCTTTAGCAGCATGATAATGCACCTTCTCACTCATCTTTGCTTGTGAGAAATTATTTGACCAAAAAAAAAAACACCTTTATCATGCCTCAGCCACGGCCTGATTAGCTGGTTGGTTGGCTGACCGTTAAATACGATGTCTGCCTTTATCCTTTATGAAACTGCGTAATATTTTGTCAGATCGTAGACGATTTTATATGGGCTATATCGGTTCATTCTGCCTGATAGCTTCTGTACAAACTAATCTATTTTCTGAAAATTAATATTTCTCTGTAACTCCTAATTCATAATAGAGTCTATTTTAATACAACGTTTTTAGCAAAATCGCGCCTCATCTGGTACCATCCCTGTAAATTTCCAACTCACATGTTCTTATGATAATTCATTCTTCCTTTCTCCAATAAATGTGGTTGTTTCTAATAACTTTGCTCATTTCCTATCTGTTTGTACTGAGTTTATTTAAATGTGGTAAACGTTAAGACCTTACAAGGCAACGTCTCAGAATGCCAATATACTGCATAGTCGCGCTCCATCTAGTGCCTTCCCTATAAATTCCACAAATTAGTATGTTTGCTCTATAATTGTTCGTTGTTTTACTCTACATTTCTTGATAAAATTTGAGAAAATCGACTGGCAAATCATGTCCCTTCTGGTGCCTCCCATGCAAATGACCGATTTAACCCATATCAACCAATCAGCTTTCCAACCAATCACGTTGAATTCAATCAAATTTGGTGTACTCTAAAGGTCTGCAATGGTAATATCTGAGAATGAAAATGAATCACACTGTCACGCCCCTGTCACTTCCACCATACAAATTGACCAATTTTCCAAAATTACATTATTTTGCTGTAATTCCTAATTCGTCAGCTGATTCAGAAATTTTTGTTCATTATAATATTGTTTTATATTAATCTGTAAAGGTTGAGAAAAACTGAGAAAGTACCATACAAGTAACCAATAACCAATGTTTATCATAGGAAAAACAAACGTTATTAAGATAAAACTTACCAAAACGTGTAGTTGTCCTTATGTTGTAGAAATCGCTTGAGAACTTCGAAGTTTTTTTTAAGAAAATCGCCAATATTTTGTTCAGGGAAACATTAAACTTTTATAATACATGGAAATCAATCTGGTTTTATACTAAAAACGCTGATGGTCTGGTTAATAGTAGGCGTGTGGAATACATCCCCAAAAAACAGACAGAAAATATATGTCTTGCTAAGTTCTTCTTCACTACACATTCTAAAGAAAACGTACATTTGTTTTCACAGAATAAATTAAATGTTTCCTAAGGAAGAGATTAACCAGAAGAAAATTGCAAAAGTTTCACTCATTCTCTAAAGAATATAAAGTTCTTTTTAAAGGAAATTTCAATCATTATTTATGTTAGAAAGTTTGCTTATTAAAAAAAAAAGATTTTCTCCTCAAAATGAAATAAAAATATTAGTCATTTCCAAATGAAAGTCCTGCGTTGCTTTATTAAAGGAACGACAATTTGGTTTTAAATAAGCCATAAATCTTCTATTAAGGAAAAGTACTGACAATTTTCTAAGATAAATATAAGATTTTTTTTTTTGAAAAGATAAACAAAATGAAATTAAATATGATACACAGGGTGTCCGTCGGGAAGGTATACTTTGTTTTGCCGCCATTTTGATAAACATTAACGTTGACAGTTCATATTTGGCAGTCGTGAAGTAGAGACGTGCCAAATTTATTATGGAAAAACATTCGATAAACCAACATGTTTTCATCGTTAAAACATTTTATCAAGATCAATCATCGATTACTGTGACGATAAGAAAGTTACTTGAAATTTTTGGGAGAAACAGCGTGCCAAATATGAACTGTCAAGACTAATGTTTATCAAAATGGCGGCAAAACAAAGTAGTATACCTTTTCGACGGACACCTTGTATTTTCAATCGCCTGGATTGCATTTTCGACATAATCGAAGTTGTAAAATAAGTCATATTTTTTCTATGGTGGAGTCCAACAAACAATGCTGAGTCAAGTAAGCACAAAACTACTAAGTGGTTTCTTGAGTACGTAATCTTATCTTCCTAACGCCATTTAGCGTAACCCAATCATAATAATACGCAAAATTTTTTGTTTAACTTTTTGCAACGCAAAAAGTTGTTGATCAACTTAAATATGACATTTTATAGTAGAGATCATCTACATTTTCAATAAATCATAATAATTTGAATATTTCTTAATCTATGGCAGATGAAATCTTGCAATGACATTGCCCAATAAGATCATATAAAGCATAGTAATCTAGGAGCAAAGATATTGCAGTTTTCTACTTGTAAAGCTTCTTTTACGCCTTTTTTGAACCTCCGTTATCCCTAATGAATAACATACGTTTCACATTAAACGAAGTGCTCAAACTTGTCTTCATTATCCTTTTAACATCCTTTCATTCTCTTCACTTTCATTTTGATTAATTTTAACATTTCGCCAGATAATACGTATGACAATTTCCTCTCAAGTTCTTGTCATTATTGCATCATCTTAAAGAAAGTTAATTCACTTAGTTCATATGTGCTCGTATACATCATACTCTCAGCTCAATAGACGATATTGCAGAGCTCAAAAAAATTAATAGCTTCCCAAAAAGTGTAAAGACTGCGGCAGGAGCAGGGTGGTGTGGAGCTCAAACAAAACCGTTTCAAATTTCAAACACATACTTAAACATGTTTCCGCTCTTGAGTTTTCAGTTAACTGAAGTTGAACGCTGTGAGTGACACGATTCTTATACAAGAAGTTAAATTATCAAGCGAAAAAAAAACATCACAGCACAAAAAAAAGAAGTAAAGTATCTCACTGTAACATACTTAGTCCTCCAAAGGCAGCCTTAACTGAAATACTGGCATTTAATCGTAACACACATGGCCTGTGCTCGTCCTCGTGCTGGCCGGGGATGTCTGCATCGGGGAGTTGCTGTTTCTCAGTTCAGTTCACAGTTTTTAATAAACGTTTTTCCCCCTTGCTGAGGCCGCCTCTCTCTTTATTCCTGATACTTGTGCTGGCAGGAGCAATGTAAAAACTAGAGGATCCATGGCAGAGTGTGCCAAATTAAATACTTTTCAAAAAGTAAAGAATTTTTGTATGTGAAGGACTTTAATGTTTCACTTTAATATGATATGGAAGGGTTGATGTGAGTACAATCCCTGGCAAAAAATTAGCTTATTACGTGGTTGGTTGATGGGCAAGAAGCAAAATTTGGTGTGGAAAAGTTTGTTTGTTTTTTGAAATTTGGTTGTAATTTTCTGGCATTTGCAAACAATATTAAGCAAACTAATTTACCACAGTGATATGATCAATTTTACTGCTAAAAAGGGTAATTTCAGATTTTTTTAGGGATATAATAGGTTGGGTTAGGTTAGGTCAGTGTGACAGTCTGAAAAGACAGACTCACTTAGACTACATAGTCCATTTTGATAGCACGGAAAGTAGGGATATGGCTGTACCTAGTTCCCCCGTTGAACTATCTTGAGCGCCACAAGAAGCTCTTAAATCGGACAATATCTACATCGTTCACATCTCCTAGGCCCAAAAGAAATAAGAGCCTGTTCGCCAGGGGCAATTGCGGAGAAGGTGTTCTATAGAGTCCTCCTCCTCTTCATCCATACAGCTCCTGCAGAAGTCACTAGTCGCAGCCTTCAGTCTCATTGCATGTGTTCCAATCAGACAGTGTCCCATTATGGCGGATACAAGCAAGGAGACGTCGGGTCTTGATAGCGACAGCAGTTTGTGTGAACGCTTCAGATCTAGGCAAGACCACACCTGTCTGGATTGATTACAGGCTCGGACAGACGCCAACCTACCATTTGCTACTAAATATGCTCTATTTCGCAGTGGGAGCTTGCAAGTGGCTAGAGGTATGCCCACGGACTCCAGCTTGGCTGGTTGTCCTAGTCTTGCCAGTTCGTCTGCTCTACAGTTTCCCGGTATGTCCCTGTAACCCGGCACCCACATAAGGTAAATATTGGAAAGCTGAGTCATCTTGTTAAGAGATCTGCGGCATCTCTAGGCTGATGTTAAGTTCAGGAAGACAGAATCCAGCAATATATTGGCAGCTTGACTGTCAGAAAATATGTTAATCCCCACTGTGGTGAGGATAAACACTACAGTGATCAGATAGTTTTCTTGTTATACTTAGCCCTAGGTCTTTGGAGTAGACCCCGAAACCTACTCGATTATTTAATCTTGAGCCGTCAGTGTAGAAGTCGATATACAGTCCTATACCAGGAGTTCTTCATTTCCATGTATCTCTATCTGGTATAAGTATATGTATATGGTACTTCTTGTCGAACAGCGGCTCAGTCAGAGTGTAGTCAATAGTGCCTGTCATGTAAAGCACCATATTATGAATCACGTTGTGACCATAACTACTGTCTGACTACTGCGACAACTCTCTTAGTCCTGCTGTCGCAGCTGCGTCAGTCTGCATTGTAATTATGACCAGGGGTAGCAAATGCAAAATTACATTTAGTGCATCGGATGGAATGGTGCGGGGCGCACCAGTGATGCACAAACTAGCCATCTTTTGGACCTTACCCAGTATCACACAGTATGTGGACTTCTGAAAGGCCTTCCACCAGACGACAACTACATACAACATTATCGGTCTTACTACTGCAGTATATAACCGGTGAACAATGCGAGGATTGTTTCCCTTGTTCCCTTCTGCACGCATATAGCGCCACTGTGGCCGTTTTCGCACTGTCCAGAACGTTGAGTTAGAAATTTAGCTTCTTGTCCAAAAATGCAGTGAGGTATTTTGCACAGTCCGCGAAAAGAATTTCAGTACCTCCCAGGAAGGTAGGAACAGAACCACTTCGGTCTTGTTTGAATTTACTTCGAGACCGTTTTCCCTCGCCCACCTCGTCACAGTGAAATTCCCAAAAAACTTTCCTCTAACTGCTATTGGCACATCGTCCGCGTATGCGACAACCTTGACACCAGCCTTTTCTAAAGAGAACAGAGTACTGTTCAGAGCGAGGTTCCATAGTAGGAGGGATGGAACACTACCCTGGCTGGGGCGTTCCCCTCCCGATAAATCTGTTCAGGTCCGACGAGCACAATTTAGCCCTGATACGTCTCTTTGTAAAAAGATCGTAATGATCATTTTAATATGTATTTTTACCGGTGTAATATACAGTTTGTAAAAATTTGTCTTTTAATTGTTGCAGCGTGCAAGATATTGACAATGTGTTACACACCGCAATTTCCTTAAATGGGTTTTGTGGTGTTATTGAGATTCTTTATTCATTTTACTTACCTCTGTACGATACTTTTACAAATACGAAAATGGAACTTTTAAGTAGTTTCTTCGATTTAAATGAAAATTCGCCGAAACCTAGCCGAAATATGGTCCAACTTAAATTCGGAGTCTAACTCTACCAAAACCTAACAACACATTGGGTAGGTGCACATTGGCAGCTACTTTCGACTTTGAAATTCTTTGATACCTTACTTATTCCCACGGTGACTGCAGTAGATATCATAATTGCAGAAAAATATTTCAAAAGCCCCGGTCTACCGCTCATCTTCTATTTTCCATAATCTTGTTATAGAAGATATAATTTTCCTAATTAAATTTCCGTTTTAAATGTTTGCAGTATGCATACTACTAATTGTGCCAATGTACAAATACACAGTGACTTCCTTAAATGGGTTTTGTGGTGTTATTGAAATACTTTAACTTATTTTACATAGCACAATGGAATAATTTCAAAAAATGTTAGTATAATTTTGCAAATATCCCAGTGCTTTCCACTATTTTCTGCTGTTGGTAATGCAAACCTATACATGAACGGTCCATGATTTGTTAGATTTAAGTCCACAAATTTTGAATGATAGAGTGCAGCTGTACATAATCATTGTTGAAGTGAAACTGAGGTTAGGTACTGAGCTTCAAACTTAACGAAAGTTATATATTGGGTGGTCAAATACGACCGCCTCAGACTGTAACTACATTAATAACTATTATCTATTATGGACATAACTGTAAAAAAAAATTCCAACGGTTTTTGGGATACTTCTCCAATTCGTCAGCAACTAATTTATTTACTAGATGGCGATTAGAATAGGCAACCTATGCCGCAAGTAGAAAATGATTTCAAGTGCGGCAAACTTCTGCTATCCAGCTCTATTTCGTCACACCAATTTTTGACAGTGCCTCAGAAACCAGGTCTTTCCAATGGAGGTTTGGTCATCGTATTGAGTGCCCCTCATTGGGTTGATTGTCGAAGTCTTTTCGTGGTAGAGGTTTAGATGCCATTTACACTATAAAACGCAGTCGATCCAATTGCATCATATGTTGATTCATTTGACATTGATGTTGAAGTAGATCTGACTTTTAGTGGATCTGAATTTTGGTGGATTTTCTCCCAAATTCAAGGCCAGATCCACCCGCTTTTAATATTAGGTGCGTAATATATAAAGTAAGTTCCCGTTGCTTGCCAAAAGATGGCGCCTGTTATAAGTGATAGCAGATTCCGTCATAGCCTAAACGTCATGAACCAAGCTTAATCATATGGTAAACATTCGCTTCGACACAATAGTGATAGTGATTCTTTTAGTTGTATAAATATGTATGATTTTGTGCCAAGTAATCGTCATGTGCGAGAAGTATTGATTTTCTCATCGAGAGCTTCGAACCTTTTACGGAGATACAGCTTTAAGTGAAACAGCATGTCGAGATTGATTTTGTCGTTTTAAAGACTAGAAAAATTGAAAAAAAAAGTAGTAGCTAGCGATGCGCAATACTTTCAGTGAATCATTTCTAAACATGGTTTCATAATAAAATTGAATTTTCATAAAAAAACAGCAAAAACCTAACATAACTCGAGATTTTATGTCATGAAAAGTTTATTCATTATATAACTTGCTAAGCCTATAATAGTAAATATTTTCAAACAAAACTCTTTTCCTAATTTCTAACATCATCAGCTTTATGGGTGACGGAACCGCAATAGGTGAAGTCTTCAACTATTCTAAAGTTGTTAAATAAACAACAAAACAAAAAAAAAGATTATTTGTTCATCGAATCAAACTCTTTTATTTTGTACTCTTTTACTGGCAGTCGCAGTTTTGCCAACTCTTTCCCAATACTTGAGAAGGCTGCAGCAACATCGTACAGTTTTCAAAAATGGTTCTACTCATGCTTATTGCGACTTTCCTTATATTTATCTCCAGAAATATGTTAATGAAGTCAAACATTAAAGTTTCGTTTAATTCAGAGTGGCTCATCAAATTTGTTATCTCTATTTCCCAAACACTTCGCGTCGGTCAGTGTCATTATAAAATATATACAACCTTTGCAAAAATAATGAACTTGGCCATGGCTTCACACAATTTTTGTCATATCGAACTGTCAAAGGTATCTTCTTAATCGGCGAAAGGCATCTTCTTAATTGCGTCCTCTCCGAGATTTTCCGCAGGCTTCAAGCCGCGCTATATGACCCAATCCTATTAGATACGATAGACTTTAGTCTTTCACATATCACGCTCAAAGTACCGTGTAAATGATTTATATAAGATTGAAGCCGCAGTAATTGGCTTGGATTGACTATTTTGAGCCCAGTATATAATGCAGTTAGATTCTATCCATCGGATACATATTTTTTAAACCGAATTGTGTTTAGGAAGTGATTCTATATTCTGATCTCATTTTGACTCGGTAAAGGGCAATCTACTATAACCTATATTTGCCGTGATTTCTTCACGCAACTTATAAAGGTATTCTCTCCGCAATTGCAGCAGACTCTGCTCTCCTATTATTTTGGGGTTTAATCCCTATCACTGTATCCTTTTATACAATCACTTTCGTGCTTTCCATAAACCTAAAAACTATGGGCGGCCTATCTCTTTCTTATGCTTCTCCTTATAGCATTCCTCACAGCAATCGTAGCTATTGGCTAAAAGCATGCCATGCAGCATCATTTTCCTCAGATATATTTTTACATTATACTTTTTTTTTTTTTTTGCTCAACGTCGTGGCTGACTTAGCTGTTATGTTAGCACAACGGATTACACACACGTTTGTGACTCTTGAAGCATACCTTCCATCCATTACCACGATATCAATTTGTTGAAATCAGTGCTATTAAAAAATGCTTCATCTTGATGACGATCGAGACTATTTTAGTTCTATAAGTAACTACTGATAGATGGTTCCTATTCTATACAAATTCATATTCTAATACTAGCTTTTCAGCAGGCGACATTGATGACAGCTTCATATTTTTCCAAGGGATCCAGCAATAAAATGTGGGCAGGAATGTCTGGATGTACTAGTCCTTAAATTAAAGGTCCTTATAACGTTTGAATAAGTCATCAATATTTAAGGACATCTGGCATTCGATCCCAGTATTGAGGCTGCTAATGACCACCAGAAAAATGTAAAAGTTAAATTTTAGTAACAGACGTTATCCACTTTACAAGAAACATCGATATTAGCGTCACATTTATGTCAGTGAAACCAATTGCTTTCTGATCTGGTCTGGTAGCTGAACCACCAGACCGATATCCAATGAAATTACAAGGAAATATTCAAGTGAAAGTCGGATGCCGTGAGCTGCTTTGGAAATTTTACAAATAATTCTGCCTATTTGCAAGTCAATGCAATCCAGCAAGCGTAAATTAGTATTTCCCAATCACTTTCAACTTTACGCAATTCTATCATTTTAGCCGAATATAATTTACCTTTTAGTCGAGAATTAATGTTAATTTTGAAAACTACCTTCTTCTCTTTAAGTTTTCTGTAAACGTTCATACACTTATAATATAAAGGAACATCGGAGGGCAATTAAACAAACCTTTCATTTTTGTCCTGATGACTGTTAGATTCTATAGACAAATGTCACAGTATTGTGAATGTAACAAAAACGCTGTCTTTACGTTGCCACTGCTGTGAATTCGCCTTCAAATTATGATAATGAAAGGTAACAATGCAGTCCATTTTTGGTATTTCTCGGTATATTTTTTAAGGTATTAACAACCCTCTTGACTCTTCACCAAATGGTTTAGTGTTTTTGTACCATAAGTATCAACTCCTTTAGTTTAGTCTCGGAATTTTCGCCGTTGGAAATTATTCACATGACATTTTTCTATTCTCAACCATGCCATCAAGAGACGTAGATGGTGATGGCTTCCCCAACTTCCTCTATTTTATAAAATCTCTTGTTTTCATCGCCATATCATCATCTATATTTCACGGTGCATCAATTTCAAAGTGGAAATAGAAACTGGTCTTTTTTTCCGGTCAGAGTTTCTTTCCGGCAATTTGATTTTATTTGTGTGGGTAATTTTATACATCCATTAGTTTTCGCATTTCAATTGATACCAGTATTTCCCACATATTGGAAAATTTGCCTACTTATCTGTTTCTTTTCAGCCAAAAATCATTGCATATTTTAAGGTGCTTTAACTACAATTTTTTTAAGTTCTTGTCTGCATTTTTTTCGGCAATTGACACATTTTTTTTCTTAGCCAGAAACCATTGCCTACTTTAAGGAGCTTTAACTTTAACTTCATTTTGTAACGATCACTATTCTTCCAAATGAATTACACAATTTTTTGCCTTAAACAATCAAATGAATTAAAAAATCCTTTCTTGCGGCGTTTTCACATTTATTAAATTAAACATAAAGTCCCAGTATTAATGTCCTTACCGAAGGCCTTAATAACCGTCATTAATTCGAGGATACAACGACAAAGCGATGCATTTAATGGCTCGTCCAGACGCAGCTTGGAGAGAGAAAGAGAACGAGACAATAAATTTTAACAATTAAATTAAAACGAACTCTTAATTTGCCTTACTAACAGACCAAATGCCAACAAATGTTTATGGCTAAACACAAGAAGAAGTGTCAAGGAAATGTGAGTAAATTGGGGAAGTCCCCATTACACCTCACAGCCAACGCCAGCCAAGTCATGGCATTGCAACCAACCAATAAAAGCTGGCTAAAGCGTTAAAACGGAAACGGAAATTGTTAAACATAAGGCATTCAAACTGTGGATGTGTAGTGTTGGGGTTGTTGTTAAATTTACTATTTTTATGAATGGAACTTTTTGTCCGACGAACTTTCTATTTAGTTTGTTTATTAACGGCAAATGCTCGCCCAAGGTGTCCTAATATTGAAATGAGTATTTTGCTATAAAGTTTTGTGTAATAAAATATTTTGATAGTTAGCACAACAACAACAATGGGCGAGGAGGGATGGACTGTAGGTGAGGCGGGTGTTAGCCGAAACGAAAACAGGATGCCAAACGGAAGTTGTGTGTTGTTGGTCAAAATGAAGACTGCATAAAGAGAACTGTACTAGGAAACGAATTATTGTACAAATTATTACTCTACATAAGGTATTAGTCGTTCAAGATTGCATTAACTTAATGATTCTTAAAGATGTCAGGGGATTCCAAGGATAGAATAAGGAAACGAGAATATGATTTTCTTGCTCCTATTATGATGCTTATAATATTCCAGAACTTTTTAAACCAAATTGCTGAGGCAGGGTAAAACTTGAGAGTTAGCCTATGTTGCCATTGTTCTTGGAGTCGCGGTTCGTCTGACAAAATTCCAACCAAATTGATTAGATTCGTCGCTAAATAGATGTACCTGTACAGTATGTTAAATAGGGTTTCTTTCAGTGATGATGTATAAAGTATTCCATTTCGGGATCAAGTCATTTATGAACATCCAAAAACAATCCTGAAAATCATCTTTTTCTGTTAACTTTTTTTGTTTTTTCGGAAGTATTTTGTTGGTTTAATCCCAGTAAAAAATATTAGGTGAACTGAATAGTGATGATGAAATTATCAAAGGTAGGATTATTCGAATTAATTCAAATACACTCCGTTTTGGTTAATAGCTTTTGAAGGTCATTTCATTATTCCGCAATTAAAGGAGTCCTCGTCCCTATTGGCAAAAAAAAAACTTGGAAATCTGATGCCAGTTTTGTATCATCAAGAACATTTTGCAACTGTTCAAAAAATATACAACCGCCCAAAACTAGGTCTAAACTCAGTACTTGCGATAGAATTTCCCAACCAAGCACACGGAGCTGTGTGTAGTTTCTGGCTAATCGGCTATTTCAATCTTGTAAGTTGTAAATGGTAGGGGCCTGACCTCATCATAGTAGGTGATTTGCTACCAGTTTCACCAAACATACAGACAAACCTTCTTGGGTGCTAATCTAGGCATGTTGATCGTTTGGACCAGTTCAACGCGCTTCGACGATGATCTTTTTCAGAGCTCTCAGAGCTTTCTATGAAGGATGTGTGCGGTCCGGCGCATAACCTTCCAATTGGCCGATTTTATCCGCTTCGTGTCAGTCTCCAGCTGCAATCTGATACGTTGTTCAAAATAGAGGCCCGAATTAAGTGTTGAAAGCGAAAGCGAAACTTTACTGGGTGTTCATCCGCGCTTACAATCATTTGGACCGGTTTTTCAAATGCCGCTCTCGTATGTGACATATCCGATTCAAAAATGAGTCAATTTCTTTCGGTTTCAGCTGCGGGTAGCTGACATCAATATGGTCCTGAAGGTTCTTTTACGACAAACGGTGTGGTACCCATACCTAGAAATTCTTCGTTGGGCCAGCCTTATGCAAATGCTTCTAAACGATTCCAGGCCAACGGAATAAGTGCTCACATCCCGATCCGATCCGATGATTTATATGGCCATCAAAATTTTCGATAGAGCGTGCCTCATGCTCGAATTCCACATTACCGGAATGAAATCGTTGAATCTACCGCTTAGCTATTGCCCTCAATACTATACTGGGACCATTAGCAACACTAATATGTCTGACAGAAGATTAACAGACGAAATTTGTGATTTTCTTGAACGCATGCAGCTTAGCAACGTCGGGTTCTATTTGTGGTCAGTTACAAAGGTTTTACGATGTACTCAATCTCGTGCGTATTTCAGCTACAAGTAAATGGAAATCTATGTTTACATCAGCACCATGAATCAAACGTACGTCCATGACACTTGAATTATGCTCTCCAATTACTACGTTATGAGTTTAGTCCCCCACATTGAGATTACCAAGTTGGCGTCTGGATGTCCTGTTGTTAAACTCTGATTCCACGTATTCCCAAGTTCCTCGTCGTGACGGGAGTAATCAGTATGAATGCGTTACAAGCGGTATTCCAATGCCGATTGAATTTGCCCACTGTTGGGCAGAAATTTTTCTCTTTCTATTTCTGCATTAAATTGTCCAAAATGTCGTGGTCAGGAGAAAGCCCTTCTTCGTCTTCTTCTTCTAGGATTTGATATATCTACTTGAGCGCTTACTGGTCTAACCTGTGAGACAAGCTAATTCAAGTATATCAAGTTCAAATTTATTCTGCGCATCACATGTCGTGGATGGCGGTGATATCAACCTGATATTTATCAAGGATATTGGCCATTGGGATGGAGACATTTTCTCTGTAAAATTACATTTTCTCTTCCGGACATTTCTGGTCAATATTTATAAATGTTGGTCATATTGTAAAGGTATTCAACTTTTGGATGTTCACTTTCTTCCTTTTCTCTACAGTTATTATAACGATTTCTATTCGAAATAGGCAGTCTGTTGAGCCGCTGGGTACGATTCTATTGTTACCATTGGGCTAGAATAAAAATTGAGATTCAGTTATAGATTATATATACTAGGCTCTGCAAGAAAATCAACATGGCATTTAGGTTAGTTAAGCTAATCAATCACGTTCTTAATTCAGCTACCATCAGACAGATGTCCGATAGTATGTGCAGGGAGTACTCACCGGAAGATTGAAAGTGTTTACTTTAGAAAGTACTGCAAATAATTCTACCTTTTTCCCTAGTGCATAACAGTCAGAGCGTCCACATTTGAATTTCCTCCTTCTCTATTTCTCTATATTTACCTGCAAATATTCACTTCAGTATTTTAACTTATTGTTCAGCCGAATTGCTTGATGCAGCATAGCGAAATTTCATAAAATGTCAATTAATTCAATTTTCAATTTCAATTAATTCAATTGCCAATTTCAATTAATTCTATTTTCAATTTCAGTTAATGTATTTTAAATTTCAATTAACGTATATTTTGAATATTAATTGTTATGTTATGGGCCTCAGTAGTTGCGTTTTAAATAAAAACTTCATATTTCACTTGATATGTTTTGATTTCAAATGGATTTTTTTATTTTCAATTCATGTGTTTTACATTTCAAATATAATTTTTAAATTTGAATTGACTTATTTTGAGTTTTAAATGAATTTTTGAATTACAACAACTAATATCTATGTAAGAAGTCGATTGATGATGCGTTTTTAAGGCTCCTTTAAGTGGGAAGATGCATTTTCAATTTCCAAAGCAATACAAGAAAAAGCTGATCTCGTAGATGATGTGGCCGCTGAAGAATAAAGTGAGAGAATTGATTGGACTGCAGTAAAAGCAAGGGCTATAAAATATATGAAAAAGCTTCATTACGACAATTTGTTTAAAGCATTGAGCATTTAAAAGTAAACAATGTTTTCCAAGATTTGTTAAAAAATTAAAATCGACTCGACCTTTTGTCACTAGCTATGGCAATTTCACTTCGTCTATACCTTCTGTCTTACTGAAGTCTAACATCAGCCAGTTGTTTGCCATTCGTTTACGTCTTTTGTCGCCATACTCTATACCCGCTTCCCGTTATCACCTTTTGTGAACTGTTTATGTTTACATTTATTTCTAAACATTCTCCCGCGCAGTGGTGCGATAGTGTAGAGTCATCGCTTCCACAATCTTCTGGTCTGCCGGAGTTCTGGCATTCAATTGTTGTTTCCCACTCGTCGAATGTAATGACTTTACTCTTCCAAGTGTCTACTTTTAGGAGTTTTACAAATGTCTTTGATGTCGTTGTCATTGTTCAACAGCGGTTTACAACCGCTCTTGTTTGTTGTTCGTGTCTGTTGTTCCGTTTTCTTCTTAGTTTTTATCATTTTCATTTTCGGCCCATATTTGTGCTACTCGAAGCATTTGTATCTTGGTTGCTTGGTGCTTTCACTTAGACGCCCTAAAGTATGTTTTAGCAGTTGGGCATTGGTTTCTACGTTGGTGTCGGTATCGGTGTTAGTTGTCTTGGCATTGCCTTGAAGCTATTAGAAGATGCCACAACTGTGATAACACTTATTACAGTGGTAATGAGAAGAACTGCGATAATCGCAATTTTGCCATGTACCAAAGCGCTAAAATTGCCATCGATAAAGGTCTCTACCAACATCGTACTAGCTTTCTTTCCTTTCTCTTTGTTTTTCTTCCAGTTTATACATTCGTTACGCTGTGGGCGAGGACAGTTTGAAAAAAGAATCCTTGTAGTTTTGGTGTTCGTTTTCGTTTGCTTTTCTGCTTTGCAAATCTTTTTTATACCTAAAGATATTTGAGGTAATTTGAGATTAGCGCTTAGAGATTATGGGTGCTATAATATTTGCTTAGTGTTTATTGGCTTTAAGGGAACATTTAAGATTTAACAGAGCTGCGTTAATGGTGTAAAGGAAACTGCTAGGCTCCTTAAAGTAGGCAGCGGAATCAGCAACCTATTATTAAAGCAGAGAATATAAAGATATTGTATTTCCTGGGATTACTGAAGCATTAGGGAAGTTGAAATGGCATGGGAGCTTGAACCCAATATTGGGTCCCATGGCAGGTTAGATTGAAGGCCACTAATTTTGAATATCGAAGAGTAATGTAATGACAGAAGAATAAAAAGCATAGACGGAAAATGCAATAAAAAGTGAGGCATGTTTTAAGACTATGACGGAGCAAAGCTTAGATACTAAAAAATCTCATCCAACAAGCGCTATAGCATCAAACCAGAATGAAGAGTGATCGGAGAAAACTTACTTGTAATTTTCAAATCTCCTTAAAATATACAGCATTTGTTCTGCTTAGGATATTATCAGAAAGGTGTGTAATCAAAGGAAAAACTCTTGTAACTGTCAAAGTTTTTTAGAGTAGGCAACAACTAACTGAAACATTCCATGACATCGGGAGAGTCTTATATAGGTAGACTTTGTGGAAAAAAGGTTGCGACCGAAAACTTTGACAGTATTTAATTCCTTCCTTAAAATGACCAAAGAACGGGCACTTTCTCCTTACAATATACATTTTTTTTATTCTTTCTTAAATTGCGAATGGTAGTCAGGGCACGCAAGGTCTTCATTTGGGATTATTCGAATATACGAGAAAATAAAAAAACTCTTATTTGGGCTCTCTGGGTAATAATCACATAATCACTGGGCAGTAATCAGAAACCCTCAGTGAATTTCCCTAGCAGCTCTTCTCTTGCAACTTTAGGGCAAGTATTCCTTGGTAATGGCATCCGACATAAATTTGATGGCAGCTAAGTTGAGAAGGGAATTGGTGTGATTATCCTTTACCTAACACCAATGCGTGTTAGATATGTTTTAAATATCTGTTATTGCAACCCAAATTTATATCAACCTAATCGTTGTTGGCAACCCAAATGGCAGGTTAGGATGCGATAATCTAATTGAATGTTCACTTTAAATAAAAACTATTATGAAAACACGAAAGGAAAGGATGCAGCAGAACCTCCAATTGCTGCTGATGACTTCTGCAAATGTTATATGAATCATGATTTAAGGATATTTACCTAAAATGTGCGATTTTGCATTTGTCTGTCCGTCTCGGGCCTTATTGATCAACGTATTACTTAATAATTGAATTTAACTTAAGTTTTCATACCTTCTACCAGATTGCGATGGAACATTAGCTGATTGTTCCACATCTGTTTGCGATGGTGTGTAGTGTAGTTGCGCAGTAATTGAATCATTTTACAAGCAAAAAAGAACAACTTTGTAAAGTTTCGTGGAAGGTATAATAGCCTGTAGATAATAAACAATCATCTAAACATATATCGGCTGTGTGTTTCATATGAACTCCTTCAATGTTCATTCAACTTAACGAAACTGTTGTCTTATATAGTTGGGAAGTTTTTAGAGTAATTCAATCACTATATGAGAACCATTAAATGTGAAGTTTATATGTGGCACTGAATGAATTGATCTGAGATAATAAATGCAGATATAAACGCAAATTGTCTCTGTGTTTCGTGTAAGTTCCCATAACCTTCATTTAAAAGTGGCGAAGCTTTGTACAATTTCAATTGTTTTCAGAGTTATTTAGTTATATTGCCGCCCCTGACATATATATATATATATGTACTTACACTGTCTGTGTAATCCGTACAGGCTCCCATATCGTGCATCCAATATGTGCAAAACTTTCACAGCTTGCACCGTATATGGCTGTGATAGTTTATAGGGTAAAATTAGAACAATCAGGGCGTATGGCATAGCAGTAGTTGGCAGTTTTTCTATAGATATTAAACTACATATATAATATATGTATATATTTTTAATATACATATATTTATCTATTTATGTTAAATGAATGTTGTCACAGTCGAGGGATTTTTTTAAATGAGTTTTGGGTTCGTTGAAGTCATGATGGATTATTAGCTCACGTGGCTGAAAATTAACATAAAAAATCAAACCAGCCGAAAATCAAACCTAGCGCCTGCGAATTCCTAAACAACAACAAAATTAGACTAGCTAGGACAGGTCACAAATCTACCACATTGCTGTGCCATCAAACTTTTTCCTGATCATGAAACAACTTTATTTCTTATTATGTCTCACTTCATTTTCAGCTTTCATACATCTCAATAGATATTCCTTATTATCCCAATTGTAATCCCTTTGACCTTACCCCTTACTCACCGTTGCGAACCCCCCTCTTCCTAACCCATTGGGGGTATCTCAATCAGTTCACCCAAAAAGTTAACCTACATTTAGCCACAGAAACCATAGTTTGTATTTAACGGAAATAGTTAACGGCCATTTTATCGATAATCATGCATACACCGACACAGAAAAAAGGTAACCGCACAGACAATCCGGCCAATACACAGACTGCATTACGGTCAATTGCATACACACACACACACCTATATTTGCATTGGTCAACACTAACACATGTGCACTCATTTAGGGGCATATCATTAAAAACCTCATTGCCAATGATTGCTACAACAACAGCAACTATTTAGAATTTCAATTGAGTCATTCATTGTCTCGCTCTCTCGCCCAATTCCGGATGTTGCCGGATGTTGTTCGGCTTGTTGTTGCCAGTGGTCAGAGGAAAGGAACTAATATGGTCGGCCGTACACACGAGTATGGGAAAACATTTACGGCGCTTTTGGCAGTTAAACAATTTTGTGGCTTAAAAGCCGCATGAACTCGTGATGTTATCGCTCTCTCCCGGCGCGAGGCATACAGTGAGTGCCGGAAAAAGGTACTAAAAAAACGTTGTACAAAAAGCAGGCGAAAAGAAAATACTCATCAAAAATATCTCTATCTTTCACCTGAGATTGTCTTCTCTAACATAAACTTAAATTAATTAATTCTACAACTTTGTCCTTCTAAGGAAGATTTGTGTCCACAAGAAAGTGCGGCATGGAAACAACTAGGAACGACCAAAACAAAGTAAGCCAAAAGAATTAAACCCCGCTAAATTTATGTGGTTTCCTTTCTTAAAGGAATTAAACTCCGCTAAATTTATGTGGTTTCCTCTCTTAAAGGAGAGATTCTGAAATTACTTCTCTACGAAATAAAGGATTCGAATTTTTTGGATTCGAAGATATTTTCACAACATTGCATTTTGACTTTTAACTAACTTTTATATGGGTTTCTTCTATTTCGACTTAGTTTGAAGGCGTCATTTCGAAGTTTGTTGCGTAATTTACGTGCCAAGCTCGTAAATCCATGTCTCATCACCAGTTATAATATGTTTTATTAATGTGAGGTCGGAATTAACTTGTTCTAGTATATCTTCAGCTATGTTTACGCGATTGAATTTTTGAAGAAAATTCAATTCTTACGGGACCAGACGCATTTCATGCTTAAACAATACGTAAAATTATACAAATTGATTCGCGAGATGCAGAAACTTTGGCAGCACCTCTCTCAAACTTAAGTAATGATTTTCAGTCAGCATTTCCTTCACTTTATCGATGTTAATTTCGATAGAAGATATTGAAGGCCAACAAGAGCCAGGCAGTTCCATTTACATTATTTGAGACAAATTCTTGAAATGTGATGAATTGACGAAATCAAGAACTGCAAAGAAACTAAATGACAACTTGCATTCAAATCCCCCGCCAGTATAGATGACGGTTATGCCAATTTAGCGACAAAAAAGACTTTGAGAATTCCTTTAATCGGACTTTTCAACGTTTTAGCTTCCGTTACTTTCTTTTCACAGAATGTAGTTTATGGAGCCTCACATCAATATACCCAATTGTTACAAATGGAATAACAAAATGAGCATATCCTTTCTAGGGAATGGTAATAAAGGTGCATTGGAATATCAAAAAAAAAACATTGAATTGATTGTATTGCTCTTGTTCTTCTGACTCTTTGACAGTTAATTGGTTAACCTTTTAGTTTATATGTATGATTAAGCTTATAAGTATGTTTTTTTTTTTTTTTTTTGATTATCGCAATGTTGTGCACTTACATTTTTCGCCAAAAGGTCAGGCAATAAATAAAGTATATTATCTGGACGTTAAGCTACATTTGAGATAGTAAATTTATCGAAAACGTTCACATTTATGGAAAAAGAAACTCATAGGTTATACTCCACGGTAACGCACTGTACGACAAAGCTACAACTATAAACGAATTTATGGTCAAAAACTCAACAAATATCATCGAATAATCATTGTATTCACCTGTTACGGCTTGACTCTTTTCTGTTTTCGAAACTCGGGTGCCTCGAAGCGAAAATTTGCGGCAAACACTGAAGCCTTTTCCCGAAATTGTGTTTCAGAAAAGTATTAACAATTAGATTATTCGCTATATATATATATGTATTATTTCAAAAGGGGACTTACTTTGAAGACTATACAATAAATTCGAATAGATACAAAATATTTGTTCCTTTTTTTTAAAAAAAATTCGGGGCATTTTTTGACGGATTGTATTCTTCTTCGAGATTGAAATAGTTAGTCCAAAGCTTCTCTAAAATGTAAATTTTTACATAGGGAATAAATGAGCACTTCTCATTTTATTTGTAATAAAGCGATACACTCATGAAGTATGTTTTATTAACATACGAAATCTCATAAGTTATATATTCCATGTTCTTGATCTTTGCAACAGTTATGTCGGTCTAACAATATCTGTTTATCATAGTGTCTGTTGAAAATAAGCTTTTGCTTGGAAGCTGAAATTTCATGTAAAAATATCTCAGAGCCATAGACAGATTAAGTTCAAAATCGGGTAATGTCGCTGAAAAAAACGAAATCAATTTCTGTGCCTCTCATGAATAAGACATGTGAGAGCTTCTCACATTCAGTTAGCTTGCACGCATTCAGGGTCTATTCCAAGGACCTGGGGCTGAGCATGGCGAGAAGGCTACCTGATCACGGTAGTGTTTATCAGGCCGAAATGTTGGCCATTAAGGAAGTGGCAGAATGGCTGAGATATAACATCCTCACCACGGTGGTGATTAATATATTCTCTGCCATTATATCCCTGGATTTTGTCTTTCTGAACTCAACATCAGCCCTGATTTGCCGCAGATCTCTTAACGAGATGGCTCAGTATTTCAACATTCACCCTGTGTGGATGCCGGACCACAGTTACATACCAGGGAACTGCAGAGCAGACGAGACGAACGAACAACCTTACAGACTCCTACCGAATTGGAGTGCGTGGGCATGCCTCTAGCCATTTGCAAGCTCCCACTGGCGAGGTAGAGCATATTTAGTAACTAATGGTAGGTGGGCGTCTGTCCCAAGCTGTAGTCAATCCAGACAGATATGGTCTTGCCTAGATCTGAAACGTTCACTCACACTACTATTGCTATCAAGACTCGACGTCTCGTTACTTGTATCCGTCATGACGGAACACTGTCCGATTGGAAGACATGCAGTGAGACTGAAGGTTGCGACTAGTGACTTCTGTGGGAGCTGTAGCGATAAAGAGGAGGAGGAATTCATAGAACACTTTCTCTACAATTGCTCCACCTTGGAGAACAGGCGAGGATCAGCACTGGGCTCTTATTTCTTTAGGGACCTAGGAAATCTGGACGAAGTGAATATTGTCCGACTTAAGAGTTCCTTGAGGCGCTCAGGATGGTTCAACAGGGGAAATCAAGGACATCCTTATCTCTAGTCTCCGTGGTATCACAATAGACTACACAGTCTAAGTGAGTCTGTTTATTCAGACTGCCGCACTGACCTAACCTAACCTACACGCATTCTATTTTAAAGCTCACTCAACGTGATCTAGAGTTTAACAATGATTCCGAATGCCGTAGTTTGAAAAGCATTTACAAATCTTGTCAATTACTCGACTATTTGAAGTATTCGTCAGACACAACGGGAAGGCCACCTCTCAAATAACGATAGGTGGCTGTATGCGAGGCGAGGGATCAACCTATCTATAAAAAAATGGCCTTTTGAAAATATTTCAACAATTTTACTATTTATTTATTAATTTAAAAGTAATATACAGTAATACTATAGAGATACTGTAAAACACCATCTCAATTCATACAAGTTTGTTAAAACTCGCCCTAATTGTAGACGTCAATACATAAAGGATGAATATAACGTCCTCTACTCTATTGATCACTCATAGCACAATTGAATGGATGATGGCGGAAGAACGTAATCATTCCAAACAAAACGTTTGAGGTTTCAGATGATTCATCCGCCTGTGTCATAACCCAGTATTCTACGCTGCGCAATAAGACAGATAGAACTAAGGTCTAGAACAGTTGAATATTTGTTTGTAGAGAGAGAGTTTGGTCAAACTTCAGATTACATACGAAAACTCGACAATTACACAAATATCTTTGTAACTTAAATGTAAACCTCTGTCATATCCAAATCTCCGCAGATTCCTCATGAATTGAAACTCTAGGCTGAGTTCCACGAGAAATGAAGTTATTTGAAATTAAATTATTGCATTGCCACTACATCACCTTTTCCAAATCCCAAATATCTGCTATTATTCTCTTCCGTCACTGACTGTACATTTTGTTTGACCCATTGCCATCGTAAAGTTCAAAATATGCATGTAAACATTTCCGCAAAACTCCGGTATTCCACAAAGCATCTATTTTCACATATCCTTGTACATGGAAGCAGTGTTGAGTTCACAACAACTTACAGCAACAAACAAACTTGCAAATTTGTAGTGAAATATTTTGGAAATTGTTCTTGTTGCCTTTTCATCTTTTTCCTGTTTCCACAGTTAAATTAAGCAAATTCCTTATGGCTAACGGCGGCTTTTTGCATAACACCTCACACATGTTCGTTGTGGAATAATACGATACAAACAACACATACTCGTAAGCCATTGCGGCGCGAGTAATTTGCTTGCCATTGGACCGGTGAGCGAGGAAATGATTCAATTTGTTTTAAATACTGCTAAAAGTATGCCATGGGAATGTAAATTAGGTAATTAAAATGAACGAAACAAAACCACTTTAACGAAATGAAATGAGTGGAAGTTGATGGAATGGAAATTATGGTTGGTAAATTTAACAAAGGAAGACTGGAAATGGTTTACACGGAAGCTGACGTATACTTATTATGCGTAAGGGTGGTTTATCATCTCATGATCGGGCCGCAAACACCATTTGGCAAGAAATCTTTGTAGTGCCTAACAGGTATGAGTGTGATATAGAGGTACTAGAGTTTCCTTGAAGTCTACAGGATAGACTGAGCACAATGATAACCGACAGGGAATGGACTACTAAATACTCCGCACAGAGGATCACAATTGCATTATTAGAGAAAGACATCGTACATACAGGCTGGCGCACAAATTGTACTGCAATAAGAAATTCAAAGAATTTTTTTAATCAATGTATTTTATTTATTTTTCTTTATTGTATAGAAAGTTCAATTTTATTTTATATAACTAGTTGATTTTGAAGATGATAGATCGTAAATGACTTCCATGCTCATTCATATGCGAGACCTGATCAGAAAATTATTCATTGGATGGAGGATTGAAGTCGGGATCCCCTAAATTATTATTTTAATGGACTGCTTCAATCAAGCCAAATTCCTTGGCTTCATTTTGAACACCTCTTGCTGGCGCATGAAAAAAGCCTGGTGCAGTCATACACCACCAGAAAGTGGAGTTTCTAGATATTAATTTGCTTGGGAATTATCGTTGGAACTCCGCCAACGACCGGTCTGGCTATGTGTGCAGTTGCTCCACCTCGCTGGAACCAAATGCTGTTGAAATAGATACGTCTTCGGCGCAATTCTGGGTAAAAAACTCCTTCAACATCTTCAAATAACGGTTCCCATTCACTTTGACATTGTGTTTGTAGCACAATTCGTGTGCCACCCTGTATATAATTACCGCAGGTATTCAATGTAGAGCCAAGAATGGACAATGTTTGTCAGTCACATATGCTGACTGGAAGTTTGATGGTTTTCGGCGAAAGTTGAGCCTACAAATAATGTGAACCGCATTCGGGAATTCATCCTTTAAAACTGTTTTTGGCTTGTGCTCTACAACTTGAAAGCCGGAGTTAGCTATCACCGAGTGTATCCTTGACAAAGTTTGGAATAGGAATAGGAATAGGAATAGGAATAGGAATAGGAATAGGAAT